>JAPKLW010000981.1:101268-193057 GCA_026898455.1 Plectranthus barbatus | reverse complement strand
CCAGCTTGTGGAAATAACATGCAATGTTGTTTTTGATGAAGCTACTTTAGTGCGCAGGACCTTACGCCAACTGGCTGAAGATGTTCCTGAGGTCAATGATGTCAATGACCAGTTGGGCAGGAATTCTTCCAATGCTCAACCAACTGGTTCGACTAGACCGATGAATGGATCATCTTCACAACCAGTTACCTCAGGTGCCCATCAGCAACCTGAGAGGGTCGGTGATGCAAATGACCTTGCTGAGACCTTACACTCAATCTCCCTGAGTGGATCTAGCAACAATCAAGGGGGAATTCCGACTGGAATCTTTGAGCCAGAAGACAACGATGAACCAGCTGGAATGGAGATACCAGCTGATACTGACAACGTTGGTGAAGGTTCGGGAAATCAGTCAGACAGTGGAGCTGAGGAAGATGTTCCGACTGGCGAAGGTCAACCACCAGTTGAAATTCCAGTTCCGACTGGTGAAGGTCAACTGCCAGTTGCAGTTCCAGCTCCGACTGGTGAAAATGTGGAAGCACCAGTTATCAGGACAGAAGAACCTATTTCACAGCCGGCACCAGCAGTCGCTGGTCCTCCCAGATGGCTGAGGGATCACCCAACTGATGCTATTCTCGGTAATCCGGAAGGTTCTGTCCAGACTCGACACGGCAGTGCGCTCCTGAGTTGCTTTATTTCTCAAATGGAACCTACTTCCATAGGAGTTGCGCTAGAATCTGCTGATTGGATTAATGCCATGCAAGAGGAGCTTGCTGAATTCACTCGCAATAATGTTTGGGACTTGGTGGAGAGACCATCACATCAGTCAGTGATTGGCACCAAGTGGGTTTTCAAGAACAAGCGAGATGAGAATGGCACCGTGGTCAGAAATAAAGCTCGTTTAGTCGCCAAAGGTTACAGGCAGTGTGAAGGGATCGACTTCGATGAGACCTTCGCACCAGTTGCAAGAATGGAGGCGATACGGCTGTTCCTTGCGTATGCAGCGTATCACGGCTTCACAGTATTCCAGATGGATGTGAAGAGCGCCTTCTTGAATGGCGAGCTAAAAGAGGAGGTTTATGTTGAGCAACCTCCAGGCTTTGAAGTTGGCACCAAGGTGTACAAGCTGAGAAAGGCCCTGTATGGATTGAAACAGGCGCCCAGAGCTTGGTACAAAACGCTGTCACAATTCCTTATCAGCAATGGATTTCGGAAAGGGAAGATTGATAGAACTCTCTTCCTTCTCAAGGATGGAGGTGACATGCTGATGGTGCAGATCTATGTTGATGACATCATATTCGGATCAAGGAATATAACTCTCTGCGAGAAGTTTTCTCAACTGATGCAGACATCATTTCAGATGAGTATGATGGGCAAGTTAACATACTTCCTCGGACTCCAGGTCCAGCAGTCAGCTGATGGAATTTTTATCAGCCAGCGAAAGTATACGAAGGAGTTAATTCAGAAGTATTGCCCAGAGAAAACTAAGTCCCTCAGAATACCTATGAGCACCAGTTGTCAAATATTTCTTGATGAGCAAGGTGAATCAGTTGATCCTACCATCTACCGAGGAATCATTGGATCACTTCTCTATCTCACAGCCAGCAGACCCGACATCTCGTACTCAGTCGGAGTGTGTGCCAGATTTCAAGCCAATCCGAAGAAGTCACACATGGAAGCTGCAAAGAGGATAGTGAAATATCTGAAGGGGACTGAATCTCTTGGAATATGGTATCCCAGAAATGATGAACTTACACTCATTGGATATTCAGATTCAGATTTTGCTGGATGCCGTATAGATCGAAAGAGTACCAGTGGTACGTGTCAGTTTCTAGGACACAAGCTAATCAGTTGGTTTAGCAAGAAGCAGCACTCAGTTGCTACATCTACCACTGAAGCTGAATATGTTGCCGCTGCCAGTTGCTGTGCTCAAATTATTTGGATCAAGCAACAACTAGAGGATTATGAAGTGGACACTGGCTGTGTTCCAATCTATTGCGACAACAACAGCGCTATGTGCATCACGAAGAATCCGGTTCACTATTCTAGAACCAAGCACATAGATATTCGACATCACTTCATACGTGATCATGTCGAGAAGAACGATATCAGCGTGGACTACATCAGAACTGAAGATCAATTGGCTGACATCTTCACCAAGCCACTACCAGAAGCAAGATTCAAGGAGTTGTGCATCAAACTCGGTCTTCTAGAGATTGATGCGAGCCCAAGTGTTGAGGAAGAATGAGTCCCAGCTCTCATTCTGTTCTTGGTCTTCAGGAGGATGCTGATTACGACTAAGTCCAAGCTCTTAGTTGTTTTCATTCAAGTGGTATCTCTAGCTCACTGATGGTTACTACTGGCGGAGCTTATCCCTTAATTGTCTAAGGAAATGAGTCCCAGCTCTCATTCCGAAGTTGCCAGCACAATCCATCAGTTGAAGCGAAATTGGGTCCCAGCTCCCCATTTTAAGCGATGATAAGAAGTGGATTTCTTGAAGAGAAGATGACGCGGAATAAAATTGAGTCCAAGCTCTCAATTTTCTTATCCTTCGAGTTGTCAGCAGACAACTGGCGATTTCCTACGACTGACTCGGGTGCCAGTCGTAAGTACCAGTTGTCAACAGGTAAGGAGGCCATGCTGACAGGGGGAAGTATTCAACTGGCATATCCTGCTGATAACCAGTCATACTACTGATGACCAGTTGAGTCCCAGCTCTCAACTGACGATCTCCTGCAGTCCGAGTCTTGCCAGCTGTATCAGAAAAGGCGGGATTGTTCAAATCCGACTTGCGTGTACAGCCCTCAGAATTTAATGCAGCATTTAATGCCACATTTAATGTGCACAGTGTCTGCGCAGTCCGACGCTTGGGTGCCACCAATCGCTGCGTGCCACGTCAGCCCCACGGCGTAGCCCACGTCAGCACGACCGCGCACGTCGCACAGGGAACCGGGCCTGCTGATGACCGTAGATTCTGACTTGCTGAGAATTCATCCCGGTCGTTTAATCTTGCATGGCCCCAAGTATAAATACCCGATCACTTCCTTCGGGTTAACCTTTATGTTTCCCTACTTTCAGAACCCTACCTTCAAAATTCTCTCATCTTCCCTTGAGATTTTCTGAAACTTGAACATTTTCTGAAGTCATGGCATCATCTTCTCAACCTCCAGCTGACAACCCTACATCTACATCATCCCAGCCTGGTTCGCCAGACCTACCCCTCGCTGAAGCCCATATGCCAACATATACTGGCATAGTGAAGATTGAAGATGTCGATTACACATATCCATTCGCCCGACTGGTTCAGTTGAACAGGCCGGCGACCAGGGGACAGCTCTCAAACGCGCAGGTTAGGGCTGCTCAGGTCCAGAAAGAGAAAATATTGAATGCGAAATTGGCCCTGAAAAATTTCAGGGAGGAGCTGATGGAGATGATTGACCGTGAAGAGCTCCGACAGTACCTGACGGCGACACCCCAAACTTTTCATCCACACATGGTAGCCGAGTTCTACGCTCGGGCCGTGATAGCTGACGACAGGAAGTCTTTCACAACTTCCGTTTTTGGTCACCTGATCACCGTCACTGCGGAATACCTCGCCGATCTCTTCGGACTGAAGAATGAAGGAGAAGAAGTGGCCACGTATCTTCAGGATGATACGGTGGAATTCCGGAGGAGGTGGGCGCAGTGGAAGAAGCCAGAAGTCACCGCCTTCCGGACTGGCATGAAGAAGTCCGAGATGGAGGAGTACTGGCAAATGGTGTGCGATATTGTGGTTCGCATGCTGCAATGCGAAGTCGGCTCGTACGCCGAGTTGAGCCTGCGGAAGTTCTCCGTGATGTGTGCCCTGGTGGATGGAATTCAGGGTAACTGGGCCGAATTTTTCTTTGGCCGGTTGCTGGAGAATGTGGCGCGGAACATCATCGTGCCAACGGAAGGGAGATTTGCCCACGCCGTATCCTTCGGGCTGAGGATCAGCCACATCCTGGAGATGGAATTGGGTGATGGCGTGGATCAGGGGGAGCAGCTGGTTGGTTCCGACTTCATACCAGCCACGAAGGCGAAGCTGCCTCACCCAGATTACAAGAAGCCACGAAGGCTGAAAGGGAAGTCAGCAGTGGACCCTGCTGAGGTCGTTTCTGAGGAGGACTCAGAAGACCTGGGAGAGCAAGTGCCAGCTGTGGCTCTCCCACTGACTGAGGAGGCAAGAGCTCAGTTGAAGAGGAAGCTGGAGACGGAGTCTCTCTTCGAAACCATGGAAGGCGCGGTGGCTGAGGCGACTGGTATCCACCCACGGGATGTACAACTGGTACCAGTCACCAAGAAGCCATCCCACAAGAAGCCCAAGACTTCCCAGCACCAGCAGCCACCATCAGCTGTTGCATATGACCCTGAGTCTGGGAAGATCTCCATCCCAGTCAAGAAGTCCGTCTTGGGACTGACTGAGGAGGAGACCCTCGAAAGGATGACTCGCAAGAGGAAGCGAATCCAGACCAGAGCTCAGAAGCTGGTAGAGCAGGCGAAGAAGGAGCAGCAAGCCTCCATAGTCAGGAAGAAGTAGGCCCAGGCAAGGCTGAAGGCCTTGGCCGACCAGCAGAAGAGGGAGGCGGAGCTGGCAGCCAGGGATGAGAGGTTTGCCAAGATAAAGGCAGAGATAGAGGCCAGGCGCCAGGCAGAGCTGGCAGAACAGATGAGACTGGCGGCCAAGGGCAAAGGAAAAGCGCTCGAAATCTCAAGTGCCGGCCGACCAGCACCAGCCCCACCAGGCGAGCTCCTACCTGAAGAAACCTTTGAACGCCTGCTGGTGATAGGTACTGACGAAGACATTATGTCTATCGTGGACCAGTACCAGGAGAAAGAGGAAGGTACTGGTGAAGGTGAGGATGTCCCACTGGCTGCGCAAGGGGAAGCCAGTGGAAGAGCTGCGGAAGACCCACTGGCCGCGCAAGGGGGTGCCAGTGGAGGAGAAGAAGAGCGGGCGACCACCCCGGTACAACTGGCGAGCTTCTCGGATGTCAGTTCTGAATCCGAGGATGAAGAGGAACCAAGGGCTGAGGAGCCAGAGCAGGAGCCAGCTGCGGAGGTAGTTCATTACTCAATGGTGCAGAGGATGGAGCCAAGGGATCTGTTCCCAGATATTGATGATAAGGCTCGTCGTCCTGCCAGTTGCCCCCGATCTACAGATGCCTCGACATCATCTTCCGGGCGACCAGCAGCATCCTTTACAACACCAGCTAGGCGTGCTCGAACTGAAAGGCGCCCTTATATGCTCTGCATCCAAGAGCATCAACTGGTTGATGAGGATACCTTCCAGGCTCGAGTGACAGGGGTGCACCGGTGGGAGCAGCGCGGGGAGATGGCATTTCATAATTCAAGAGTGCCAGAGCCATCTGCATTCAACATCATACCCTTCAGCGGACTCCCACACCAGTCGGTCTATGCCTCCAGAATCACTGACTGGTGCCTGCCCCTGCAGCCAGTGGAATATTACAACTCCACTCTCTATGAGTATGCTGAGAACATCACGGTGGAGGTGGAAAATGCCGTCAATGACGAGATGATATCCAGCTACCGTAGACTCTGGAGGGTGGATCCGGAACTATGTCTGGAGTTCCGGAGATGGCGGATTTTTGATAGATGCCAGCGCCTGCTGACTGTGGAGAAGCGGGCAGTTCTCTATGCCAGGCTGGGTCTTGGCTACTGGAGAGCGGAGGAGGAGTGGGCTAATGCTTTCATGGGCACTGATCCTGAGTACCCCCAGCAGCTGTCTACAAGGAGGATCAAGCGACGCTTGCTGAAAATTGCAGAGTATAGGCAGCTGACTTGAAGCTCCGGCCTCCCGCCACGGAAAAAGGTCAAGTTACCTTTCCTCCAGTTCCGAGTCACCAGTCGGGGATACCAGCTGACGTACGCGCTCCGACGCCTCAAAGTGCTGGTTACCCTCCCAAGGATCCCTCCCTATCATGCTATCCTGTTCGACATGGCTGCCTGCGCCTTGCTGGTAGACCATATTGTGGAGGAGGATCCTTCTAGTGGTTTGTGGCTGACCCTTGCCGTCCCTCCTGTTCCTATTGTCTCGGGCGATCTTGTCCCTGATGATATGGACTGGCAAGTGGTGGATTTCACAGCACCACCCGTTTTTGAAGAAGTCCAGCCAGCTCCAGCTGCAGTGCCAGTGGTGGAATCAGCTGAGGAGCCAGCTGTCGATATACAAGTAGAAGAGTTAGCAGCAGCTGATGTACAAGCAGAGGCACCAGTAGCAGCTGCAGTGCCAGCGGAGGAGCCAGCCCCGATGGAGATATCAACTGCATCTGAACCAGCAGCGGCTCCTTCCGCAACTGATGTACCTTCCTCTTCCCTTGAAGTATCAGCACAGCCAATCTCCGAGATCCATCCCCCTGCGCAGCTGCTTGCAATCATTGATGCCAGGATGGACCAGCGCTTCGCCAGCTTCCGAACCGAGATGACTCAACAAATGGAGTCATTCACCGCTGGAGTGTCCTCCTTTTTGGCGCGGATCCAAGAGGGGGAAAATGCGCGAGCACGTGCTGAGGCTGAGAGAGCCCGTCTTGCTGAAGAGGAGAGGAGGATAGCTGCTGAGGAAAGGGAGAAGAGCAGACAAGATATGGCAGCGCTCACTGAGATCCTGAGGTCCTTAACCAGCAGAACTCAATCACCAGGATCATCTTCTCAGCCATAGTCTAGCTTCTTCATTTTATTGTAAGTATTTATATCTCTAGACTAGTCAGTTTTCTATCCTGTACTTGTAACTGCAACATATTAATGGATTGATTACTGACAAGTTGATGACAATTCCTCATTGTCCAGCTGAACTTACACTTCCAGTGTAATCAGCACCAGCACTCGTATCACACACTTTAAATCTTTTTGCTCTGATCTCAATTCTCATATTTTAAACGAGCAATATCCCTCTTTGTTTGAGGGGGAAGATTTTAGTTAGAGCTGATGTGAGGAAGTGGTTTCATGGGTTTAGATCTGATAGGCTTATTTTGTAAAACCCTGAAATACTTTGTAACTTTCCTCATCAGCTGAGTGCTCGCTGGTTAGACTTTGATCGCACCAAAAAGGGGGAAATTGTTGGGAAATTTGGCCAAGTTTCCTCTCCCCAGTAGCTACTTGTTTAGATTCTAGTTTGGTGTTTTGGTGGATCAAATCCTAAGTCCTACCAGCGTCAGTTTGTCTCTAGAATAGCTCTAGTCTCAAATGTAAAGTCCTGTTTAGGTCTTTTGAGTTGTAAGTCGCAGCTGATCAAGACTCATGCTGGCTACTGTTCACCAGCATGAGATGTACTTACCAGTTGAGAAAAGTCTCACCAGCAAGCGATTGACAAGACTCGTGCTGACACTGTTCATCAGCATGAGAAGAGCTAATGACTGTTCACTGTTCACCAGTTGGGAAGGTTTTCATCAGCAGGGAGCTGACAAAACTTACCAGCAGAATAAGTGTTCTCACTGACACTGTTCACCAGCGGTGAAGCCACCAGTCATGGGAGATTCCAAGAGTTAACATCAGACAAATTGGTACTTAGATTGTGCCAGCGCAAAGTCACCAGCAGAGACTGCCAGCACAAGATCACCAGTATGTTCTACCAGTCGGATGTTACCAGCAGAATTCAAGATTCGCTCTCCCAGAGTCTTAGAGACAAAAAGAAGATTCGTCTGAGGAATAAACTGACAAAGTATGACTTTTAAGGGAGGATACCTTAAAGTCTATCAGTTCAAGACACCAGTTCCGATTCCTCGTACTGACGAATAGTGCCGTTCTGACATAAAGAGATCAATGTCAGATAAAGTGGACAAAAGCATGGCGCTTTCTGGAAATCCCTACCTGCCGCCGTCAGAAGGACATGCGAGGACAGAGACCTTTTCCGGATGAGTCCAAACGGCTAGAAATTTGAATGGGATCCCGCGTCTATAAATACCTGGGATCCATCAACATTCAAAACTCTTCACCAACCGAAAGACTGAAAATTTATTACGCTCAAGCAAGCAAGCAAATCTTTCGAGGCTTTACTTAAAGCTTTTCCGTGTGTTGATTTATTCAAACACGAGACTTCAAGCTTCCAGCTTGTAAGTTACAGATCTCGTTGGTGTTCTTTCTCTTCTGAGGAAGTTCACAGCAGCTCTTGTGCCAGCCAGCACTTGAGTTATTACGGGCTTTTTGCCGTATTGAGAAGACACGTTCTTGGGAGAACTAAACACCCAGTGAAGCTGTGGAGGTTGAAGTGACGTGCTCGCACTCTACCAGCTGATCAGAGTTGAAGAAGGACAAGGCCGGGAGCGGTTGATCTAGTGAACTGGTGGACGAGGCATTCACCAGCTAGAGATAGATCGTAGGACGCTTGTACCCGATTACTCTTAGTGAAATTTCCAGTGCTACGACTGGAGAGTGGACGTAGATCAGTTGATCGAACCACTATAAATCCTTTGTCTTTTATCAGCTTTCTGCATTTCATACTGTTTTAAAACCCAGCACCCAAGTGCTGGTGTATATCTGAAAACTGATATAACTGTGCAAACAAGACCTAAAAACATTCTAAGTCTTGAGCTACCAGCTGACGAGCCAGTTGCCAGTCAGCTGAGTACTCAGAGTGCCAGTTGACTTATCAGCTGACAAGATCCCAGTCAGCTGAGTAACCAGCAGAGCGCAAGAAACGAACTAACACATTTTCCGCTGCCAAGTTATACCCTGATAATCCGGGACCAACAAAGAGGTTGTTTTTGAGGAAGCCTCTGGGTCAGGAAGGAATGTTGAGGCAGGTGCTAGCAGCATAGGAGGTGTTGTAGTACATGTTGAGGAAGCATCCAATGTTGCTGAAGGGACAGGTGCTGAGCCAGTGGCTAGCACTTCTGGAAGAGGAGAATGAGCGGATGCTGAGGCAAGGCCAAAAGAGGTTGCCGAACTAGATTCAGCATTCTTAGCCTCGTGCTTTTGGGAATCAGACTCGGATGGAGAATCTGCCAATGTTTTTGATGCTAAGCTGTTAAGAAAGATTTCAACCCAGGACAATGAAACTCTCCGAGTTCCTTTCAAAGGACTCCCAGGCCCAAGGTTCAAGCTCAGGAGAGTGGCACAGTTGTGTGCTCCTGTATACCTTGCTGAGGAGGTAAATTCTGATCTCTTCCCTATGGCTTTTGAGATTGAGGAATTTGTGAATGCAGAGATCGAAAGGGATATTTCCAGGACCTCTTATGTTGAGCTAGATCAAGATACATCCGAAGGCCAAGTGCTGGGCAAGGAATTCAGGAGATGGAAGTTCTTTGATTACGTGATGCATCAGCTATCGTTTGAAGAGAGGATGCTGATAATCATCACTAGAGGCCTAAACTACTGGAGGCTAGAGGAGCAATGGGCAAACGATTGGATTGACCAAGTGGCTGGATCCAAGTAATTCACAGACAAGCAGGTGTTTGCTCGTCTTCAAGCAATTTGGGCTCAAAGGTTGTTCTCCAAGTCACAATCCTTGCCGAAGTCTACTTTTTCTCCAGATGGGTACTCCAATGCTAGAATTGAGCTGTCTAAGCACCAAGCACGAGCAGTTGCTGAGTATAGGAGACGTCAGGTCGAGTATGAGAAATACAAGAAAGAAAGGCTGATGGCCAGGATGGCTGCTAAAGTAGCTGAGCGAGAGGCCGCAGAGCTGGATGCTCGAGATCGAAGGATTGTCAAGTTTGTGGAAATTGACATCCTTGATGTGATACATGCAGAGAAGGAAAAGGCTGCCCAGACTGCTGAAATCATGGAAGCAGCCAAGCGTATAATGGATGAGGAGGCTCGCTACTTGGATGCCCAAGCTGCTATAGCTCAAGCCAAGAGCGGTGCCATGCTCTTATTTGCTGAAGAGGCTCGCTACTCCGCTGCTCTAGGAGATCTTATCCAAGCCATGGAGTCAGCAGAGCAGTTAATTGATGAAGAAGCTCTTTATCTGGCTCCTTACGGAGATGCGAATGTTGAGATAGAAAATGTAACCACTGCTGGAAGTCGGGAGCTTGTGATTGCCACAACTTCTTCATTCGATGCTACCCTGGTAAGCGCTCACGACTTTCCATCCTACTAAAACTCTGGTGTTCAGTTTGTTGTGCAAACTACTATATCTTTTATAAATGAGCGAATGGCGATGGAGGCTGCTGATATAAGGAGGGAAGTTGAAGAGGTCAGGAGTGGAGTTTCTGAGGTCAGAGCAGAAGTAAATGAGGTCAAAGTAGATGTCTCTGAGGTGAAAACCTACATGGCCGTGCTCAAAGAAGATGTTGCTTAATCCCAGAAAGAGGTAGAGCAAAAGGTCAACTCTTTCTCAACCACATTTTTTGCTGCAATCAAAGAGGGGGAAGAGAGGAGACTTGCTGAAGCAGAGCAGAGGAAAAAGGAAGAAGAAGCACTTGCTGCTGCTGCCGAAGAGCGTGACTTGCTCTGGAGGAATTGAAAAAGCAAGAGATGGAGCTGAAGATCAAAATGCTAGAGATGGAGAATGAAAAGATTGCTAAGAAGATGGAGAGGGAAGCAGCAGAGCGAGAAGCTAGCAAAGCATACTTGGAGAAATTCGTGCAGATGGTCGTTGGCAAATTCGATGAGTATGACAAAGGAAAGAAGCCTGCCCCTAACTCCTGAGTTCTAACTTCTTATCTTAGAAAATATTTTGTAACGTTTCTTTTGATCTTTTCTGATTTCATTGTACTTGTAATGATCACTCATATAAATGAAATAGGATCAGACTTAGACAATTTCTCATTGTCCACTTCTGATGTTTGCTGTGTTTCTTAGTTGATATACACTTTCTGTGTATTCAACAAAAATGCATGTGGATGCTGAGATTAATTGTCTTGTGATTGGTTAAGTAAAATGCTTGCTAATTTAATTGGATGCTAGAATTCCTAGCATATTCCGAAATAGCATTTTTACTTATGTTTTTAATCGAGAAATATTTCCTAGCATTTATCGAGGGAGAATTTTATTAAAACCAATCATGCTATAACTAAGTTGGATAAAATATGAGTTAGACTGCTAGAATAGCTTTGGTACTTAGAAATTTTTTGTAAACTCATAAAATTTTACTCTTAGATTCAGCAGGCGATAGTAAGCTTTGATCGCACCAAAAAGGGGGAAATGGTTGGGAATTAATTGCGAATTCCTCTCTTAGGATCAATATTGTAAAAGTTTTGTTGAATCAAAGCATATTTAGTTGGTCAATCATTGTTGAATTCTAGCATAGTCTAGCAACTCCAATGTAATGACCTGTTTAGGATAAATATCGAGTTGTAATAGATTAGGAAGTGCTTGAGAAGACTGCTGAAGGATTTAACATATGGAACGAAGAATATCAAGTTTAAGAAACTTCGGAATGCTAGAAGTATTCTCAGTAGATGGTAGCTGCTAGAGATATTAGCAGACGAGAATGACTGCTAGAGACATTAGCGGTCAAGTGCTAAGAAGAATGATTTCTAAGGTGTAAGCAATCACATGCTGAAGGAAGAGACTGCTAAAGACAAGTGGTCAGCAGTTGGAAGCAAGTGATAGCAGAATGCTTCGCTAGCATTCTAGCAGATTGCTCAGCATTAGCAATCAACAGATAAAGACTTAAGTGCTAAAGACGCATATGCTGAAGGAGTCAGCAAATTGAAGAGCAGATTGCTAGAAGAGCCTAGCAATCAAAAGGCTTAGCAGAGTACTCTCAGCATTTTCCGGTAGAATGCCTAGAAGGAGATACTCAGCAGATACTTGTGAAAGACGCCCGTTCTGACAGAAAGTACTCTCTTGGATGAAGGAGCCATTGTGTCTAACGGGTATGGAGATTCAAAGTTTGAATCTCTAGATATAAAAGACAAGTCCAAACAGAGAGAAGAAAACTACTCAACTCTCGAATCAACTCGCACATTTACAGAGCGAACCAAAAAGGTTTCCTTTGACAAAATGAAAAAGGTAAAAGAGAGTAGTCAGTTGAGAGCTCACATATGAGAATATTCAAAGCTCTCATCAACCGCCGTAGTGTCCCCATTCAATATCTGACACTACACTGAAGAGATTCTTTGACTTAGCTAAAGAATCTTCATCATTGGGATACCTTCCAAATCTGGAAGCATCCAGCAGTCTTTTCTGAAAATGATTGACTCTGACGGGCATTAGCCGCAAACCAGATAGAGTTCGGAGAGAACTATAAAATCTCCATTCCAGCAAAGGACAAGTTTTACGAAGGTGCGCCCTTGACTTGACTGGAGCCGCAGCTGCTAAGAGATTGGAGGATCGGAGGATAGCTTTGTAGTGGCTAGGTCAAAAGCTCACTACCTACTATAAGTGAACGGCGATTCCTTATACTCCATATACCTTTTTAGTGAAATTCTTAGCAATATTGCTATGGAGTGGACGTGGATCTATTGGATCGAACCACTATAAATATTGCGTGTTCTTTACTGTTCTATTGGGTTCTGTCATTGATTTCAAACCTAGCAACTCAAGTTGTTAGAGTATACCTGAAAAAAACCCTAAGTACGATTCTGAGCTTAAACATTTAACAAGAACTTAAGTGCAAGATAATTTTTAGACTTCTGCTGCATTCGTGTGTGTTTGTTGTTCGATACTCACTACGACGTCTCTGATTAGGGACCAACAACTGGTGGACGTGGCATTCACTGGATAGAAATAGATTGTTGACATCTTTGTAATTGAAAACTTAGTGATTCTAGAATACGTGTCTGAAGAGAGGACGTACGACGGATTTATCTGAACCTCATAAAATATGGTGTTATTTACAGCTTTCTTTAAGTTTCTACGCTAGATTTCAAACCCAACACATCAAGTGATGGAGTATATTACTGAAATTGACTAAGTAATTTATTCGACAAGCAAAACAACCACATTTCTTAACCTGATCTGGTGCAAGAATCTCCAGCTTGTAGGGCTCAACCTTGAAAGACTTCTGTCACACCTTTGCCCAACTCTGATCTTGGGACCAAATGTTGTAATTTAAAATCAAACACACTATATCCTTTGCCAGGTTTACGTTTGTACAACCTTACTTTCTGTCCTTCAAACATTCTCATGATTTGATATAATTCATATCAATTGAGCTCGTGTCTTCTTGTTTTAGCAACCAGTTCCTCCGAATTGTCAGCTAAGATCTTCTAAACTGGTCAGTTCTTTTGTCTGCCAGTAGGTCATTCTTTAAACTAGTCAGCTCCTCACTATATCAGAATCTCTTATCTCAAAATTGTATCTTCAGTCGTGGATAATATTATTTTCTTCAAAACGATTCTTCAAATTGTCGGCTGGTTGATCCTAAACTATTACACTTAATAAACTTATAGAATCATTTACAAGATCAACACTCAAAACTATATAATTTTCAATATTTCCCTTTTTTTATGATCCCCTTTGATATGTTCTTCCCCCTAAAAATGATATAACTTGAATATTTCTTTGAATAATGATTTTTTTTTTAATTTCAGAATTGAAATTTAATAGCGTTAAAGGTGTCAACTAATAGTATTCAATTGTGCATATTCAACCCAATTACAAAACATTTGAGTGGTCTTTGAGACAAAGAGAGATTGCGATTCAAATGAAGAAATTATCAGTTTTTCATTAATATCAATTGATATAATATATTTCAAAATATTTTTACAACTTAGTATTCGACTATAATCTATTTGCTTGATCTCTCTTCTTCTCTTTGTCATGAGCTATTCTCCTCCGCAGCTGGCCGACTTCTACTTCTTAGCTCGTCTCCACTCCAACTAGACTTTCTCAACTTCTAGTTCCTTCGTATTTTTGCCCTTTCTTTGTATGTCTTCGCTTTTGACAAAATCAATAAGAGAAGATGCCAATGATGGCCCAAATACAATTGCTGTCGATTTAGCGATTATGATTGAGAGTTGTATAACCGTCAATTTTTCGATTTCCAACCTTGACATTTATCAACAATGAAACTCGACTTTGCCAAACAAGCTTAGTAGTGTTTCTAACCTTATTATATTAATATGAAGTGCACAGTCCCTTCGGTCTTTAAGATTCTTGTATCGGGGACCCACATTGTTATCCTTTTAACAAGGAAGAATGTTTTAGAATCTATCATGACTGTTGAGGCTGATTGAGAAACTAGAATTCTTTCCAAGGGAGTATCTTATATGAGAGTATTTACGGTGGTAAGGGAGTTATTTTGGAGATGAGGAGTGATGAATGAAGAAGATGACTACCCCTTATTTATAGTAGAAATTCATCAGAATTCATCGTCAAATAAATGGCTAAATCGTAATTTGACCTTATCAAGGATGGAGATTGAATCAATATAAAACTTATCCCCTAGATTCTCGATGAACGTTGAAATGTCGTGCACGTGCAATGATTTTAGGGATTGCGTAAATACAATCTAATGTTGTGAAACGATAGGTCATTCAAGAAATGAGTTTGGGGGAGAAAGAGAGGAAATTTGAGAGGAGGAACCCTCTATTTTGACTGACACAGGCTTCGCATCGGTCGACAAAGAGGGTCGACAGGCAGGCGACATTGCAGGCTCCACATTGACTGACACAGCCTTACATCGGTCAACGTAGAATGAAAGCAGGACGACCGAGATGGAGGCAAGTCAGCCGAGATGGAGCCCTATTTTGTCCAAAAAAGAGAAGGAAAAGAAGGCAGCTGATCCCACCCCTCTGATGCCTTTCCCCCAAAGGTTCACAAAGAAGGAGGACTCCACTTTCACCAGGATCGTTGAAAATTTGAAAAAGGTGAATATCAACATCCCTCTGGTGGAAGCACTCCGAGAAATCCAAGACTACATGAAGTTTTTGAGAAGGCTGATGAGTGTGAAGAATTAGTTATTGGAAAATGAGACTGTCAAAATTCATGAAGAATGCAACTTGCTTCTAAAAAGCAAATTGGAGGCAAGGGATTCTAGAATGTGCTTTGTGATACTAGGGCAAGCATTAACATAATGTCATAGTCCATCTACAAGAAGCTGCAAATTGGAGAGATGAGAGCCTCAATCACGTTGCAGATGGTGGACCGATCTGTGTCTCGACCCAAATGTATTGGAGGATGTTCTTATTAGAGTTGGTCATTTGATCTTTCCTACTGATTTTGTAGTGCATGAGATGAAAGAGGATGCCAATACACCGATGATCTTGGGGAGAGAATTTCTTAATAGTGCCAGAGTTCTCATTGATTGCAAGAAAGGGGAGATCACTCTTCGAGGTAACGATGTATCGATTACCTTCTACATTGACAAAAATAAAAGAAGAGAAGAGTGCAACCAAGTGAGAGCTACCGAGGAGGAAGAAGAATAGGAAATGCCGAGTGAGGAATAAGAAGCCATTGAGGAAACGAGGGAGTGAAATCGGAAATTAAGCTACTTCAGTCTGAGTTCACCACCGTTATCAAAGACCGACGAGTTTTCACTGTTGATTCAAGGGGTCAACGAGTCTGGACTAGACCGCCTTGGTGAGTTGGAGCTATGTCGAGCCATGGCGGTAAACAAGGCACTCGATGGAAGGTAACCCATTATCTTATTGTTGTTCTTTTCAATTTTTGTTTTTATTTTTGCTTTTGTTCCGCTCATCTTTTTCTTTGCTTCTGAAAAAAATTGAAGTTTGTATCAGTCGACACAGATGGAGGCGACGTAGCACACTTTGATCGACATGACGATCGACAGAGAAGGCTCCATGTCGACCGACAAAGAGTCTGCATCAGTTGACGTAGAGTGCTAGCAGCCGCAATTGACGCTGTTCGAGGTCTGAAAAGAAGAAGATAAAAGTTGGTGTCGGCCATCATTCGAGGTACATTTTCAAACCCCAAGTCTGATTTTCAAACTTATTCTCTCTATTTTTTGAATAAGTTTTGGGGGGAGGAAGACTAAAGGGTTGAAACTAATTTCTTTCCTTTTTATTTAGTTGATTTTCTGTGATTTAAATTTTTTCCTAGGTAACTGTTTGGAGAATTTAAGCTCCCTCTGAAATTTTTTGTGATATTTTGGAGATTTGTGAGTTATGATTGAACCCTATGACTTGATTGTGAGATTAGAATTGATTGACAGTTGTTTGGGTTAATTGCAATAGTTTTTAAGAATGCCTATGAACGTAGAAAACCGCATGATTTTCTCATTTAAAACTTGCATTGGCATGATGTTAGATGAGGATTTGAAGTTTTCTGTGGAAGAAAATTTATCCCAAGTGTGAGTTTTGAGCCTTAAAATAGATTGTGAGTGTGTTTGCATGTTTAAGTACCTCTAAAACTTGCTCTGTTTCTGTTTCTGTTTCAAGACTACTTAGTGTGAACAAGTCTAGGAAGTGATTTTAGGCGAACTTTTTTAGCCCTTATCCCGTACACTGTCCCTTACAATATTTTATCGCTAGTCGGCCCCGTTGAGCCTTTAGTTTTCTTTTCTTGTCTATGAAGTTAAGAAAAAGTTCTGGTTTTCTCTTGTCTATGAGAGAAAGTGGTGAATAAGGGTGGCATAATTGTGAGTCAATAAGTAATTCTTATAAATGGATGAACAAAAGAAGGTTGAGCTCTAGAAAAAAAGTGAAGAAGAAAAAAGAAGAAGAAAGAAATGTGTTGTGTTGTGTTGTTGTCTCTATAAGCTCTAGTTTATCAATAAAATTTATATTAAGAGCATAGAAGGATTGAAAAAGAAAAAAAGTGTAGAAAAAGAAAGAGCTTTGTTTGTCTTGAAAAATTCAATGAGATGGGTTAATGAAGTTAGATGGTGGTTATGGTTTGTTGAGAGTCGCGGACTCAATGGATTTTAGTCACTTGGCCAAATTTTTCTACCCATCACAAAAGCCTTACATTACAACCAAAAATAAAGTACTTTATGATCCTAGGTCTTGTGTGCACATTTTTGTAGTGGATGAATTAGAATATTTGCAAGCCTATGGTAGAGCTTTACTTGCATGACATTTCTGTGTGATCTCATATGAAAATCCTGAACACTTGAGTGAATATGCAGAGATACACTTTTCCTTGTGAGTCTTCCACAGTTTTCAAATTACCCAAATCTTTCAAAGTGTTGCTGTATTACAGATTTTTGGTTTTGAATGTGATGAATCTTGTGAGGCATTGCACTTCTTGATTACTTGAGCTTTTGGTTAATTCTTTCTTTTGATTGAGGACAATCAAGTGTTTATGTTTGGGGGGTTTGATAAGCTCATATTTCTACTCGCTTATCGCATTATTTTCTTATTTCTTTATACTTTTTATTTTGATTTCTTGAATAACTTGAGCATGAGTATATTTTGGAGGGTATGATGCTTGTGTTGCAAGGTTTTGTAGGAAAAAGGAAAAAAAAAGAGCAAAGCTGATGAAAGAATGAAAAAATTTGCCACATGAGGGTCTATTTCGACCGATGTGAAGATAAATCGACTGACGCAAAAATTCATATACATCGATCGACATAACTTTCTTGTCGGTCAACGTGATCCTGTCGACGCGGAGGCAAGATGGGCTACCAAGGGTCGATACGAGGAAGTGTGCGTCGACAGATGCAACACGCATGTTGATCGATGCGAGCATATTTTCATAGAGGAATATCTTCCTTTGCGAGTTGGGTGATTCTTTTAAGAAGGAAACTACCATTTGAAGCTATGGGCCAGTTTTGAGAAGAAAAATATCAAATTCTATTAATTCCTACCTTTCAAGAGCGCAACCCTACCTCTATATAAACTCTAGTTTGGCTCATTGTTAAGGGTTCCAATTCGAGTTCCCAGCTTTGAGTTTTTAAATTATGTTTAGTTTTCAAGTTTTAAAAGGCTGGAACCACAACTTTATTTTTCTTGTACTTTACTTTTCTCCATCTTTATTTTATTTAATGCAATCTTTAATTTTTGTTTCAATGTTTATCTTTAATATGCTAGGCTAGAACCTTTGTCAGATTCTAGGATTTATCCATCTGTGAATGCATGTTTTGATTCTAATTCTTCAAACCCTAAATTGGTTTAAACTCTTAGTTTTTATTTTAAATCCATTTTCAATTGAAGGATCGAGAGATGAAGATTGGAATAGGTTTTTATTATTAATTGATGGACAGAGAGGTGAAGATTAGTAATAGGAAGTGAGTTTAATACAATTGATTATCTGTCCTACAAAGAAGATTTCATTTGTAGGAATTAATCTAATTTTTAAGAGATTAATTAACTTGTGTTTTGAGACCGAGAGAAGATAATCACTAGTTAGTGATCTAGGTTTTAACTGCCCAACAAAGGAGTTAATTTCACTTTATTAAGATTTTCCACCAAAAGTATCTTTTATGAGTTTGAATTATTTTGTTTCTTATATGTTGAACAGATTGGTAGATTTCCCTAGGATCTGTGCTTTCTTTTACTTGAATAACTATAAAGTTAATTTCCTAAAACAAAACCTCTCAAAAATGTGATTAGCCCAAACAAAAGACTGAAAAACTATACCCAGTACATGATTTACCCTTGTTGTACTATCTTTGAGGGTTTGACAAACCTTCAGGTTGACTATAAATTTATTTGCCATGTGCTATAATCTGTGTGCAGATTTTGCACCGATCAAGTATCAAAACAAGAGAATCTGTCTTGTTCCTCTTACTTTAAAACAGGTTCATGAAGACCATGTGAAGATGCAAAAAGAAGTGGATGCTGGACCAAAGCTGACTGGAGAGATGAAAGATAGTTGTGTTGTGAGAAGTTCTTTTCTAGCAAGGAAAATTGGTTGGAGTTGGCGTGAGGATTTTAGGATAAATTCTTTTGAAGAGGAGGGGAATAACGGAGATCGCGGTGGGCTGAAAGAAGAGGATTAATGGATGATCAATTCAAGATTAATTTTCGAGTTTTAGTTTTGTATTAATTTAATTTTTTAGTTTTAGTTTTTTTAATTAAATTAATTTTGAATTTTTAGTTTTTTAGTTTCCTTTTATTACAAAGATATTGAGATATACTAGTTGTATATCTTGACAGATTTGATATGTTTTTAGATATGATTTCCTTATTAGATTAGGGATTTGAGTTTCCTATATATATATAACTTGTTTTGGATTTATTTAGTTTTCAATTTAAGAAAATTTGTGAGATTATCTCCCCAATTATCTTGAAGACTAGCGAATTCTCGGAACCCAAGAATTCAAAATTTGATTTATCAAACGGAATTCCGCAATCATTTGTGGCATCTTCTTTATATCCTTCGTTGTGAGCCAAGTTGCTTTTTGGGTCGTAGGGGTTCGTGTTTGATCTTGCATGTGGTTCGCTAAGGGTCGACTTTATAAGCATTGGATTTTCCCTTCGTATCGGTTCGAGTCGTGTCAGCATGCATTCCTTTTTGTCGATTCTGGGCTGCGATCTAAACCTTCTTGATGAGGATCGTATAAGTGGTCGCCCTAGATTCTTCAACAGATGTGTTGACACCCCTTTGTGCGGCTAACACAGTTTCTCCAGAAGGTGTGGATCCCCCTTGCGCGTCTACAACCTCCTCAGCACCTTCCTTTGCCAGTTGTTCAGGGTTGGTCGACCCTCCTTTAGCTGTTACAAGTTCTAGATCAACAAATATTTCAATAGTTCTTTGCTCAGAACCTTGGTCTTGTCCGGTTGCTTTCCTGTATTAAGTTTCAAAGACTTGATCCGACATGGGATTAGGATAAGCAGTGACAACCGGCCCTCTGAACCCAAGTTTCTTCCTGGGGTTTAGCTTTGTGGGATCAAAGTTATCCCTATTCCTTTTTTAGGCTTCTCCACAACCTTTGCCTTCCCCTTTTTAGCTCGCTTGGCTTCTTCCTCCTTCTTTTCCTCCATCTAAGTTTTCTTACTCGCCTTCTCGGTGCACTCCCTTTGTCCCTTCTTCAAAATTGTCTTTGGTTTTGTAGGAGTTGATCTTGGTTTCATTACAACAACTGGGATTGTAGCACCTACAAAAGCATCACCTCTCCCCTTGTTGGGTGAGCTTTGGCCTTTCTCAATCTAAGAAGTCAGTTTCTGCCTTTTGTGAGGTAGCTTGCTGATCACTTCTCCAAGATTTGTAAGTGTAGGCAGATCTTCCATCGCTTGCTCAAAACTATGTACTTTTTTAGTCTTAGTTCGCTCAGATTCGAACTGATAATTTCCTGAATGTTATTGTTTGGTGGAATGAAGTTTGTGGGCAATAGTGTTTTTCCTTCATCTACCGACCGCACTAGTTTCTCAATCTAAAATTTGATTTTCAGCCCAAAACTTACTCGTGTGGCAAAAACCCCCTTGTTGGGTATGTTGGCATTCTTCTTAACATCTTCCAGCGTCCTTTCGTAAATGAACTCCGCCCAATTTTCAAAAATTTCATCATCTACTGCCATCAAAACTGAATACTTCTTTTTGCTCATTTTAGAGTATAATCCCACCTCACACTGAAGCATTCAGATAGCGATATCTATAGTTTTTAAACTATACGAGAATCTGGGCCAATTTCTGGGCTTCCTCCCATAACAAAATCTTTTCTTTGTTGATCTGGGAAGCCCTCTTTATTCAAACATCAGAAGTGCAGTTGATTCCTCATCCTTGGCCAGTTTTACTAATTCTGCATGAGAGGTGTCTTTTCTCACTGTGAATGACCTAGTTTGGCTAGAGATGTGGATATCACTTGCTCGGCATTCTCTGTAGATGTAAACTTCGGCATATAGAATGCAGAAGATATGAAATAAATTAGGGAATGCATGTCTAGGACAACTTGAATGCTTTGTGTTGGGAATTATTTTGTAATTCTCCCTTTTGGATCAAATTTGTATTAGGTTTTGTTGAATCAAAGCCTTAGTAGTTGGTCGATCAATTGCTGAATTCTAGTATAGTCTAGCAACTCTTGTAATGTCCTGTATATGCTAAGTATTGAGTTGTAATAGATTAGATTGCTAGAAGTATTCCTAGCAGATGAAGAAGATTGCTAAAGGAGTTAGCAGTCAAATGCGAAGAAGGAGATTGCTAAGGCATTAGAATTCGTATGTCAAAGAAAAGACTGCTTGATGGCTTTACTCTGCAGACAAAAACAAAGAGATAGCAGAATGCTGAAGGAGTCAGCATCCGCTAGCATGCAAAACAGTCTGCTAAGCAACAACAATCAGCAGGAGACTAAACTAGTATAGATACATCTGCTGAAGGAGTCAGCAGATCAGAGGATCAGATTGCTAAGAAGAGCCTAGCAATCAAGATGCCTAGCAGAGTACTCCTTGCATTTCTGATAAAATACCTAGCTAGGAGATACTCAGCAGAGACTTGCGAAAGACACCCGTTCTGACAGAAAGTACAACCAAGGATGAGAGCTTTCCCGAAGTAGGTCGGATAGTACTGTACGACGACAAAAAGGTGGAAAAAGTAAGTAACCTCTCTTGGACAAAGGACTGTTGTGTCTAACGGGTCTGGAGATTCAAAGTTTGAATCTCCAGATATAAAAGCGAAGTCTAAGCAGAGAGAGACACACAACTGCTCATTCAATACAAGGAACTATTACTCGAACAAGAGATTCCTATGACAAAAGCGAAAAGCAAGAGAGCAGTCAGTTGAAAGCCAACATTCGAAAAGTATTCAAAGCTTTCAACCACCGAAGTGTCCCCATTGAATATTTGACACTTCATTGAAGAGATTCTTTGACTTAGATCAAGAATCATCAATCATTGGGATACCTTCCAATCCTTGAAGCATCCAGCAGTCAAATCTCTGAAAAGAGATTGACTTGGACGGGCTTTAGCCAAAATCAATGGAAAGTTCGTAAGAAACTCTAAAACTTCCAAAAGTAGTAAAGGCAAGTTTTACGAAGGTGTGCCCTTGACTCAGCCGGAGATGCGCCTGAAAAGAAGTAGGATAACGGAGGATAGCTGTGCAGGAGCTGGTTCGAAAGTTCACCACCTGTCGCATGTGTTGGCAAATCCTTGTATTCTGATATCTTTTTAGTAGAATTCTTAGCATTTCGGCTAAAAAGTGGATGTAGATCTATAGGATCAAACCACTATAAAATCCGTGTCATTTACTGTTTTATTGTTTCCTGTTTGGATTTGAAACCTAGTAACATCAAGTTGCTAGTGTATATCTTGAAACAATCTAATACATACTTGAACTTAAAGCAAAACATTTAGAGAAGATTCAGTGCAAGATAAGATTTAAGAACTTCTGCTGCATTTCGTGTTTCTGTTTAAGCACGACGACTCTGGTTAATCGGGACCAAAACTTTGAGTTTTCCTGGGTTTGCAGAGCGTTTAGTATATTTGCAGAAGTAAAAAGGCAGTAAGTATAAATGCGAGAAATTGTTGACCTATTTATAGAATTCGAATGACAAACTTGAATGGATAAGATGGCTTTGACTGTGCTTGATCAACGGATGAAAACTGGTGCCCGTTAAACTGTCTGCCACAATCTTACATGGGTAGTGGGTTTCAACACGTGGCACCTCCGAATTGATCTATCACCTGCCTTGCATTTAACGAGACTTGTGCGACAAGTCAAATTTGAATTCAAATGTCCCGTCTCAAGCTCGAAAATTGAAAATTTACTTTCATTCCAGCTTTCATTTTCTAAACTGAGAGCTTGAACTCAGTGTAATTCTGCAACCTTCTTTGAATGGAATCCAAACAGAAAACTAAGAACTAGTTTTCAAATTTCAGTTCTTCAGTTCCTTCAGAAATACCACTTTTGATCGAAAATGGTTTAAGTATGAAAACCATAAACTGATAACTGAGAGCGAAATCCAGAAACTGAAAACGGAGAGCTAGGACTCAGTTTTCATCCGCATCAACTCCTCTTCAATTAAGATTTCATCAAACTCATGTAAACCAAGGTTAATGCACAATTATTTGAATCTAGTTTCTGGCAGTGGTTTGGTGAAGATATCTACCAATTGATCTTCAGTTCTGATAGATTCCACATATATATATTTCTTCTTCACATGATCCCGAATAAAATGATGTCGGATATCTATGTGCTTTGTCCTCGAATAATGAACTGGATTTTTGGTAATGCACATAGCACCACAATATATAGGCACGCATCCAGTTTTGACATCATCATCTAGTAATTGTTTCTTAATCTAAATCACATGAGCATATCAACTAACAGCTGCTACATATTAAGCTTCGGTGGTGGATGTAGCTACATAATGCTGTTTTTTGCTAAACCAGCCAATCAGTTTATGACCTAGGAACTGACAAGTTCTACTTGTGCTATTTAGATCTATTCTGCAGCCTCCAAAATCTGAATATGAATATCTACTCAAAATCAGTTCGTCAGTTTTGGGATACAATATACCTACAGATTCAGTTCCCTTCATGTTATACACATTCCTCTTGGCAGCTTCCATGTGGGATTTCTTGGGATTGGCTTGAAATCTCGCACAAACTTATGAGATATCTAACCTGCTTGCGGTCAGATATAATAATGATCCAATGATTCCTCTGTAGCTAGAACAGGTTCTTCTTCTTCATAAGGGTGGATATGATAACTGGGGCTCATAGGAATCCTCAATGCTTTAGTTTTCTCTGGGAATAATGTTGTTTATAAAATCCTTGGTGTATTTATTTTTGTTGATGAAAATTCCTCCTTCAGACTGAATAACTTGTAGACCGAGGAAATATGTCATCTTTTCCATCATGATCATCTGGAAATTACTTTGCATCAACTAGGCAAACTTCTCGCTTAGCTCCAAGTTCTTGCAACCAAAGATGATATCATAGACATAAATTTGGACTAACAAGTTATCATTCCCGTCCTTGATTCTGAAAATAGTTGTGTCAATTTTTCCATTCTGAAAACCATTCTTGAGAAGAAATTGAGAAAGTGTCTCACACCAAGCTCTTGGGTGCTTACTTCAACCCATATAAAATTTTCCTCAATTTATAAACTTGGTTTCCTTCCTCGAACCCTGGGGGCTTTTCAACATATACTTCTTCTTTCAGTTCCCTGCTGAGAAATGCACATTTCACATCCATTTGAAAAACTTTGAAATTATGATGAGCAACATAAGCTAGAAGCAATTGAATGGCCTCCAGTCTGGAACTGGAGCAAGCGTTTCATCGAAATCTATGCCCTCGCATTGTGCATAACCTTTGGCAACTAATCTAGCTTTGTTCCTCACGATCGTGCAGTTTCATCTTGCTTATTCTTGAACACCCAAGACAAACAAGCTGGTTGATTTCTGGGACGAACAAGCTTTTGAATATTACAACTCTAAAATCTCCTTTCTTAAAGTCTGGTCTTGAGAGATTCCTTGCTTGTTCGGGCTTCAGTGTGTCTTCTAACTGGTTGGGAAATGCCTTGCTGGTGACATCTTGCTGATAAGCTGCATGATGGTAATCTACCAACTAGTGATGACGTGTTAGCCAACTCTTCCAAAGACACTTTGCTGGTAACAGAGTGTTAGCTAGCAACCCATACTAGCCTATTTGGTTGTGAAGACTTTGCCAGCAAATCCCCCAACGGTTGTAAATCTGATCCAATTACAACTATATAATTCTTATACATGACATTACAAGTTTTTGCTAATCTAGCTAGACATACTAATCTAGTGGGATGTTTGACTCATCAAAGCAATATATAACAAATCAATTACTAACAATAATTCCTAACAATTCCTTAATCTTTTAATGTTAAGATTATACTAACACTTTATTTTTCATATTCATTACAAGAGAAAGAGAGAGAGAGAGTGACCAAAGGTTTTGGAAAGATTAACACTAAGAGATGAGAAGTAAAGAGAAATCTACAAGGGTAAGAAATCCCTACACTTAACGCAATTTTCTTCATGCCCTAAATTTTTTACGACCATGATTAGAACTAAAAGACCATGATTAACTTGACGCATGAGATGGTGTTAGTCCCAAGTAAGAGGGTAAAATATGTTGGGGAAAATATCTCACTCGTTCAGAGCTCAGAATTGACTTTCTTGGTCAGTTTTCGTTATCGAAATTTGGTAATTGCAGACAAAATCTTTACTTAGCCAATATTACAAAATATACACCAACAACTTAGCAAGTTGTTGGGTTTTAAATCAAAAGCAGAAATCAAAGTAGGTAAAGACACATGGATTTATAGTGGTTCAAAGTCAAATGTCTTACATCTACTCTTCAACCTCAGGAGGTGATGTAGCCCGATCTAACGTAGTCGCAGGCAGCTCTTTTGCCCACTGGCTATATGCGGTCTCACCTAGTCCACTTGGATATTGCTCTCTTCAGCTTAATGTACGAAAATGTTGCACAACCACTAGCTAGAATGGCTGGATGGTTGAGTTCTTCCCAGAATGTTGATGGATGGTTGGTTGGTTGCAATACCACCTGAGTTTCTCAAAGAGTGAGAAACTTTTCTAGAATTCTTAGTTCGGCAGTAAGAACTTCGATAATATCTCTAACTATAAGCTAAGAGCCTCGTGTATAAGAATTATGTAAAGTTATGAGAGCTTAGAGATTTCAAAGCTTTACCGCCTCGTAATAGTATATTTGGTTGTATGGAGTATATATCCATAATTCTGGTCACCTGCTCTCTATGCTCCTTCATCTCTATTTGTAGGCACAGACCTTAAGAGAATCAAGATGTAGTCGTTTGATACAAATTCATATTAGACCAATGGGATGTTCTAAAACTCCTTAATTTCTGTGCTGTAGTACCGTACAGAGTATTATTGTAAGTAGAATTTTCTACCTTGTGTCTGAACGACTCTTTCTCAGTCTAAGGATTTTAAATTGATAGATTCCTAAGAAAATTGGACTTTTATCTTTGGATGATGCAAATTTGTAGAAACCTTTGTCTATAAGTCCGCTCTTTAAAAGTTTACGGCTGATTTATCTCCTCGTCTCTTTATTTATTTGGTCTCGCCAGTTTCCTCTTATCAATATTTAGAAAATGGTTGCTAATCTCTGCAATTGGCAACTTGCAATTTTCTACTGCTCTTCAATAATTTAATCATTGTTGGTTTTGAGATACAAACTTGTGAGATAACAAGCTCCTGTTACAACTTGATAAACCTAGACAGGACTATACAAGTTTTTGAGCTAATTCCACATCTAGAGACATGTCAGTTCTATACGTTTTAACTGAAAACTTGTTCATTTGACACATCAAAACTAAAACAAGTTGGGCTTTCTTATAAAATAAACTTAGCTTATCAAATGTCATATTTTGAGTTTTTAGCTCCACTAAATCAAATGCAAGTTTTAATTTACAATCACATGTCATCACCTAAATGTTTTATGTGTTATCTATTTGTCTTATAAGTGAGGGAACCTCACTTAGAGAAGAGCAACACATACAGTCTATGAATTTAGCTTAGAAGTAATGCAAGCTCTTCAATAATTGTGTCTGCCATTGCAAGATGTCATGGTATACCGATATAGGTGTCTACCGACTTGATCACACCCAATTGCAAATAGAATAAGTTGTGATGTTAAGGCTATAATCATTTCAAAATGTTTTTGGCACCTTGGGAGGGTTTCCACAACAAAACCCTATATGTTGCCCTCATTAAAGATATGACATAAAATATATTCTTATACCAATTCGACATGTGTCTATTAGGTACCTTGTGTACATAGTCTTGTACATTATTTCTAAAATGTGTAGGTTAATAAAGTGACGAAAGCGAGGCGAATTGTTGAACAAGTTCAGATTCTCTTTTGTATTCGTTAGATCATTTTTTTTTCTTTTGTAATAGTTAGAGCATTAAATGCATATCTTCATGTATGCATTTCGCTAATAACTTTCATTGCTAGCAAACTCTTTATTTCCTTTGGATTCGACAAACATAAATTGTATTAAATTATAAACACTCTCAAATAGTCAAGATCCCTTGTGAGGAAGATGCTCAATTTCTTTTACCCATGTTTGGGATGATGGTGATGATGAATGGCATTTTATTTGTTTACTCATAAATGTTTCTTTCGGGAGCGGATCCAGAGAAAAAATTCTTAACGTGAGAAAGTGAGAAAGGTGCTTGATTGCATTCACGGCGTTGCTTGATGTGTTCAGGTCGTTGCTTGATTGCAATGTTGCTTGATTGTGCTTTGGTTGTTGCTTGATTGCATTTTAGTTGTTGCTTGATTCAATATCAACCATTGATTTTTTTAGATCTGATGGATATGATTCATTCTTTTTTCTCACATGGAGATTTTTTTTTACATGATCCCTCCTCTGTTTCTTTCTTCTTATCCCCAAACTGATGTAATCGGGCTTGACAATACAAATATTTTAATAATTAGAAAATATATAGATATATAGAAATATGATATGCATATAAACTAGAAAATAATTTTTTTATATTTGGATATGATCTTTCGAGATGTATAATATAATAATAGTAGTCTATTTAAGAAGCATAGATTTTACCTAATCAAACACGAATATTCACCATAATTATTTTTTTTAGTAATTTTTATGTATGCACTACATATTGGGTTACTGTATATTATTCTACAACAAATATTTGATTTTGATATTCATTTCCTTAGGTAATTTATTTTTCAAATCAAAATTGTTTTGTTGATAAATGAATTTTAGTTTATTTGAAATTGTGATGTGTATAGTCTTGATGCATAAACAAGTCATTTGTCTATTTTTTTTAAAAGTCTCGAACTTTTATTTGAACCATTAGATTCTCTAATATATTTATTTGTCTTTTATTAAGAAAAATAATAATTTATTTATAGTTCAATATAATGAACCATCCAAAAACATAATAAAATAGAGAAATCCTTCTTTAAATTATGAGTTCATTTTAACTGGCTCTAAAATAGAAATCTTTAAATGTGTGATTAATATTTATGATCAGAAAACTTTTTTTTTTTTTCAAAGTTTTCAAATCAATAACTCTGTCAACAATGAAGAATAAATATCAAGAAGCAAATTCAAGAATCAATTTCCTAATGAAAAACCATGACTATTCTGTTAAACAGATAAAACAACAAATAATACAATTGTTTGGCCAAGCAAACGAAGCAAATTATTAAGGACTTTTAGAATATTCAACAACTTAAATCCATTGCAAGTTGAAATGAAAAAAAATACGTTCACTCAAATATATAATTCAAATAAATCCATAATCATGATGATAGCATAACTTATGTTGGTCCCAAAATTAGAGTATGAACATATGCAGCGAAAGTAGTAAAAGGTCTTGCACTTGTTCTGAAAACTGACCAAAACTCAGTTTTTAGTTTTGATAAAACTCAGTTTTAACATCGATGTAAGTTTTAAGTTCAGGTTCAAGTATACACTTCTATACTTAGCCAAACATTGAAGGTTTCAAATAAACAAGTAACTTAAAGTGCAGAAACTTAAGTAAGTAGTAAAGAACACAGGATATTAGAGTACGTGGTTCAGAATCTCAAAGTCCTATGTCCACTCTTTGGAAATTAATCAAAAAATCGACTAAATCACAGAATACAAGTTCTCACGATCTATGGTTAGCCCGTTGGAAACCTCCGTCCTTCGGTCTGCTAACGTCACTAGCCCAAAACTCTGATCTGCTCCTTTTTCAGCATAAAGTGAGGACGCACCTCACAGCCTTCAATCTGGATGATGGATGTTTTCTGTTCTTCCCAGAACTTTAGTTGGTTGGCTACGCCCATGAGAATAAGTAATCAGGAGTGAAAAACTAATTGTTGTGATTATTACTTGAAAAGTACTAATCACCAAGTAAGGTTGCTTAGGCTTAGAAAGCTTCAGCCTCGTGCACTTAGACAGATGCACGAAAAGAATATCTTAAGTCAGAAAGCTTAAGCCTCATGTTCAGATAACACGGAGTTTCAGATAGCATTTTAGTAAAAAGTTTGGCAGAGTTTTGGCTTAGTTTTTGCGAGATTCAGGTTATTGAGTATGTCGAAGTGTCGAGCTATTTTAGGCTGGGTTGCACGATAATTTGAATTTTGCCCGTCAGGCTCATTGATTTGTCTGTCAGAGACAAATATTGGGTCATTCAATCGTAACCATTCTTCTTTTTTACCCTGCTCTGCTATGTCATCTGCTTTTCACTTTTGTTAGTTCACTTTCTATTAGAAATATGTACTTAGGTTCCCTCTCGGATCAATGTTTTGATAAGTCAAAACCCATCTTAGTCAGTTCTTCAGAGTCTAGACTTCTAATCTGTAATCCTTGTATAGGATCAATCGAGTTGTAATAGAACTTAGGCTGAAGACCGAGCAAAGGAGAATGCTCGAGAACTGACTATCATTATGCTTAGTCTTGACAAAAAATTGTATTGGAGCACTCAATTTTAAGGTCTATCCATACTGACCAAGAGAAGAATTAGTAAACATCCAACCACCAGGAAGGAGGCTGCGGGGAGCGTCCCCACTTCAACCTGAAGACTGAGTCTACAAGAAGTTCCTAGGAGAGTGCCATAGTTGACTGGAGGACGGAGGTGCCACGGATTTTGTATAGATCGTAAGGAGGCTTGTATTTACTTACTTAATTATCTAGACCTTGGGTCTGAAGAGTGCATTTAGGATATTGAACTCTAAACCACTATAAATCACTGTGTGCTATTTACTGCATTCTTTCATACTTGCTCTGTTTTTTTATTTCACAAACCGACTCTTGAAACCTTCAATACTTATCCAATTATTGAAGTGTATATACTATGAAACTAACTTAAGATAAAACAAAGACCTAAGCATAAACTTTCCAAACACAAAACTGACTATACTCTATTTAAGCGAACCAGTTCAACTGTCATTTAATACTTCCGTTGCATGCACAAACCTTCCACTGCATAGTTTTACACTCTGATTTCAGGACCAACAAGTGGTATCATGCGCCAAGGTTCTTATAGACTACGGTTGTGTTAAGTCACTTAGGACCAGATCTCTTTTTTCTGCACATGGTTCTGTTTTCTGCACTTGGTTTCTGTTTGGTGTGTTTATGCTCAGGTGCATAGAGATGGCTCAGATTACAAAGCTTCCAAAGTACTCATCAGAAAATCTTAAGATATGGAAAAAACGCTCGTTGATCATGCTGAAGAATGTCCACCCAAAAATGGCAGAGGTTCTATCTACCGGACCGCTGAAGATCACCAAGGTGAATACTCAGCTCAGAGGAACAAAAGGTCAAGAGATAGTGGAGAAGCCTTATGCAGATAACTATAGAAACAACGACCAAATAAATTTTACACCCAAAGTTGGTCGATCCCAAAGGGACTGTGCAACGAAATATCAGAGTACTAGCTATAGCTTTTAGAACATAGAAGTTTGAGAAAATTGAAAACAATGATTTTGATTTTAAAAATAAAGATGACACTGCAATAACTTAATGGTTTTGAAAGACAATAATTAAAGATAAAGATCCTAGGGCAGATAATCTAAACTTCAGCATGCAATCTCATCAACTCAGCAATAGGGATAAATTAGATTTTGATGGATTAAATTCCCTGGTCAGGCAATGAAACCCTAGATTACTAAATTGTGACTATCTCCTCTCGGTCTCAAGAACACTACTTTAGTCAATATCAATAATTTTCTATTTAATTCCTACACATGATTCTTCTTTTTGAGACAGAAAACAAGTACAATTTATTTCCTCTTCCTATTACCAATTTTCACCTCTCGGTCTTTCTATTGATAACTATAAACCTAGATTCAAATTCATCTCTCGAAATTTCTTTAAATCTAGATACAATAAATTAATCTTAGGAAATTAAACCATGCTTTAGAGTTGATTTCATTCAAACATGCATAAAAAAGAATATCAAAAGCCCTAGAACCTGCAAGGGTTTCTAGCCACAAAACATGACTTGAATAAAAGTAAACATGTTATTAATTACCTCAAGAATTGAATAGGAACCTTCAATGTCTTGTAAAAACTCCAATGTTGAAGTAACACAAAATGAAATTAAGCATAAAAATTCATGCACTAAAGAGTTCACTATTTATAGAGAAGTCAAAATATCTAAACTAGTTAGTGAGCTAAAATAACAAAAATAACAAAACAAGTATTTTTTCCATCTCGGGATTCTGTGTCAATCAACACAGTGTGTTTCGATTGACACACATGCAGCATTTCGTTCCACCTTTGGCTGTCCTTTGTGTCGATCGACAAGGAGCGTGTCGATCGACAAGGAGCTTGTCGATCGACAAGGAGCGTGCCGATCGACATGCCTACATGCATGTCGAGCCCTTCTTGTACCTTGCCTCTGATCGACATCCGACCTCTGTGTCTATCAACATGCACCACATCGATCGACATAGAGAACCTGCTTCAGGATTTTGGCTTGTCTTCAAACTTGGTCGACTTCCCGTGTGTCAATCGAAGCAGCAAATCTGTGTATCTCGGCTCTTTTCATCATTTGACCTCTTTTTAGCCCTAAATACTTGCAAAATTTTCCATCAAGAGCATAGCATCCTATATAATAGACTCATGCACAAAAATAAGTTTGGGGGTTGTGGACAAGAAATTCGAACTTATCTATCCTTTACTGCTTTCTTTTTATTGCTTTCTTTGAATTGTTTTGTTTATTTAAATTTTTGCGTAGAAAAAAAATATGGATATAGTGTGAAGAAATTTTCTTATTGAATAATTGAACCCGTTTAAACTGATTGCGAGTTGAAATCGATTATGGATGAGTTTGATTTGAATTCAATTGTGGTGGAGTGCCTATGACTGTAGAATATCGCATGATAGGATCTAATTAAAACTTATACTTGCATGATGTTTGAGTGGATTGAAATTGACTAAGGAAGGAATTGTTGAACCCAAGTGAGAATTTAAGCCTTTTTCATTTTATGTGAGATTCGCATGTATGTTTTCGTTTCTCTAGAACTTGCTTCTGTTCTGTTTCGAGACTGCATAGTTTGCAAAATAATAGAAAATGATCTTAGGCCATCTTTGTTAGCCAAATTATCCCAATCACTGTCCCTTGTGATATTTATCTTTGGATTAGCCCCTGCAACCTCCAAAATCAGAATCTGAGTATCCTATGAGTGTGAGATCGTCTGCCCTTGGATACGAAATTCCTAAAGATTATGTTCCCTTCCGATATCTGACAATTCTCCGAGCATACTCCATATGCGACTTCTTTGGATTTGCTTGATATCTGACACATACTCCTAAAACATATAAAATGTCTGGCCTGCTAGCTGTCAAGTATAGTAGTGATCCAATTATTCCTCTGTATGCTGTGGGGTCTACGAATTCGCCTTCTTCATCCATTGATATTTGACAAGCTGTACTCATGGGAATCCCTAGAGTATTCGTCTTTTCTGGGCAAAATTTGCTGATGAGATCCTTCATGTACTTCTGCTGATGAATAAAAATCCCATTTTCTGATTGCTGGACTCGTAGACCTAGGAAGTATGACATTTTTCCCATCATACTCATTTGGAAGTTGGTTTGCATAAGCTGAGCAAACTTCTCGCAGAGACCTAAATTTCTTGATTCAAATATAATATCATCCACATAGATTTGGACTATTAAGATGTCCTCAGCATCTTTGATCAAGAATAATGTTCAGTCGATCTTCCCTTTTCTGAAACCATTCTTCAGCAAGAATTCTGATAGCGTTTCATACGACGCTCTTGGAGCTTGCTTTAGTCCGTAGAGAGATTTCCTTAGTTTGTACACTTTGTTTCCTCGTTCAAAACCTGGAGGTTGTTCCACGTAGATTTTGACTTTTAATAAGCCATTTAGGAATGCACTCTTGACGTCCATTTGAAATACTGTGAACCCATGATGAGCATCATATGCTAGGAATAATCTGATTGCTTTCAATCGAGCTATTGGGGCAAAAGTTTTAGCAACAAATCTGGCCTTGTTGCGAACAAAGAGTCCATTTTCATCTCGCTTATTCTTGAATACCAACTTAGTTCCTATTACCGATTGACGTGTTAGACGATCGACGAGATCCCATACATGATTACGTGTGATCTCTGATAGTTCCTCCTGCATTGCATTGATCCAGTCTGCTGATTTAAGTGCCTCTGTTACTTGTGTAGGCTCTTCTTGTGATATGAAGCAGGCAAGTAGTGCAATGTGTCTGGTTCGGATTGGATCGGCAATATCTCCTAGAATCGCTTGAGTAGGATGATCTCTTAGAAGCCATTTGGGTTTTCTAAGTTCTTCTACAGGAATGACTTGACTGCTGGATATTCCAATGGGTTCTTCTGAAACTGGTACATCAACAAGTTGTAGAGTCTCCAAGCTGTCTGCTACCCTTGTTGAGTCGTCTTCTTCTGAAGGATTGTCTTATGGCATTTTGTTTGCAGGACTTTGTATTACTGATGTAGTATTCCTATCTGCTACAGTCTGCTCTTGATTGTCTTCAGAATAATTGTCTTCAGTAGATCTTTCGCCATTCTGGGAATCTTCAGATAGTTGAGCATCCTTATCTCCTCTAGTTCCCTGTTGATCTGTAAGCTCTTCAAGAGATTGTATGGTGGTCTCAGCATTACCGATTGCATCACAGGCCCTCTTAACTATCGATTGATCAGTCAAGGTCTCTAGTAGAGATGATGGTTCATTCATCAACCTAGTCGGATCATTTGGTTCAGATTCGGAAGTATTCGAGCCCATAGTCCCATTGACATAATTGGTTTCATGAAATTCATCTCTTTGGCTTCTTATGGTCCTGCACACTAAACTAGCTTCATCAAAAATAACATTGCATGTTATTTCCACAAGTTTGGTAGTCTTATTAAATACTCTATATCCCTTATGAGACGGATGTCCATATCCTAGGAACTCTCCTTCATTGGCCTTGGGATAAAAAGTACTTAGTTTCGATTTTCCATTATTATGGATATAACATGATGAACCAAAAATATGAAGATGAGCTAAAGAAGGCTTACGACCATGATATACTTCATAGGGAGTCTGGTTGAAGCGAAGATTCAATCCGCTTCAATTTTGCGTGTAGCAAGCATTCATTACTGCTTCTCCCCAATATTTTTGACTTAGATCTGTATCGGTGAGCATTGTACACACGGCTTCTTTTAAGGTTCTATTCCTTCTTTCTGCCAAACCAATCTGATGGGGTGTTCTTGTAGTGGACCTTTCATGTCCTATCCCAGCATTGGCGCAGAAGTCCATCAATGCTCCATTGCAAAATTTTGTACCATTGTCGGATCTTATCCTTTTGACCGTGAGCTCCTTGTTATTTTGAATTCTAATAATCAGCTCCGGAAGGATAGTTTTCACATCATCCTTGCTTTTGAGTAACCTCACCCATGTATACCTGGAATAGTCATCAATAACAACTAGATTATATAGTTTGTTACCTACAGTGGGTGGTGTCACAGGGCCGAATAAATCCATGTGCAACAGCTTAAGGATTCTGTTTGAGGTGTTCTTTTCAGGATTTGAATTGAAGTACGCTTTGGTTTGCTTTCCTTGTTGACAGGCTCTGCATATTTGTTCCTTCTTGAAGGTTTCTTGAGGTAAACCTGCAACAATGTTATTTCTAGCAATATAATTGATGGTTTTAAAGTTCAGATGCGTTAGCATTTTGTGCCATAGCCAGTTTGTTTCTTCCTTGTTGAATGCTATGAAGCACGATGCTTGTTGACCACTTTCCCAATCAGCAATGTAGAGTCCTCCTTTTCTGATTCCTCTAAGCTTTACTTCACCGGTGGCTCTATCTGCAACTTCGCAACCTGGGTCAAAGAAGGAAACAATATATCCATTTTCACTTAGCAGACTGATGCTCAGTAGGTTGTGCTTTAGCCTATCGACGAGAGCAATGTTGATTATTCGCATTCCATTTTGCTCGATGCACCGTCTTCCGATTACTCTAGCTTTGGAGTTATCACCAAATGAGACTGAGGCTCCTCGAAACTTGCAAAGTTCTGTGAAGATCACTTCATCTCCTGTCATTTGACCTGAGCATCCACTGTCTAAGATCCATTCTTTGAGTTTTCTTGATAATCTTGAAAACAAAGAAGTTATATTTTTGGTACCCAATCAATTATGGGTCCTGCAGGATTAATTTTTTGGATTATTCCCTTGGGAATCCAGACTTTTGTGATTTTGATGTTTCTTTTATCATCACGTCTCACCTCCCTTCCGTTTCTATTGGCATAATTTCTAAAATCAACATAGGGATGTGAAGTAGTGTGTTGAGCTGTCACTGTCTTTTGAAAATACTTTGAAGTAGACTCTGGCCTCAAGTAGATGTTCCTTCTACTTGGAGTGTATGTTGGCTTCCTTGCAACCTTAGTAGATTGCTTAGCCTTGCTAGGATTTGTATGAACCGTCCTAGCAGGTGGAACAGTCTGCGGGGTAACATACATTAACTTTGTTGGCCTTTTCTCAGCAGATCGAAAGTTCAGTCTTTGTCAAGCAGTCAGCTTAGGGATATTGGTCTGCCAACATTTCTGTTGTTTAATTGACTTAGCTTTTCCCTCTTGTCTTTCCTAGCAGTCTGCTGAATCTTCCCAGTAGCTGGGACAAAAGTAATCTTCTTTGACTTACTTGATTCGGCAATGCAAGATTTTTTATTATCAAAACCTATTCCAGCAAAGTTCTTCGAACTTCTTTGGACACTTAAAATATCATCTAAATCTCTCGTGTTTTTTGAAAATTTTCATTGACAGACATTTATCACTGAGTGATTATTTTTCAAAGTTTCATTTTCCTATCTTAATGTATTATAACTACTACTTAAGACGGAAAATTTGGTTTTTAACTTCAAAAGTTCCTCATATAGATTTATCAATCTCATTGGTCAAACTTAAAAGTTGAGATTTCAGTAAGGAGTTTTCTTTAACTAGAATATCCTTTAATGCATAAACCTTTGAAAACTCTTTTAACAGGTATTCCACAGTTATCTCATCTGATTCTGAATAACATGAATCAGCAGTGTCATGCATATTATCATAAATTGAAGCAATAGACATAGTAGTGTTTGTTATCTGGTTTGCTGTGCAGCTAGAGCTGATTCTCTTGTCTGCTCTTCGTTGATGTCTGCCATGAACACCATTAAAACATTCTCTTCATCTTCTGATGAGTAGTTTTCGTCGTTGTAATCTGGGATGTCTGGTAGTTTTGTTCTTGTCAGCAATGCTTTGGTGACTGCCTTCGATGCGTGTCTTCCAAACATCTTTCTCTATCCTTCCATTTCTTCTGGATCGACCTTTGGGCATTCGATCTTTAGGTGATCTAGGGAATTGCACACGTAGCATGTTCTTGGTGCTCTCTTGTTGTTTTTGTCGTCTGTTGATTGAGTCTGCTGGAGATCTTCCTTCTTCCCTTTTGCCTTCAAAAATAACCTTTGAAGTCTCTTCATTTGTTCCTCCAGCTCGCTCATGGAGCATTCATCTTCTTTGAAGTGAGATCCGCTGATGGATGGAATATCTTTTGCTGAACTGGACTGAGCAGGTCGATCTGAGTGGAATGGCTTCTTTGTTCTCCACTTCTGTCCATCTTTCTTCACAAAGAATGCCACACTTTCCATTGGTTGTTCAATGTTAACTGCAGCGCGAACAACCTCATTCTTGTTGATCTGGGCGATATCCCATTCGTGAGCTTCCAATTGAGCGAACACGTCTTTCATGCTAATTTTTTACAGATCTTTATCCTTTAGACTGGTTACTTTGACGAACCAATCCTCCTTAGGTAGTCTTGAGAGAATCTTTGAATTCATGTCAGGAAGTTCATATGTTCTCCCCAACTTCTTTAACTCAGCTACAGTCTTGTTGAATCTTGCCTCCATGTCCTTGATGGTTTCACCTGGAATCAAACAGAAAGATTCATACCTGTCTACCCACTGTTGTAGCTTGTTTCTCTTCATATGGTCCGATTCTTTATCAGAGTGCTGAGAAAATCCCACATTTTCTTTGGCACTGTCGTAGTCCAACGCTTCAGCCATTAGAGTAGGTGATAAGGCACCTAATATGATATCCATGGCGACGTAATTTATTTGATCACGAGCTCGTTCTTCTTGAGTCCATTATTCAAGTGGCTTATCCACCATTTTGTATGGTCCTTCTACATTCTCTCCGACTCTCGTCTTCACCTTCTGGATCTTGATGGGTCCAACTTCGCTCACTCGTCTCATCTCTGGATGCACGTTCATTCGTGTGATCATCGACCTCTTTTTCCAGGTATAGTAAGATTCTGGAGTAAAATTGGGAAGTTTTGCGTTGTGTGCCATTTTCTTGAACCTGAGCTAAACACAAAAACACAGATATGCAAGAAAAATCTTGATCTGGTCCTTGGCAACTTAGAAGCAGCTAGTCTGTAAAGACCAACCGCAATGATACCACTTGTTGGTCCCCGATCAGAGTTATGATATATGCAGCGGAAGTATTAATGTTTATCTTGCACTTGTCCTGCTAAGGTCTCGACTTAGCAAGTGTTTATAAAAATGTTTTAGCTCGTGTAATTGTTAGATTGATTGCAGTTTATACTACAACACTTGGTGTGTTGAGTTTCAAATGATTTAACCAACATACAAAATAGCGTAGCAAAGCAGTAAATGACACAAGGATTTTTATAGTGGTTCGAACAATCATTCTACGTCCACTCTTCAGTTCTCTGACTGAAAATTTCACTAGAAGAATGAGTACAAGGTCAGGCCTGATCCCTAACGTTGAGCCGCTCCTCCGTTTGGTCAGCGCGAACCTTCAAGCACCTCGATCTCCAATCTTCAACCGGTGTTGCTCCTTAGAGTGAGGACAAACCTCCCTTCTCCTCGGACGTCGACTGCTGGGAGTTTTATAGTTCTTCACGAAACCTTTCCTTGTGTTGGCGTAGCCCGTACGAATCACTCTTGCACCACAATAGTGACTGCTAGATTCTTTCTGGAATAGAGAGAATCCCAATGTTACCTTTTGAAAATAAACTTCACAGTTCTTCGAGCTTCTATTATGAAAGCTTGCGAGAAGTTTCAGTTAAGATCTTAGCTCAGATGAGTTCGCGTGACAGAGAGAATAAGTTTGATCTCTTTAGTTATCTCTTGTATATACGAAATTGCGAACCTTTGAATCAAGTAAGGATGACACCTATTTATAGGTGAAGATTCAAACAATTGTTTGAATCTTATCCGTTAGCCTCAAAGGGAATGCTCGCCTATCTGCATGCTTCATTTTTTCTGCGGTGGACAGAGACTTTTCAAGTCCCTTCATCTATGATTGGCATAGTATCTATCTGTAGTCGTCTCTTGTCAGAACGGATCCTTTGTAGATCTAAACCCCCTTTTTCTTCATGATGATTATTCCGTCCTCTTGGTTGGTTGGTTCTTCTCGTAACTTGTAATCCGTCTGATATTTTGCTTTGAGATCTTTCTCTTGATTGTTGATTGCTGATTGTTATCTGCTGACTACAGTTATGCATCGGATATCTCCGTGGATTGCTAGAGCTCCTTCTTCAGCATTCCCGTTGCTTCCTTTGCATTGCTGGCCGTTCTGATCTTAGCAATCTTCAGCAATTGGATGAGTTTGCTGACTCCTTCAACAAACCTGAACCTTTTTTTTTTCTTAATCTATTACAACTCGAGTTTGAATTCCTATACAAGACTTTTTACAACTTACTCGTTATTGAGTTGCTATAGATTTGATCTACCAAAACATATAAACTATGATAATGAATTGGTTTACAATAGAGGGGTCTAACAATATCCCCAACACCAAGTGAGAATTTGAACCTTTTTCATTTGATGTGAGATTCGCATGTATGTTTCTGTTTCTCTAGAACTTGCTTATGTTTTGTTTGGAAAATGCATAGTGTGCACAATGATAGAAAATGATCTTAGGCCATCTTTGTTAGCCAAACTATCCCAAACACTATTCCTTGTGATATTTATCTTTTCATTAGCCCCTATAAGCTTGTTACTTTTTCTTTCTTGGTCTATGAGTTAAGAAAAAACTTTGTAGTTCTATTTTGTCCATGAGATAGTCCAATGAAAATGGTGAATTGTATCCTGTCTATAGGATTTGGGTGAAATAAGGGTAACTAGTATAGGTGCATGAAAAATTCTTATAATTGGTGTACAAAAGAAGGTTGGGCTCTATAAAAAAAAATTTTAAAAAAAAGAGAGAAGAAAAAAATGTTTGTATCCTTAGAAGCTCAAATAATTAAATAAAATTTTTAAAAGCATAAAAGAATTAGAAAAAAAAGAAAGAGAAAAAAAAATAAGAGCCTTAATTTGTGTTGAAAATATTAGGAGATGGGTGGATGTTGTTAGATAGTGGTTGGATTTATTGAGAGTAGCTAACTCAAATGATTTAGTCACTTGGCCAAATTTTCCCTACCCTCACAAAAAGTCTACATTACACAACCTAATCAAAAGTCATTTTTGATTCTTGAATTGTGTGCACAAATTAGCAGTGGAGATTCTAGGAATTTTGCAAGCCTATGGTAAAGATTTCTTCATACATGTTGTGAGTGATTTCATTTAAAACCCAAACACTTGAATGCATGAGCGAAACACTTCCGTGTGAGTCTTCCGACGTTGATAAATTTCCTATCTCCTACAAAATGCTTATGTGATTTGAATTGACGATCCTTGATTGTGAAGAATCTTGTGAGGCATTGCACTTTCAATTGCTTGAGGTTTCTTTTCTTTCTTTTCTTTGATTGAGGACAATCAAGTATTTAAGTTTTGGGGGTTTGATAAATTCATATGTGTACTCACTTATCCATGCTTTTCTCCATTATTTTATGTTAATTAGTTTATGTTTTTAGTCATTTTTGTGCATGAGTTTATATAGGATGTGATGCTCTTGATGGAGAATTTTGCAGGTATTTAGGGCTAAAAAGAGGTCAAATGGTGAAAAGAGCCAAGATACACAGAGTTGCTGTTTTGATTGACACATTGGAAGCCGACCAAGTTGGAAGACGAGCCAAAATCCTGAAGCATGACCTCTGTGTCGATCGATGTGGTGCATGTCGATCGACACAGAGGTTGGATTTCGATTGGAGGCAAGGCAGAAGAAGGGCTCGACATGCATGCAGGCATGTCGATCGACACGCTCCATGTCTATTGTCACGAAGGACAGGCAAAGGAGGATCAAAATATTGCATGTGTGTCGATCGACATGCTCCGTGTCGATCGACACGAAGGATAGGCAAAGGCGGATTGAAATGCTACATGTGTATCGATCAACACACACTGCGTAGATCGACACAGAATCCCGAGATGGAAAAAATGTCTGTTTTGGTTATTTTTGTTATTTTAGCTCAATACCTAGTTTAGATATTTTGACTTCTCTATAAATAGTGAACTCTTTAGTGCACAAAATTTTATGCTTGATTTCACATTGTATTATTTTGACATTGGAGTTTTTAAAAGACATTGAAGGTTCATCTTCAATTCTTGAGGTAATTAATAATATGTTTACTTTTATTCAGGTCATGTTTTGTGGCTAGAAACTGTAGCAGGTTCTAGGGCTTTTGACATTGTTTTCAGATGCATGTTTGAATGAAATCAACTCTAAAGCATGATTTTTCATTTCCTAAGATTAATTTATTGAATCTAGATTTAAAGAAGGATCCAGAGATTAATTCGGATCTAGGTTTATAGTTATCAATTGAAAGACCGAGAGGTGAAAATTGGTAATAAGAAGAAGAAATTAATTTTACTAGTTTTATGTATCAAAAAGAAGAATCATGTGTAGGAATTAACTAGATAATTATTGCGACTGACTAAGTTTGTGTTCTTGAGACCGAGAGGAGATGGTCGCAATTTAGTAATCTAGGGTTTCATTGCCTGACCAAGGAATTTAATCCATCAAAATCTGATTTATCTCCATTGCTGAGTGGATGAGATTGCATGCTGAAGTTTAGATTATCTGCCCTAGGATTTGTATCTTTAATTATTGTCTTTCAAAACCATTAAATTATTGCATTGTAATCTTTATTTGTCAAACCAAAATGTTTGTTTTCTATTTCCTCAAACTTCTATGTTCTAAAAGCTATGGCTAGTATTCTGATATTTCGTTTCACAATCCCTTTCGGATCGACCACCTTCGGGTGTAAAATTTATTTGCTCGTTGTTTCTACAATTATTAATATACGATGATAGAGTTCATTTTCAGCTGGATGCAGTGGCCATGGAGCTCATCTTACAATCCTTACCAGAGTCACTGGTTGTTGAAACCTTAGAGCACACCTACGCCAAATTGATGTGGGAATTTCTTGGCTCACTTAGTCAAGAAACAGCTCAGATGAAGCGAAACAAGCTTCAAAACTGTGTAGATAAGTATGAATCTTTTCAAATGCTTCCTGGTGAGAGTATCAAATCAATGGAATCTAGATTCAATGTGATTAACAGTGAGCTAAAGAACTTGGGGAGAACATATAAAGTTGCTGATATGAATGCAAAAATTCTCTCCAAGATATCCAATGAGGACTAGTTCGTCAAAGCCACCAGCTTGAAGGAGAACGATCTCTCCAAAATGACGACCAATGACGTGTTCGCCCAGCTCCAAGCCCATGAATGGGACATTCAAATGGCAAACAGAAATGAAGCAGTGCGAAGTGTCAGCACATGTCCAGAAGGAGATGTTGCCTTTGTCGCAAAAAGGGAGTTCAAGAGAAGGCCTCAAAAGCCTTAGCAAGCTGATAGATCTTCCGGACAAATGTCTACATCAAAGTCAGCACTGATACCTTCCTACGAGAAGGAGGAAGAGAGCTCAGTTGAAGAGCTTGAGGAGCAGATGAGGAAATTTACAAGACTTCTTGAGAAAGCAAAATCAAAGAAGGAAAGTTCACTGTCCAGTGAACTGAAGTTCAGCGACAGACCTCCCAGAGGCTGTTTTGAATGCAACTCTCCGGATCACCTCAAGTAAGAGTGTCCACTACTTTCCAAAGAGGAAATGGAGCGCTTGAAGAGGGTGTTCGAAAAAAAAGCCTCCAGAGCAGTTACAAAAGCCATGCTTACCAGAACTGAGGTGCCAAACATCTAAGACAATGACAATGGCTACTACACATCAGATGATGAGGCAGTGGAGGAAGCTTTCCTGGTGTTGATGGCAAAGCTCGGAGAAGAGGAAGAAAATGAAAGAAATCTTACTATGCCGGCACACATTTCTAACTAAGTTTCTATTCCTATAACATTAATAGAAGACAACTCTGAATACTATTGCTCGGATTTAGAGGATGTTACTCTTGAAACTTTAAATAGAGAGTTTCTAAGTTTTATGAGTTGAAAAATGTCTTGGCATGTGAAAATTCATCACTGAAACTGAAAGTTTCAAAATTTACTGAAGAGATCCAAGGATCAAAGTCAGTAAGTTAAGCTCTAGCTAAACTCAAATAAGAGCATTCTACATTACTTGAATCGTTTAAACCTATATCTGAACAATGCGCATCTCAAAAATTGAAAATTGCTAGTGATCAAAAACTTATCTGTTCACTCTACTCTAGTACTAGCAAAGTTTCAGAAGCTCTAAGTTTACAAAGACATTACTCTGATAAGTCAGGTTTAGGCTTTATAGAGAATAATTTGAGCAATCAGGCTTCTACTTCTGAAACTGGGAATGTCTCGAACCATCACTTTAGGAAGAATTCCAATTTAGAAGTCAAGCTGTTATAAAGGAGTAGTCAGTATGGACAAGAACTCTTTAGAGGCTAATCAGGACAGAAGGGAACAATCAGTTTCAAAACTGACTTCTATGCCCAAGTTTAGAAAAGATATGACTTATAAGTCAAACAAACCTGAGATGAAGCCCATTATACCTAGGAAGTGGGATAAGCAGAATGTTCATAACATGAGAAAACCCACATCAACAGCTAAAACTGAACTTTATAGAAAGTCAGTTTCATTTACGGATTCTAGAAATCTGAGGTTCTCTACTCATAACTCATATGAGAGGAGAACTTATATGTATAGAAAGAACATTTATACGAGGTCTCAGTCCAACCAATTCTCTACTTTTAGGACTAGGAAGACTACGCACTGCGGACCAAGTTTCTGAGAACCCAACTGCAACTCAGTTTCAAGGAAGTCAGTTCCTAGAAACTCAGTTTCTGGTCAGGTTTTACACACTCACCTCATCTCTTCAAATATGCATAAAAACTGTTTAAATCTTTTAAAGAGGAATAGAAAGGTAGAGGGATTTGTGACACCTAGATATAAGGTGAAGCAAGTATGGATTTCTAAAGGATGGATCCATGACACTAACCTTGCAGGACCCACAGAAACACGGGTACCTTTTGTCTAACTTTACCTGTTTTACAAATACGGGGTCACCTAAATGAAAAATTATAATAGAATACTCTCTCAAGAGATGACAACACAACTTAGTATGAAGCCCATCTCACTACCAAGGATAGAAGAAGTCATCTATTAAGGCATCTGAAGAAGCAGAAACTTACCTTCATTCAAGCTTCAAACTAACTTCATAAAGAGAAACCAAGTTCTGGTTTTCGTACATAGAAGATTTCTGAAAGACGGTTGCGGAATTAAACTAAGTTCCAACTCTCAGTTTAGGAACTGACTTTTAGTCACTTTGGAAGTTCAAAAGGCGGGATTTCAAAATCCATGGATTATCATATCTGATACGACGTATTTATTGCCAAACACGCAGCAATGAATCTGCATTTACCACGCATAAAGGAACCCTTTCAGGTCAAATCAATCTCAAATGATCTCGATTGTTTCCTCATCCCAACCGTTGCTCATATAGCTTCTTACAACTCTCAATTGTTTGATTCAAATCATTGTTCGCATTTATTGACTCAATGAATCGACGGTTAAAGCCTTAGTCTCTTTGTATTTTTCATCTCTCCAAAATCTCTCAAACCTTCACAATTCTGGAAATTTTAGGTCTCATTCAATCCTCCAACACACATTCCCTCATCTATTATCAATCATCTATCCTCATTCATGGCTCCTAAGAGAACGAGGTCATCACTGACACCAGTAAGGGACGCATCCACTTCTGGTCAAGAGCAACAATCTACATTCGAGTATGTTGAAAGACCATATTCAGAGGTTATAAGAATCTTTCATTCAGACCCAAGGAGACTATCGCCTGAGAAAAGGAGAGCAGCTCGAGTGACAAAGGAGAAGATTCTATTTTTGAACGGCCTGAAGAATGATTACCCCAACTTTCATAAACTGGCGTATCAAATACTGTGAGAGAAGTTGGCATATTTCCAGTGATGCCGCCCAAAAATATTTCACCCATTTCTTGTGGCACAGTTCTATGCAAATGTTGTCATTGCCAGAGACCAAAAGTCCTTTGTTACACATGTCACATGTACAAAGATCATTGTCTCTACTCAACTACTCAAGAGGGTCTTCAAGCTTAGAAATAGGGGACCAAATTTTCAAGTCTATAAGCAAGAAGCCGATATTAAAAAGTTACGAGGGATAATAGGAGAATATTGGTTAAGATGGAAGCTTGATGATGACAGCACGCCCTTCAAGATAAATCACAAGACGAATGAATTTGATCCCTTCTACAAATATCTTGCCGATATTGTGATTAGGATGTTGCAGTGTGGCATGGGGTCATTTTCAGAAATGAGCAAGAAATAGTACTCTCTTCTTATGGCTATTGATGATGGAGTCCAAGGGGACTGGGCATCTTTTCTCTTCGAGAGATTCTTAGATTATGAAGGAAGAAAGACCTCAATCGAAGGAACATGTCAACTCTCTAGTGGGGTTAATTTTGATCTAAAGGTAAGCTTCCTTCGGGAGAAGCCCTGGTCTCTGTTGATTTCTTCCCCTACAGAGGAATAGTAGGAGAGCCTTCTGAGACTGTAGATGTCGATAATGATGATAACGATGGAGAGGGGGAAGTACAGACTGTTGCTCAACAAGAGGATCACTTATAGAAAGTCATGGAGGATCTTCCAGTTTAAACAAGGCTAGGAGAGGATCTTCCACCTCTGGGTAGGAAAAGATGGAGATTAGTCAGAGCATTTGCCGACGAAGGACCCTCTCAGCGAGTACCATCACAATGTCATCCTGCTCAAGGAATTCGGATTCAAAGAGGTTGCATATCCATTCCTATCCCAACTAGATCACATACTGAATCAGTGGAGCTTCTTTTCCGAAAAAAGAGAGGAAGGGAAGACGACATGAGCTTGAGAGTGCAGGAAATAGAGCAAGAGACCTCTGTCAGACGACAAATCAACTTTGAAGATCAACACTGCTCTGCCTGACAAATAGTGGATATTCTTGAGAGCCCTGATCTCGAAGACAATGAGGAAGAAGTAATCACAATGATAGGAGATTTACTGCTGCAAGGTGGAGTTCAAGAAGAGAGACAGGAAATGGAGTCCCCTCACTCTGAGGAAGTAGATGAAGAAATTGAGATGGAACAACCAAATCATCATACTGCAGAAATGTTTGTTGATCCCAATCAAGATGCTCCGGAACAGGATGTGCAAGAACCAGTTGACAGGGTATTATCTGAATTGGAGAGAGATCCCCTTAAAGGGGAAGAACCTATGCTCGAGCAAGGGTGAACGTCTACACATGTTGACCAATCCTCGTCTCCATTACATGAGTCAGAACGAGCATCTAAAGAACATGAGGATGAAGACAGATATGACACAATGACCACTCCTCCACTGACTCTGCTCTATCCTTTTGGTCTCTTACTGCCGAAGAAATTCGTGACTTGGCTATCTCAAAAGGGCCCGCTTTTGAAGAAGATCAAAGAGGGAATGGCGTCGACATCCATGGGACGAAAGAGATGGAAAAGAATTAAGCGAATAACAAAATTCTGTTGCAAAGTTCAAGGTACCATTCAACGGTATACCGCATCCAGAGTCTACATCCTATCGTCTTCTGTGTTGGTGCCCTCCTATCACTGCAATCGATACCGGAGATGCTAAGCTTATTCCATGGGCTGGGGAAATCTTCCAAAGAATCAAACAACGGGTGACTGAAGAAATTAACATGCTCGACCCCGATATCTTACTAGAATGCACTATTTCTTGTGATTTGTAGAGGAACGAGTTTTGAAGATGGAGACGTTTTGACATGGTAAGACACGAACTAAATGCAGAAAATATATCCATCATGATGGCTAGGCTTGGTTTGACCTTCTGGAGGAGTGAGGTAGCATGGGCAGATGAATGGGTTCCTCCAAACGGAAGGCGGCAAATGTCAGAGCAATCCATTACGCAACTATTGCTGGCCATACGGGCCTATAGGTCATTCATAGATGATAGCAGCCAATTCAAAAAGGACGATCACAGACTATCTCCGCTCAACTATCAATTCGCATTTGAGCCGCCTAGGCTGATCATCTCAACTTCTATGGTACCATCTCCTGATTTAAACACTGATTCATTTTGCAATCTCATGGATGAAAATAGACATCAAGTGTAAGAGATAAATCAACGATTGCGTACAATTGAGATGGAGGCCAAGCAGCTTCGAGAAGATCTTGTTGTCGCACAAGGAGCTTTGGCTAATGCAGAAGGGGACTGTCAGAGCTTGGAGCAAGCCTTAACTATGTCTTCTCAAATCATTGTTGAATAAAATGTTAATCGTTTTACTTAGTTATTCAGACAATCCAATCTGGTAATAGGCGATTGGGTAATGTTGTTGAACTAGTCAGATTACAAAGGTTAGTAGTGGAGAAGGGGGAAATAAAACGACATAGAAGATTGGAGGAAAAACCTCAACAAAAAGCCGAAGAAGAAGCTCGCTTAAATCTTGAAGCAGAGCAGAAACGTAAGTAGAAGATGAAATTCATTGGCTTGCTGAAGAAGAAAGGATCTGAGCTGCTGCTGAATTAGCTCGATTTGAGGAATATAGAGCCAGACTACTTCAAGTTGTTACCAGTACACCTGAACCATCAAGGCATGTCTATGGAAGTGATGTTGTATGGGTCACTATGTTAAATTTGATGAACAACAACTTCCAAGATCAACTCGACACACTGGCCGCAAGATTTGAACGACGCCATGCTGAATCAGAGGAGAGCTTGTCTTCTGTTAAAACTACTATCTCGACCCTTCTTGACATTTTCACAAAGGGGGAAGAAGAAAGACAGAGAGACAAGGAAATTGAAGAAAGAAGAAGGCAAGAACAAACTGATATTGTTGCACAAATCATGGCTAAGCTTTTTGGATCATCCTCTTCCAATCCACCACGTCCATAAGCTCTCTAGATCATCCCACCATATTTTGCTCACTCTTGCTTACTCTACTATGTTTACGTAAACAATATTATGTTGAATATTTTTTGTCTTGTTTTTGGTTGATGGATTTTGATGATTATTACTACTCCTATGAACAATTTACTCGGAAGAAATTATTTTAATATACATTGTCTGATTCAGGGGGAAAGTTTTTTTTTGACAAAAGTAAGGATTTGTATATTGAGTAGTGTCATTGTAAACTCAGTATATGTTGCTTCCTTTCTCTCTGAATTTACAAAGTGGTTTTGACAATATAAAAAAGGGTAAATTGTTAGAAAAATGTACTTAGGTTCCCTCTTGGATCAATGTTTTGATATGTCAAAACCCATCTTAGTCAGTTCTTCGGAGTCTAGAGTTCTAATCTGTAATCCTTGTATAGGATCGATCGAGTTATAATAGAACTTAGGCTGAAGATCTAACAAAGGAGAATGCTCGAGAACTTACTATCATTACGCCTAGCCTTGACCAAAAACAGTATTGGAGCACTCAGTTTTAAGGTCTATCCATACTGACCAGGAGAAGTCAGTATGAGGGCTTTCCCAAACCGACTAAGGAGAAATCAGTTTAAGGTATTTTTATACTGATCCGGAGAAATCAGTATGAGGGCATTTTCCATACTGACTGTGGACAGTCAGTATGAGGGTTTACCATACTGACCTTGGGATGTCAGTGTGAGGGCTAAGCAATATTGACCTTGAAAGGTCAGTATAAGAGCCTCAGTCAGACTTAGGCATTTCAAATATACCCAAGTATAAGTCGGTACAAGGTTATCCAAACCTGGGTTACTCAAACTGAGAACTTAGTCTGACATAAAGTTAGTGTATGGTACATTGACGAAACAAAAGAGCAGGTCCCAGACCTAAGGCAAGGGCTACAATTGGACAATATAATCTATGAGTCTAACGTCTGGATTTATGTGTCTAATGGGCAAAAATTCAAAATGCCTTGAGGAAATCCACTATAAAAAGGTCTGCACCACAACCTTCAAATTGTTAGTGCACATTAATGAAAAAAATCTACGCCTAATCATACAAGGTCGATAGATCTCTGAGCTTAGAGTCCAAAGAGTCTTCATATGAAAAAGAGGATCTCTCTCTACTAAACTCTCTGAGTTTTTGTGTTCCCTAACACGAGACTTGAGTCTCCGACTTAGGTTACCCACCGTGCTAACTTTTCCTAGCACGAGGCTGAAGCTTTAAGCTGAGCTCTTATTGGTGAATATATCTTTATGAGATATATTCATAGCAGTCAGTTTCCTAGTCCGAGATTCTGATTCTCACGGGTGTATGCCAACCACCTAAGTTTTGGGAAGAACGAGTAAACATCCTACCATTCTAGGAAGAATTAGTAAACATCCAACCACCAGGAAGGAGGCTGCGGGGAGCGTCCCCACTTCAACCTGAAGACAGAGTCTACAAGGAGTTCCTAAGCGAGTGCCATAGCTGACCGGAGGACGGAGGTGCCACGGACTGTGTATAGATCGTAAGGAGGCTTGTATTTAGTTAATTAATTATCTAGATCTTGGGTCTGAAGAGTGGATCTAGGATATTGAAGTCTGAACCACTATAAATCTTTGTGTGTTATTTACTGCATTCCTTCATACTTGCTCTGCTTTTCTATTTCACAAACTGACTCTTGAAACCTTCAATAATTGTCCAAGTATTGAAGTGTATATACTGTGAAACTGACTTAAGGTAAAACAGAGACCTAAGCTTAAACTTTCCTCACACAAAACTGACTATACTTTGTTTAAGTGAACCAGTGCAATTTTCATTTAATACTTCCGCTGCATACACAAACCATCCACTACACAATTTTGCACTCTGATTTTGGGACCAACACTTTCTACCTGCTCTTGTCAGACTATGTTTCAGTCTGAGGAATCTAAGTTTAAGTTTCCTCGTACTAACTTTTTGATACCACTTGGAGACATCTTGAGTCTAACTTTGGATTCCTTGTATCTCCTTATTTTTCACGTGCTATTGAAATCAAAAATTGAAACTGACATTCTCCAAAGTCACTTTTAAGTTTCCTCTTCTCTTTGGGAAAACTTAGTTTCTAGAATTGACTTTTTTGGGCATTCTAAGTTTTAAGCACGAAAATTTAGTCTTGTAACACCCCCAACTGGCCTTCCGGATCTTTGGGGCGCGCTACAATGGTGGTGGGGTATTTTGAAAGAATTTTCAAAATAGAGGAAGACTTTTATCAAGTAACAAGCCTAAGAACTTGTAAAACATTTATCAAAATCCATTTTCATAAAAAGGATGCAACAACGAAAGATTTGTTGTGCAAAATAACATAAGCAAAACAGATAGAAATTTGGTATTTCAAACTTATTACAGAACAATGGAAGGAAAATGAATATCAGAGGTGCAGATGCATATCTCAGGATTTGTTCTTCCTCTGTGATAGTTTGTCTTTACACTGACACATATCCATCCTCGCTGCTACCTTGTGCATTTTAGAAATAGTTCGAGGGGCTGAGTACAAACGTACCCCGTGGAGACATGCCCGAAAACATACATTTTATATATGAAAGCTATTCCACGCACATAGATAAACACGGGGTTTTATTAAAAGGTACCGTATTATCCAAAACATTTTCATGTCGCGACAGTTTAAAACATGATATCATATCTATTTACCATTTTGTAACCGGAAGCTGGCCTATCTCCATGTTACGATGAATAGTTAGGAATGGATGAACCACTCTACCCACTCTCATCAATTTGTGCACAGTGTCTCAGATCACACATCATGAGACAACGATCGATTTACAAATAAAACCTTATCCCCCCACGGTATCAACACGTTAGCTGAACTACCACAAAAGAGCTCATAAGCCTACCTATCTTATAGCTTGATACATAAGGCACCTACCTTATAATTCAATCAGTAAGGCACCCTACCTTACAATTAATGTGACTTAGCTCAACGAAATCCTAATTCTATTTTCAATAGTTTATCTCTCTGAAGATTTCAATCAACAGAGGTACGAATATGATAGCATAAAACAGTTTAGGCATACACAATCAACTTTAAAACAAAACATATTCACACACATTTTAGAAAACTGAGCACAAGGTTCGAAACGACATTTTATTTTTACTGAAAAATAGTCCCCACCTTTATTGCTTACAAAATAGATGTTCACGTTTGATGCGATTGAGTTGTCACAAACTTTCATGTGTTCCCTTCAAAATCTAACATAGTAAAACATACACAAATTAGGTTGGATCGTCTAATCACAAACCAATCAGTCCTAGTTGAAGTTTCTTGTCATTGAGCAGGACCTATGACTAACAAACCAAACTGACATTTCCCAACTGTCCGACATGCATTCTCTCCCTTCAAGACATGCATGTGACTTCCACAAACTCAATCATATAAGTTAACCAATCCACAGTTAACAAACTAACTCAATGAAGCACGTATTTAAATTAAAGGGCTAAACATGCAATCAAATTTGCAATCGAAATCCAACATCTGAAATCATAAACGAGTACATAATCATGTTAGGTATTACTGTTTTAATCCAACCTAAATTTGATGTTTTGATGTGTCAAAATTATATACCAGAGTCTAGGTTCTAGAGTATTAACTCATGTAATCCTTGTATAGGATAATCGAGTTGTAATAGTCTAGGAAGAAGGACATCATCAAAACTGTGGAACAGTTTTGAAGAAGACATCATTCTGACAAGCAGAGCAGAATCAAGTCTCAAAAACTGCGCAGAAAGCTTCCTTCTGATGGATTTATATACTGAAAGCATTATGATTGGTATATTATGTACAAGGTTGATTGGTTAATATACTGGGAATCATAAATGTTGTATGTTCATCTCCTGTCTGAATTAACAAACATGTGTCGCAAATGCAATTATCCTCTTATCTCGTCGAGGGAGATCATACGGTGTGTAGTAGATCACGAAAGATTGTATGGATCGTTTGACCTAGCGAGATATAAATGGTTATAACAGCTGAGACAGTTCCAGGATAAACTATTAGTGTAGGCTGCAGCATACGCGGTAATAAGCATTTTATCTTGGATGGCTTGGTATGCTGGTGTGGGGCACACATTGATAAGGACCTAAGTCGAGATCGATTCTTTTATCTGACATTAAAAGAATCTAGATCTCTATGGCTTGATGAGATCCTAAGCCTGTATGAAGGTACAGAAGTATATGCAGATTGTGTATTACTTTGAGTTGCAGTGAAAGGCTCTGGTCGAGCTTGTATATCTGTATCTTGGGTAATAGCAATTTTTGTATGACTGTCAGGTACTGGAACTAGGTAACCACATCCAGTATAGGATGGTGACATTCCCTGAGCAGCTAAAAAGGTTCGTTATGCTAAACTCCTGCATGCTGATTAAATTCAAGCATAAGTGAAAAGGTTTGAGTGGATTGACTCAGGAATATAAGATGTTAATTAATTAAATAGATTATCAGAGCTTAAATTAATTAACGAATGGGGATAAACTGAGCCCATGCAACCCGTACCTCAAAACGTGGTAGCAAATAGGTAGGACACTATTGATTCTCTGGTGGAATGAATAAATATTAATTAATTAATTATATTCTGGGTTGATATGGGAATTAATTAATTGATAGGCCTTATTTGCTATTTGCATTCTGGTCCCTGGTCAGGCCCATGAAACTCAGGCCCATAGATATCCAATATTTTCTAATAATTAGGCCTCAGTTCCTCAGGTCTCAACACACCACAAGATCACGAGTTGCACACAGCAAACCGGACAAGGAATCTGAAGGGAATCTTCACCAAATATTCAGATTGAGTTGGGATACAGATCAGAAGATCAGATCAGGAGGATCTTCTTACTTCTCTCCCTCTTCTATTTCGAAAATATTAATATATTTTTATCAGATTTAATTCCTTTTATCTGTTAGGGAATTAATCTTTGTGCGTGGGAAAAAGATCAAGAGGAATCTCTGTGCACTCGTTCTTTAGTGTTTTGCAATCCAGGTATTCCGCATAAACCTTCTTTATGCATAATCAATAGGAGCATGCTAGGAATAATCATAAGCATAACAATTAATTTTTTATATTCCAATTAACGATCCGGGTAAACGGACTTCGTGATAAAGGATGGATAGGACATCCTACTTGTTCAGATATATGTAGACGACATTATTTTTGGAAGCAAGAATACCATGCCATGTGAGAAGTTTGCCCAACTTATGTAAAACAAGTTTCAGATGAGCATGATGGGCAAGATGACATACTTTCTTGGTTTGCTAGTTGATCAGTCTGACGAAGGGATATTCATAAGTCAGAAGAAATATACTCAAGACCTGATAAGCAAGTTTTGTCCAGAAAAGACAAAACCACTAAGTATCCCTATGAGCACCAGTTCTCAGATCACTCTCGATGAAGAAGGAGAACCTGTCAATCCGACAGCATATAGAGGAATTATTGGATCCTAACTATATCTAACTGCCAGCCGACCAGACATATCTTATGCCGTGAGAGTATGTGCAAGGATCCAGGCGAATCCAAAGAAGTTTCACATGGAAGCGGCAAATAGAGTTGTTAGATACCTCAAGAGTACAGAGTCTTTGGGTATCTGGTATCCCAAAGCTGATGGAATCGCACTGAATGGATTCTCTGATTCAGATTGTAGAGGCTGCAGAATCGACAAAAAGAGCACAAGTGGAACCTGTCAGTGTTTAGGACATAAACTAATTAGTTGGTTAAGCAAGAAACAACATTCGGTGGCTACTTCAACCACAGAGGCAGAATACGTAGCAGCAGCCAGCTGTTGTGCTCAAGTGCTGTGGATAAAGCAACAACTTATGGATTATGGAAAAGATACAGGGTGCGTTCCCATCTACTATGATAGTAACAGTGCAGTTTCTATTTTGAAGAATCCAGTTCTACACTCCAGGACGAAGCACATTGATATTCATCACTATTTCATCCGAGATCACGTGGAGAAAGAAAATGTCTCGGTGGAATACATTAGGACTGTAGACCAGTTAGCAGATATATTCACCAAACCGCTGCCTGAGGCTCGCTTCAAAGAGCTATGCATCAAACTACGTCTTCTAGAGTTTGATAAAGTCTCAAGAGAAGGAGACAATAAGTAATCATTGAAGCAACTGTAAATTGTACTTGATTATTACATTAATTAAGTCAATTTCAGTTTGTTTGATTCTCGTAGTTTGCTGAAGACAAAGAAACTAGGAATTTTTTCATTCATTAAAGACGGTTACAAGGAGACGAGTCATCTAAACACTCAGATTCCAGCCAAAGGAGGTCATCACATTAACAAATAAGAAACGAAGAGTGTTATAGCTAAGGAAAAAACAATCAACACATACACAGCTTGACTAATATAACTCAACAGTTTATTCATGGATAAAGACGAGGCAGTGCAGGATAAAAATCTGAATCCTTATTGTCGGACCAGCCAGAGATGAGAGATGGGACATCATGTTGGAGGAGCCAACTCAACTGCATACCGAAAGGAATTGGAGCGCTAGGGACATGTTCAAAAGCATATAGCACCTTATCAAATATAAAGGAAGCCCAGTCAACCTTTCCATCATCAACAAAGGCCATCATTGCCTTCCAGAAAAGCGGCGAGAAATCACGATTGGCCAAAGGGTTATCGACTATCATATGATTAATGATGTCAAAAACGATTTGATATTGAGGCATTAACCACCTAGATGATGCCGACGGATGAAAACTAACATTCAAATTCCTCCCTTGATACCGAGAGGACCATTCAGGCGCTGTAACTTCCTTGAGATATTCCCGGCAGGAATGCCATCATTGGGAAGCCCGAAGCTGGTTGAGAAGGACTCAACAGACCAACAAATCTGTTGATCGTTGATGTTGCCCATAATCCGTCTATCCTCAGAAATGTGGCAGTTACTGGCAAACACCCTCAGCATCTCATCAAAGAATCTATATGGTATCCGTGTCACAAATCGCTCTAGACCTGGTTCTCAGAGATTTCTCATCAAAAGTTTATATGTCATCGGGCGAGCCAAGTATTGCACTTCGAACTTGCCTGGATTGAAGATCTTGTTACACACAACAGAAATTTCACTGGTAGAAGTCATAACTATCGACTCAGGAAGAAGTTTCACTTGGATGATCTCATTGAAGATTTGGAAGAAATATCTTACTTATCGAAGATATGAATATATTGGCCTAGGTGAAGACTCCATACTTAAGGAAGGAAGTATTTATGGAAGAAAAATTGTGTACAGATTCGAAAAGATATTCATCGAAATATGTGATAGATGTGATGTTCAAAATATGGGCACAACGCTCCAGGAATCAGGTTCTGAATCTAAAAACTCGATGCAAGATCTGACCATCGACGCGAGCCAATCCAGATGAAACAAATGTCAATTAGATCAGAAGAGTCCAGTTCTTTGTCTACAAACACATTCCGAGAAGTATGAAGTTCAAGTAAAGACAAATACGCATGAGGAATGGAAGATACAACAAATTATATGTGAACCATTCATTAAAAGTCGAACTGTGTACATTGTTCACAGAAAAGAGTTACACAAAACAAGAGACTACATTTGTTTTCTTTTGGAGGGGGTCAATCAACCTACTATTTGATATAGTTGACAAATACAGCACTGCTGATCGACAGCTTCTCCTATCTCAAGTCAAGAAGGAGAAAATTCTAAATTGGAAGAATTTCCTCTCAATCACCGCAGACGAGGAAATTGCAAAAGAAATCACTGGAAAACTACTCAAAGAGAAACTGCCACAGTTTCTAACTGCTTGTCCTAGAAGATTCAATCCACATCGGGTTATGGAATTCTACAAAAACGCAACCTTCGATGAGAAAGATGAAACATTCTTCCTCACCACAGTTGAAGGCAAAGAAATCAAAGTCGATCCTGAGCTTGTCTCTCAATATCTACATCTACCAAAAGAATGGGTTCATATCGCTAGCTACCTTCACAACAATATAGAAGAGTTAATGGCTCACTGGCTGAAATGGAAGAGGCCCGAGCTGTCCAAGAAGTTTAAAGCTGCGACCAAAGTATCTCAGCTGAATCCATTCTCCAAAACACTCAGTGAGATCGCGCTGAGAATGATCCATTGTGGAATTGGATACCTGTCTGAATTAAGTGGTCCCAAATATTCACTCATGATGGCCCTTGATGACTGTCCTGGAGGAGATTGGGCGACATACATTTTCAGCCGGTTACTGGAGAATGCGAAGAAGAACAAGGATACCCCAATCACAGGGAAGTTCTCTTCGTGTGTAGGGTTAGGATTGAAATTCAGCTACCTTCTTGAGCGCGTCTTAGGATCACAGGATGATGGAGAAAATCTCATTTCATATGATTTTATTCCGCCAAAAGTGCCAGTTTATCGCTCAATTCAAAAGGGTGGCTCAGACGACATTTTGAGCGACATGGAGTTAGATGCTGAGACATCTGAAGATCTCAAGACCATTCCAACGGTCCGTGCTGCAGATGCTACCAAGAAGCCAAGGAAGAGAGTCACCCCCGCTCAAAAGCCTGCGCAACAGTGACACCGACAAAAGCAAGATAGCAGCTCAGATGACAACTCACAGATTGATCACCAACAAGTTGTTAAACAACCTATATGCCAGAAGAAAAAGAAGACTGCCAAAGAGCTGTCATTCGATACTACATTTAAAGAAGCAGGTCTAACTTCTAATCTTGGTGGAACAGTTCCCAATCAAGAAACAGCATGTCATGCAGAGATGAACGCCTATTCATCGTTTAGCTCTGAGCAAACCACATCACATCATCATGTGCTACAGAAAAAGAACTGAATTTCCTTCACCGATCTCAATAAAGAAGCAGAAAATGAAAGTATACCCATCTTGGATTCAGGGGGAACTAATCATCTTGATATTCATCAAGTGATTACCTCAAGAGAAGCGGCAGCGAATTTAGTTATCATCAGAAGAAAGATCAACGAATATCACACAGCTCTTCAACAACTGGACACCAGAGTCAAGAACTTAATCACCAGAAAAAAGAATTAGATACCCAACGACGGATTCAAGAAAATAATGAACAAACGATCAGAACCCTTTTATCTCATCTTGAAACCAATGAGGAAAAAGAAACTACTGAACTTCAAAGGATAAAAGAGGCAGAGGCTGCTGAGCTCAGACGATAAGAAGCAGAGACCACTGAGCTCAGACGACAAGAAGCAGAGGCTGCTTAGCTCAGACGACAAGAAGCAGAGACTGCTGAACTAAGAAGTTAGCAAGAAGCAAAATCTACCGGTGACCTAAAAAGACCAGAAGCAGCAACCGCTAAACTAAAGAGAAAAGAAGAAGAAGCTGCAACTACTGAAGCACTTCGAAAGGCAGCAAAGGCCGCCACTGTTGAAAAGGATAGACATAAGGTAGCAGCAACCAACTCTACTCCGAAGGATATTGAAGCAGCAATTTTCCAACCAGAGTCTTCCACTGCAACATCTAGGAGTCAACCCTGTGATGAATCTAGAGCGCTGACTACGGCTGACGGAGTCCTATCTCCGAATCCTCTCTCTGTTGCCACAGATCTCCTGCCCTATAGCGCTCTGAGACAAGAGATCGATCAACAGCTGAATCAATATCTAGCTCTTGTGATTGATATTGTCAAAAAGGGGGAAGAGAGATAGGAGGAGTCGATGAAGCTGCAGTTGGTTGAAATAGAGAAAAAGCGAAAAGAGGAATACAAGATACAGGAAGAAGAGCGCAAGTTGCGGGATGATCAAGTTACAAGGAGACTGGATGCTGTAATGATTTCCAGCGAGTAGGATAGGAAACATCTCTTAGAATTAACCACAGCTATCAAGGCACAAGTTGAATTGCTTTCCGTATCCATTGTAGCATCCTCGAAGCCAAAAGACGCTGATTCATCAAATCAAGACAAGGAGAAGAACAAGAATCAAGATAGGTAAGCTCATGACAAGGAAAACATGTAAGCCTGTGTCGTGGGAGTTAAATTTTGGATGTCATTCCTTTTACCACTGTTTTTTGGTGCTTTTCATGTACTTGCAAATGATAACATCTATTGAAAAGTGAAAAACTGTTGGTTTGAAGACAACTGCTCATTGTCTCTCACCTTGATTCTTGACTGGCTGAATTCACATTTTCCAGTGTGATCAGCAAACCACCTTCTATGGATTACTGTAAAAATGATTGATTTTAATCTAGAACCATTATCCCATTGAGGGGGAAGATCATTTAGAGTAGGTCGAGTGTGGAAGAAGCATGGCTCTGAGCTGTATTAGATATAAAACTTGTAAAACTCAGACCAACTACATCTTTTCGTCAATATAGTTAGACTTAGAGGTATGGTTTTGACAACATCAAAAAGGGGGAAATTGTTAGGTATTACTGTTGTAATCCCACCTTAATTTGATGTTTTGATGTGTCAAAACTATTTACCAGAGTCTAGGTTCTAGAGTATTAACTCATGTAATCCTTGTATAGGATAATCGAGTTGTAAAAGTCTTGGAAGAAGGACATCATCAAAACTTTGGAACAGTTTTGAAGAAGACATCATTCTGATGAGATAACTGTCGAGCAGACAAGACGAAGACAAGCAGAGTAGAATCAAGTCACAAAAACTGCGCAGATAGTTTCCTTCCTGCCAATGTCTGGACACTCAAAGAAAACAATTGAGAGGCGCTCACAATTACCAAGTCAAGACAGTTTCGCGCTAAAGAATGCGTATGAGGCTAATGTCGAGCAGTCGTAGAAGACCGTTGAGGAAGTCAATAAGAAAAGACAGATACTACTCAGTTGTGACTGGTGTACAACATTGTTTGAACATCTGACACATCAAGTACAAGCTGCTCTAAAAAGTAGGTCGACGCAGCAGATATAGCAGAGGAGAAAGCGACCTTGTATAGAGAAGAATGGACGATGATTGGACATTCTTCTCTATGTCTCTACCGGCTATTTTCTGGGTCTTCACCTATAAATAGCAGGAACAACAGAGACAGATTAACCTTTGCAAAAATATTGTGCCAAACTTCTGAACAATCTCGCACTCTTGAATCTCCGACACACTAGCCTCTCTACAGAAGTTAAAGCTCAAGGCATTAAACACTTTCAAGAGAGAAGACATTAATATCGTGGTTCATTTATTGAACACGAAGCATTCATTGCTTATAGAATCTTTTTGGAGATTCACCGTGTTACCCTGTGTACACGAGGATTAAGTCAGCCGACTTAATCAACCTCTTTGGTGTTCTTATTCTACGAATAAGAACATATCAGCCTGCTCCTGCAAACGAAGAGTAGGTTATCACGGGCAACTGCCAACCTGCGTAAGTTCTATGAAGAACTCAACCATTCAACCTACCGAATGAGAAAAAGGGAGGTTTGTCCTCAGTCCAATTTCGATCCGGTCCACAGAGAAGACGCAGAGCCTTTGACAGACTGAAGAAGGAGTGAAGTACAGCTACCTGGGTGAGTGATCCTTTGTGTTGTAGACGGAGGTCTCTACAGCAACTGGATATAGATCGTGAGGAGTGTATTTTCATTACTTATTGAATTAATGGATCTGATATCTGAAGAGTAGACGTAGGACTTACGGCTCCGAACCACTATAAATTATCCTATGTCATTTACAGTTTTCTTAACTTACGCACGTTACAGTTTTCTAGCATATCTTAAACCACATAAACTGTTAACTGCTTACAACTTGATAGCTGTTAAAACAATCTGCTGGCTAACGTGAATAGAACTGTTATACTGCTAAACAAAATTGTGTTGATTGTTAGCTGAACTGCCTAAGATAGAGTGTACATTTTCGATTCTTATATTTCTGCTGCACGTTATATGCTCTCTGATCTGGGACCAACAATAATCATGCTCATAACATGCCTTATAATCCATATATAAGCTTAAACATCGAAGACATGATGAAACGGATAGGAAAAACAAATTTCTCTGTGTCTGAACACAAACGGAGACCCAATCCACATGAACGACGATCGTCGATCGTGCATGTGGGTCCCCGAACGTGTCAGTTCCCAGAAAATCAAGTAATCGTTGCCGACATCGACCAACGTTGTTCCCGTCGATCGACTCAGCCACATCGACCGATGCAGTCCATATCAACCAACGTGGGTGCATCGATCAATGCCGATTGTCGTCGAGCGACGTAGATGACTAAACAACAGCAGCTCGCCACTACAATTATTCGCGCGAGCTGCTCGGCTTCTCCTGTCAGTCCAGCCCCCTCCCATACAACCCAACATGCTCACAAACATATAGGGACTACATACACATGCTCATATCATTCAGAATCATACAAATTTGCTGGAAAAATTTATAAAAATCGAAGCTCACCGAAGATGATTTTGTGCGGCGGCGACGATGATCCCAACGTCCAAAACATGAACTCTTTGTAACAAAATGTTCCCAATACATACAGGAATACAACTAAATCATCCAAACTCAATTTCATAGGCTGGATCATCGGATCTCATGCCGACTTAAATTTTACAATAATATCGACAGCTTACCTTTATAAGCCGATATCTCTGTCATTTTTCAATGAAATTCGATGATCTCAAATGCTATTAAATCCTCGCAGCAAGGGCTACACATAAATATAAATTTCTCGGTCGATGGTGCACGGTTGTGGTCGAACAGCGGCGAGAAAGATGGGGTGGCGGGTGAGTTGTGTGGCAATGGTGATGAGAGAGAGATGAGAAATTAAATATTTGTTAACTAAATTCATTTTTCTGTTTTTGCAACTTTTTGTGGTGAAGAATTAATGTTCATCACCTCAATCATAAATTCCAAAACCCAAGTAATCATAGCAGCTGCGTAGGTATTCTTCATCGCGAAGAATGGTTGGTAACATTTGCCGGTTCAACTTGCGTGTATTTCAATTGCGAAAATTGACATCGTGGTTTTTATTTGGACTCATATTGTCACAATCAATTATGAAAATCCATGGTATTTCTTAATCAAACGAGTCCAACATGTTGGTAAATTTTTACAATCACCGGGTTAGTCAACAATTAACTCCGAACTCAATTTAACTCAATAATTTACCGTTCTCTCCATGTTTCTCCAAGTTTCATTCCAATCGATTACTATCCTTTGTTACTTTATTCTCTAGCATATCTTAGCTCTGCAACTCAATCGGAGCTTCGAGACGCGAGATATCTATTTAAAGGCTATTATTTTCTTTCAGGAAATAATTAGTCGCATTTAATAAATTTCACGTAAAATGTGACAACATGGTCACTTACATTTTCTTAAAACGAATCCATCCGTATAATATATGCAAGAAACGAACTTGCATGTCATTTTAGATTTAAATTTCTTACTCAAAATGTAATTTAAAATATAAATTGCTACATTAAACTTTATTTATATAATTAATTAAGCATAATCTCGTTGAATTAAGCCTGAGATATTACAAGTCTTCATCATTTCAAGTTTCTAGGAGTATTTACTTTAAGTTCAGAAACTTGATTCTTGTCTTCTCGAGCTTTGACTTCGCTGAATTTCTTTTTCAGAAACTAAGTTTTTGATCGTTCAATTTTAAGCTTTAATTTCTAGTTTATTAGAACTCAATCAATTCTATACAAGGATTACATTTAAAGATACTCTATAAATTTAATGTTAAAGTAATTTTTAACACATCAAAATATCAAAATAAATAAATAAATTGAAACTCATTTCTAACAACTTACTAGACGCTAATGAAGTATTTGGGTAGAACATAGTGTCTAGATAGTCTTAAAATCCCGAAATCTGAAAATGTATCAAACTGAATGAAGAATTGGATACGAAAAAAATTATATTGACTGTCGATCAAATCAATTAACGGAAAAGATTTATTTAATTTAATACATAAATATTTTAACATTTGATTATGTTAAACTGATTTTAAGTTGAACAGAATCTTAACATTATTCATTTATATATACTCACTCAATGGTCCATCTTAAAATTACCTAAATTCTTATATTTGCTTGTTACATAAATTTTATTTAAATTATATTGTATTTCTTATTATATATATTATGTTTGAATAACTCAGGCTTTTTATCTTAATTTTTTATGTAATTAATATACTTTATCACCCAATGAATCTAATACCATCAATATATATAATATAGCATATTGTCATGTGAAGTAATTACACATTAATCTGAAGTTTGAAATGTGCTTATAGAAAGTTTAAAATAAATATATTTGTAAAGAGAACGATGATATAACTTAGTTAAGTTTTATCTGTGATTAATACATGTTTCTGTTTAATAAAAAAAGGTATTAGTCTTATTTATATAAATATTTGGAAAAAATTTAAATTTATTCCATCTTTTTATGAGTTCTCAAAATTTTCCAGAATTTTTAAATATAATAATTGGAGACCCTAACCTTAAATATTTTTTTCATCAATCAATATTCAGTCACCAGAAAGTTTATGTGGACATAATATTCCATATTATAGATTGAAAATTCTACATAGACACAAATATTTTATGTCATAAAGCATAATAATATTAAAGAATGATTTATATTATCTTTATTTGGGTGTATTATTATTTTGAAAAACAAATTTTTAAACTAATATGCTTAATGATAATTTAAATAGAGTTGTGTTTCGTATTAATATATAAAATCAATTCACATTTAAATAAATATATTTAATATATTTCTTAAAAAATTTATATTTTGATGAGTTAAACCATACATTCAGTAAGTTATTGTTACATAAAACTAACGTAGGTTGATTCCAGTAATGTGTAATATTATTAGGATATTGAGTTGTAACTGATAGGGATCAATCATCACTAATCACTCAAAATACTGGACAAAACCTTCAGACGGCTGACTTGTAGTCAAGAAGTAGAGTTAACTGGCAATGTGAAGGGAGAAGACAAAAGGGATGATAAATAGAACTAAGACATTTATTCTTCATAACTTAGAGAATAGGTTGTCTCCTCGCTCGGGGTGTAGTAGTTAAAGCACATTGTCTGGACCAAGAGGTCACAGGTTCGAGCTTCCCTGGGGACATCTAGGTTTGTGAATTTAATACCTGTATTCCTATTCAAAAAAAAAAAAACTTAGAGAATAGGTCCAGTCTAAATTCATTTGATTGACTAAAAAGAGACATTCGGACAAAACATCTGTCACTCTACATAAAGCATTGTCATCTTTTTATGGAAGGATAGTACGATCAACGACTATCAAACAACTACTTTTCAAATTGGGACAAACGTCTTTTCTCTATATATATATCATAGAAGATTTGTAGACAAAAATGTTACAAATTTTGAACGAATCTTCACACATGTTATGAAATCAATTGAGAGAGCAAACATTTGCAATCTTCACCCTTTTACTGTGTTCTTAATATGAGACCCAAGCTATCTAAGCTTCACATCCGAAGTTCAGCTATTCTCTAAGATAGTTGAATGTGAGATGACTTCTTGATACATTCTCAGAAGCCAAAAACCTCAAGCCAATTACTCAATGTTCGGTGAAAAACTAAACATCACAAACATCCAGCCTTCAAACCTAATAACATGTTGATTGTAAAGATTTTAAAGAATGTAGTCAGATAGGATCCTTGTGACGTGTCCGTGGTAAATCCAGAGGACGAAAGAGCTTTCCCAAACAATATGAAGTTCAGTTATATTATGTTGTATTTTGTACTTAGTGATTTACGCTCATTGGATCGAAGAGTAGGCATAAGATCTTTTGTATCCGAACCACTATAATACATGATGTTCTTTACCATTTTATTTTCTTGCTTGCTTACCTATGTGTTTGAAAGACAACAACTCGCTACATTGTTGGAGAATTACTTGAACCAATCTAAGTATATCTTAATGAATAACAAGTTTTGAAAAGCCCCGACTGACTTGAGTAAGAGTCAGTAAGGACCACAATGTTTAAGACTTCCACTGTGTTTAAAATTGATAAAATTGGGACCGACAAGTGGTATTAGTGCAGTTAATTTACTAACTGACTTCTTTAGGTGTCATTTTTAGACCAGATCCATTCATTTTTATTATGAATTAGGATTCAGAAGACACCACGTTAAGGGATCAAGTTATGAAGCTGACTAATGAGAACTCAAAGTCTCAGTCCTTCAACGAGCAGTTTGAAAAATTCAAAATTGAACACTCAATTTTGCTTGAAAAACTCAAAATTCTGAACACTTAATTTAACTCCCCCGAAGTTTTGTTAAGAAAAACATTTTGAAACAAAACTATCATACAAATGCACACTTTGACAAGAAAAATAATAACATCATGCACTATGTTCAAATAAAGGAGAGAACTATTGTACAGGATGCGGAGTCAGTGAAAAAAATCATTTGAGTCTAGATTTCAAAATGAATCATTAAGAGAGCTAACATGGAAGGACCGATTGATAACTGCAGAAAGCAGCGAGCAAATAAATTTATAATAACCCGAAGGCTAGTCGAACCCACAGGGATAGTGCAACGAAGTCATCTCATGTACTGGACACAGTTTATCAATTCTTTGTTTGAGTGAACCAATTTTGAGAAGAGGGTTTTGTTTTGAAAAACAGAAATAACTTTTGGAATAAAATTCAATAATAAAAAGCACAGATTCTAGGGAAATCAACCAATCCAATTCAACATGTATAAACAATCAATCCAAACCCAAAATAATCATAAAGGTGGGAAATCTGTTAAATTGGAATTAATTCCTTTGTTGGGCAATTAAAACCTAGATTACTAGAAAGTGAATTTTACCTCTCGGCCTCAATAACACAAACTAGTCAATCTCAATAAAGATACAGATTTGAAAACTCTACAACTAATTCTTCTTTTTGAGACAGAAAACAGTTGTATCAAAATTCTATTTTCCTATTATTAATTATCTCCTCTCGGTCTCAAATTAATAACTATAAACCTAATCCAATTTTCATCTCTCGATCCTTCAATTGAAAATAGATTTTAAAATCAAAACCATAGAATTTGAACCAATTAATTAGGGTTTGGAATTAATCGAATTAACACATGCCAAAAAGGATGGAGAAAACCCTAGAACCTGTTAAGGGTTCTAGCCTAACATAATTGAAACAAACATTGCAAAAGATGTAAAGGAACTTACTTGAATCATTAAAATAATAGGAATCTTGAAGTACTTGAATCCAATTGCAACAATAAAAATAAAGAGTACTAGAAATTAAAGAGTTTAATGCTGAAATTAAAGTAAAAGGGTGCTGAAAAACTGAACTAGAAAGATCTAATTTTTTGAGCTTAATAAGTCATATTTATAGGGGAAGAAATTATATCTTCAAAAGGTAATGATTTGAGAAGGAAAAATCTCCAAACTGGGCCAAAAACTGCCTTTCCGGTGCGCGTGTCGCTCGACACAGTTCCAGTCGGTCGACAGGAATCCATTTCGGTCGACACAAATTGTGTCGTTCGACACAGAAACATTCCTCTGCGCAGTCTCACGGTTTTGGCCATAACTTTCGCTCCCGAACTCCGATTGACCCGATTCCAGTTGCGTTGGAAAGCTAACTCAAAGATCTTTCCATCCATGTGCTCAAATAGCTCAGATTCCATCTGTGGAAGAAGTCGTGACTGTTCCTTTGAACATCTGCTGCTTTCGGTACGGGTTTCCAATGAATTTGGCCTAAAACCTGCAAAATATTACCATGACAAGCATAATATCCCTATAAACACTTCATGCTCGATTATTAACTAAAAACTCAAATAAATGCAAGAAACCAATAAGAAAACAACGTGATAAGTGAGGCAAAATACGAGCTTATCAATCATTAAGAGAGCTAACATGGAAGGACCGATTGTTAACCGCATACCTATCATTTGAATCATTTAGCAAGAAAGACAGTTCCTTCGTTGTAGAAGACAACTATAGAAGATCAAAAGTAATAGCTAGAAGTTAGCATCAAAACTAAAACTCATCAACATGATAACAAGTTGACAAAGAGGGCTGAAGAACTATTGAGTAGATCATTCTGAATGGGACGCTCGGTATTTGAGTTAGTTGATAGAAGAATTCTTCCGTATTATTCTTCAAGTCATAATCATCTGAAGATTGTCCAACCAGGTATTTGTTTATTGACAGAACATTTTTTCTCTTTTACAAGGTTCTTGTAGAAAAGGTTCACACAATCTTGTTTACATGTTTCATCTAAGTAATCTTTAGACAAGTCCCCATATTTCATCCTCGCCACAAAAGATGGAAAGTTGAGATGATCTTGATCATTGTCTTTTGATCTCGCCTATATATCTAACCTCTGTCTTTATTAATTAATTCATAAAAGAATTGCCTAATCCAGAACCTTCATTTCCAAGAATATTCATTTTTGTCAAACCGTTCATCTTCTTTTAATCAATGGATTCTCTATTTAACCAGAAGAATATCCATCCATGACAGCTCTCACGGCCATGTAATAGAAAGATTTACGAGATCTACTAGGGAATCAAAAGAGAGCACTTCAAGTGAAGAATAACAAGTTCTTGAATCTTCAAGGTCATTAGAATAAATACGACCCAACTTTAACATCATTCCTGGGAATTTTTTAAGCCAAGGGCCTGTCAAATTTTCTCTCAACCACTCCTAATATTTTTCATCCATACCTTGTTGCAGATCTTTATGCCAACACCTACATAATGAAAGATAAGAATTTCATCATGACAACTATTATGATTTTTGTTAGATAAATCCTTTCATACTTTTTGTGCTTCGGTGGGTCAAATATTGTAAGTCATCTTAGTCAGTTTTTCAGTCTTTAGAATTCTAAAATGTAGTCCTTGTATAGGATCAATCGAGTTGTAATAGAACTTAGGCTGAAGACCGAGCAAAGGAGAATGCTCGAGAACTGACAACATGCACGCCTTAAAACTTGGTTTCCACCAAGTATAGCCTTAACCAAAACTGAGTTAGAGCACTCAGTATAAGGTTTTCCATACTGACCAGGAAAAATCAGTATGAGGGCTTCCCCGTACTGAGTATGAGAAGTCAGTATGGGGATTTTCCATATTGATCAGGAGAAACCAGTATGAGGGTGTTTTCCATACTGGTTGTCCAGTCAGTATGGGGATTTTCCATACTGATCAGGAGAAACCAGTATGAGGGTGTTTTCCATACTGACTGTGGACAGTCCGTATGAGGGTCTACCATACTGATTATGGGAAGTCAGTATGAGGGCTAAGCTATACTGACCTTGGGAAGTCAGTATAAAAGCCTCTACCTTTAAAGCACGAGGTTATCCAAACTTGGATCCCTCGGACTGAAACTTAGTCTGACATAAAGTTAGTGTATAGTACACTGACGTAGCAGAGCAGAGCAAAAGCAGACCTACTGCACGGGCTACGATTGGATAACATTTCCATGAGTCTAACAACAGGATTTATGTGTCTAATGGGTAGAAATTCAAAAATCCGGAGGAAATCCTCTATAAATTGGTTTGCCCTTCAACCTTAAACGATTACAAACTCTGAAAATCTTCACACGACAAAGGGTATTCTGCTAAGTCATCTGTCTGCTAAAACTCTCTGAGTTTTCATATTTCTTAACACGAGACTTGAGTCTTAGACTCAAGTTATTACTCTGTGCTATCTTCTCCAAGCATGAGGCTGAAGCTTTCTAGCTGAAGCTTTTCTTTGGTGAATATATCTTTCCAAGATATATTCATAGCAACCAGTTTCCTAGTAAAGAATACTGATTCTCACGGACGTATGCCAACCAACTGAGTTCAGGGAAGAACAGCAAACATCCAACCACCGGAAAGAAGCCTGCGGGGTGTCGTTCTCACTTCAACTTGAAGACTAAGTACGCAAAGAGTTCGTAGGCGAGTGCCACAGCTGACCGAAGGACGGAGGCGCCGACGGGCTGTGTATAGATCGTAAGGAGGCTTGTACTTACTTAGTGATTTATCCAGACCTTGGGTCTGAAGAGTGAATGTAGGATAATTAAATTCGAACCACTATAAATCTTGTGTGTTCTTTACTGCTTTACTTATATTTATGCCATGTTTAGTTTCACAAACTCACTGTTAAAACCTTCAATACTTGTCCAAGTATTGAATAGTATACTTTGTGAAACTAACTTAACAGGAACATACCTAAGCTTAAGTCTTCTACACACTAAACTAACTGTCATATGTTTATCTGAACAAGTGCAAGTGCTTTAATTATTGCTTCCGCTGCACGTATTTGTACTCTGATTTCGGGACCAACAACAACTATCAACAACATGTTTTTTACCATTACCCCTTATACACTCCACCACAAGATTGGGTTAAAAAGCAGCGGGGTAGACATTTTGTCATACCTTGATGACGTGGATAAAGCTTGAGTTTGAACCTTGGAAGAGATAGAAGGCATCTAGTTGCAAGATGTTTCACTTTAGCACTTTAAAAAGAAAATTGAAACCGTTGTATCAAATGTTGTTGGATGTTATCAACAGAATGACCAATTGTGAATTGGGAAGCTTCTTTGAGTCAAATAAAAATAAGTATAAGATTATGATGGTGATCAACTATAAAGTGAAAACTAATTGGGTTGATATCATATTTAATATGATTTTAGATATAGATAAGCACTTCGAATAGCAACCACCTGAACTGGCCCGTCGGTTCATAGTTCGGATTTGGAATCGCCACAAATGGTTTCGGTTTGAAACCATAACCATTTTGTGGCAGGCCAGTTAATTTTCAAGCTTTTAATTGGAACCGATAGTTCAGAACCGTTGAACCGCCACTTTAAAAAGATGAAATTTAGTTCCGAACCATAATTTATAACGGCTACTTTAAATAAAAAAGGGTGAATGAGAAGCTGCCACCCAGTGGTTCCGAACCAGAACCGACAGTTCGATCGGTTTCTTTTCACCCCATAATTTTCCTATAAATACTCGACACCCCTTCACTCATTTTCACACCTCAATCTCAACTCTCTCAAGCTTTATTCTTCAATTAGTGCAATATTCTACTTGTTCTACTCTTATATTCTACCTACCAGTCTACCTTTTCAATTTCTCTCTTCTTGCACTCTTTCAGTCTCTCAATTCTCAAGTTCTCTCTTCAAATTTGACTTTTTTTTAAAAAACTTATTTGAAAATTTAAAATATAGTCATGTCTCACTTCTCTCATCAAATTTGTTGTGTATCATCAAAAGCTTTCAAAGTTATAGAAGTTGTATAATATTTGATTTTCAAGTTTTTGTTTTGAAAATTTGCACTATAAATACCAAGAAAAATAGATGAAAATATTTTTTTCGATTTTTCTTGCAATGTATTAGAGCAAGATTCGAAACAAAGCTTGAAAAAATATTCAATAACATTAAAAACCATAACAAAGTTTTTTATATTTATATAACACATCGGGTATTAGACAAAAAGTGTGGTTGTAGTTTTAATTTTCAATTGTTATTTAGCAAGTTAATAAATTATTAATTTAATTTATTAATTAAAAAAGTTCAAACCAGTGGTTCTATAGTTCGACACAGTGATTCGGAACTGGAACTGGAATTGCTATAGTGTCCGGTCAGTTATGGTTTCACACTTTTAGAACCAAAACCAAAATTGGAGGTTCTGAACCAGAACCTTCGGGATCGAAACCATGACCAGCTCTAATTTTAGAGCTTGCAAGAAAGAGCCGAACAGTAAAAAATACTTAGCAATTTGAGTATAATGCTCAGTTCAGTCTTACAATTAGTTTCCTTCTAGAAGAACTTCTTAAATATTCTCAAGTTGAGTTTCTTGTGAAAAAACAAGAATTGGTGGACTATGACATCATTCCTCCAAGGAAGTCTCTAGTCAAAAGTCTACCTCAACCCATCACTGATCGGAAGAAGGCGACTTCTTCATCAGTTCTGTATCTACCAGTGACCAAGCCCCTCGACACATGGTAGAGAGCCTTCTCAAGGAGCTTCAAGTAGATGAAGCGTCAAACAAAATAAGGAGTTCACAATCCCAGAACAACTAGAGCCAAAAAGGCTAAAGGAAAGATCGATCTTGACAGTTGAAGAAGCAAAGATTGCTTTTGAGGGGAATTGTATAACGAAATTATCCTATGTACTAACTATGATCCTAATATTCATTGTTTGAGGAAACGGAAAATCAGGGTATTGATTTGGAAAATAAAGATGATAATACTGAAAATTAAAGAGGTTTTGAAATCAAGTTTAAAGGAACGCAGCTTCTAGGGAAGAATTCTTATTACGGATGACATGTAAGAACCAATTAATTTAACAGGCGGAATACTGCAATAATGCTATATTTCCTTGGTTGGGCAAATATAACCTAGATTACTAATTAGTGACTATCTCCGCTCGGTCTCAAGAACACCAAATTAGTCAATCCGATAAGCAAATCAATTCAATTCCTACAGTCTAATACATCTCATTGGACAGTATAAAGTGTATCATGCATTCCTAATCCCACTATCAATATTTACCTCTCGGTCCTTCTATCAATAGCTAGACATCTAAATTAATCGTCACCTTTCGGTCCTTAAATTAATCTAGAATTATAAAATAAACACAGGAATCATGAACCTAATTAATTAATCCTAACATGCATCCATAATAATATAAACCCTAGACCCGCTAGGGTTTCTAGCCACTCATCGCAGATAGAAATCCAAAAGAAAACATTTTAAATTGCATAAACATAAAGAAATTACTAGAAAATAAAAGGGTTTCGTGTTTCTCAACTCTCAAAACTCTAAAAACTAAATTGCAGAATGAAAATATGAAAAGAGATCTAAAAAATATCAAAGGGTTCCTCAAAAAGTCGAATTTACTAGGCTATTTATAGAGGTGGATGTGTATCCTATCAAATCTAGGGCTAAAGATATGATAAATTTTGATTTTAATTGAATTTCCGCGCCAGTAGACTCGCATCGATAGATGCAGGAAGTGCGTCGATCAACGTGGCTCTATCTTTGGCATCCATCGATGTGGATTCCACGTCGATCGATGTGGTCCTGTCTCGCCCCCTTCTGCACGGTCTCACGGTTTTGGCCATAACTTCCTCTCCCGAACTCCGATTGACCCGATTCCAGTTGCGTTGGAAAGCTAACTCAAAGATCTATCCATTTCCATGCGCCAATATCCTGAATTCTTTGTGCGGAAGAACGCTTCACTGCTACTCTTGCACGTCACTACTTTCGGAACGGTTTTCCGATGAATTTGGCCTAAAACCTGTGGAAACATACGAAAACACGCATAACACCACCTAATATTGAATCATGCATAATATATATATATATATAAACTCAATTAAACTACATGAAATAGTAGAAAATAATATATATAAGCGAGTAAAATAATGAGCTTATCAAACCCCCTAACCTTGAACGTTTGATTGTCCTCAATCAATAGGCAAGAAAGAAATCAAAAGATCATGTAGTTAAAGTTTAATGCCTCACAAGATTCATCACAGCAAGAATAAAAAATCTACTACACAAGCAATTTGAAAGAGACAGAAAATCCATCAATTGTGGAAGAACTCACGGGAAGTGTATCGGGCAACTCTCAAGTGTTTAAGGTTTTAATGAAAGCACTCAGCAACATGTATGAAGAAATTTCTACCATAGGCTTGCAAATTTTCTAATATCTCCACTACTAGAATGTGCACACAAGTCTAGAATCAAAAAGGACTTTCAATAGGTTGTAATGTAGGCTTTTTTGTGAAAGGTAGGGAAATATGGCCAAGTGACTATAATCAATCAAGTTGTACTTCCTCAATCAATCCAAACCACCTTCTATGAACATCTATCCTTCTCCTCAAATATATCAACGACACACAACTTTTTTCTAGCACATTTTGAATCTCTTATGCTCTTTACATAATTTTGTATTCTTTTCTTTTCAGAGAGCTTATGAGAATTCTAATTATTTCTTTGAGCTTCTTTTTCACACATCTTTTCACCACTAATTTATATTTTCTTATCTCCATATCACAATCATTCCACCTTTATACCACAACTCAAGACATGAGCGAAACCAATACTTCTTCTTAATCTCATAGACAAGGAAAGAAAAATTTTGTATAGGCTCAAAAGTGGCTAACTAGGGAAAATTCAATGTGAAGGGATAGTGTTTAGGGAATTGGGCTATCAAAGATGGCCTAAGATCATTTCCTAAACTTGTGCACACTATGCAGTCCCAACACAGAAAATAGGCAAGTTCTAGAGAAATAAAAACACACATGTGAATCTCACATCAAACGAAATAAGGCTCAAAGTCTCACACAAGGGTTTAAAATTTTCTTCCACAATCAATTTCAAATCAGCTCAATCGGCATGCAAGTGTAAGTGTCAAATCAATCTTGTCATGCGGTATTCTACATTCATAGGCATCTACCCACAATCACAATCAATTCAAACTCAACCTTCAATCAATTCTAATCTCACAATCTCATTCGGGTTATATCAAAACACAAAATTTTTCCCCACAAAATAGCATAAATCTTTTAAAAAAATCAAAGGCGGAAAGCAGAATAAATAAAATATAGAACGTTCCATCTCTTGTCCACATCCCCCCAAACTTATTCCAACTCGAAGAGTGGAATAAGTTTGAAAATCAGACAAAAGAGGAAACGATACCCAATAGTTGATCTCAGACATCAACTTTTTATCCCCTCGGAGTCTTCGAACATCGCATGACGTGAAATAGTGGTTGTTGGCACTTTGCGTCGATCGACGTAGGATGGCGTCGATCGATGTGAAGCCTTCTTGTGACCCTCTCCTCGGATCAAGTGTATCCCGTTGGCCGGCTGCTCGTCGTTGATCGACGCCAGGCTACGTCGATCGACGTCGAGCTGTACTCAAATTTTTTTTAATTGCAAAACAACTGTTAACAAAAACAATAGAAATTTGAAATAAAAACAAAAATTGAAAAGAAAACACGTAAAAGATTGGGTTACCTCCCAACAAGTGCTTGAATTAACGTCGCAGCTCGACGATACCTCAAATCACCGCCAGGGAGGTCGGCTCCAGACTCGCCGACCTTTGGCATCCACCATGTAAACCTTCCGGTCTTTGACAATGGTGGAGAGCGCAGAAAAAGGCGGCGTAGTTGACACTTTCACCCCTCCGTTTCCTCGCTCCCACTCAATGGCAGATGCTTCCTCCTCCTCAGATTCATCCCCTTCTTCAGTAGTGGAGATTCGATTGCACTCCTCCTTCTTCTTGCTTTTGTCAATCACAAAGGTGATCTTCTCGATGATTGCTCGGAGTGTGATCTCGCCGCCTTGACAGTCAATGAGAGCAGCGCTGGTGTCGAGAATTTCACGTCCTAAGATCATGGGCATGTTCTCATCCTTCTCCATCTCGTGCACCACAAAATTTGCAGGAAAAATGAGATAGCCCGCGCGAATGAGCACATCCTCTAGTATACCTTTCGGGCGGGACACAGACCGGTCCACCATCTGCAGGGTGATTGTCGTGGGCCTCATCTCTACGATGTTGAGACGCTTGTAGATGGAGTACGGTATCAGGTTGATACTTGCCCCAGTATCACATAGTACTCTCTCGAATGTGTGTCCCCCAATCTCAACCGGAATAGAGAAGCATCCAGGATCGCTTCTCTTGATGGGCACCAGCTTTTGAAGTAGCAGGCTGCACTGCTCGTGGATCTTCACCTTCTCGTTCTCAACGAATTGCTTCTTTCCACTCATCAATCTCCGGAGGTACTTCATGTACCCCAGGATCTCCTTCAGTGCTTCGATCAGCGGGATGTTGATGCTGACCTTCTTCAGATTCTTCACAAATCTGGAGAACTTCGAGTCCTCCTTCTGCTTCGCGAACCGCTGAGGGAACGACATAGGAGGGGGTTGATCTTCAGACTGCTGCCCTGGATTTTTGCCGAGACTGGGCTTCGGCGTCGATCGACACGGGGTTGCGTCGATCGACGTGGCCCTGTGTGTGGTGATCAACGCGGGGTGCAGCATCGATCGACGTGTATCCATCGCTCGACATCTTCTTCTTCGAGCTCTCTTCTTTCTTGCTCGACGACCCATACTCGGCATCGATCGATGCAAGTTGTGCATCGATCAATGTGGCTCAGTCTTCTGCGCAATTTTGCTTCTTTTTGCCTCTAAAGTCGTTCACAGCCATCTCGGGACCCTTGTAGCTCGTCCCAGACCTCAGAGTAATGGCGTTCATTGAATTTTCCTTTGTCGGATTCACCTCTATTGTACTTGGAAACTGTCCTGGGTTATGCTGATTGCTGAGAGTAGTGGCGATTTGGCTCAGTTGGGTGTCCAACATTTGAAGATGTTTCGTCATCAGCTGCATGTGGTTGGCCATCCCCTTCACTTCGGTTTCTACTTTCCCAAACCAATTATCAGAGCTCTTGATGAATTTCTCAAGTGTCTCCTCCGGCACAAACTTCTTTCTTTCCACAATCTCTCCTCCAATACCTTTATCAAAACCGGGTGGAGGGTGCTCTGCTGCAGAGGGGTTAGAATATGCAAAACCAGGGTGAGTTCTCCCATGGTTGTAGTGATACCCCTGATTGCCTCCTCGGTAGTTATTCTGATAACCACCTCCAATATAGTTTACTTCTGCTCCAGCAGCTCCAGATGAACTGCTCGCCCCCCGATTGATGTAGTCAGCCTCCACGGGTACTATGGCCATGTTTGGCTCTACTATAGCGGTAGTTGTGGCTTTTGCTGCTTCCAATTTTGCAATGTCTTCCCGGAGCTTTTTCACTTCAGCAACCACGTCGAATTCTGGCTTTGTCTCAATGGATTTGACTGGTAGCTGCCTCTCGGTCAGCCACTGATGGCTATTTAGAGCCATATCTGCCGGGAGTCTCATTCCCTCGACTCCACTCTTCTTCATTAGGATTCCACCAGCAAATGCATCAACCAACTCTGTCATGTGTGGAGTCAGCCCTTCGTAGAAACGACAGACCTGCATCTCTAAATCAATCCCCTGCCCAGGACAGAGCCGCAAGAGCTCCTTGTACCTCTTCCAGGCCTCATGTAGTGATTCATCATACATCTGTTTCAAATGAGTGATAGCAGCTTTCCTCTTCAGCAGTAGGCTCGGCAGGAAGTAGTTAGTGAGGGATTTTGATCGAAGTTCCTCCCATGTCCCTATCAAACTCTTATCCAATTCGGCAAACCAAGACCGCGCCTCGTCTCTGAGTGAGAACGAGAATAGTCTTATTCTGATTACATCCTGGGTTACACAATTCTGCTTCACAGTGTCACACACCTCAATGAATTGATTGAGGTGGGCATATGGATCTTCTACAGCTCTCCCCGCAAACTGATTTTGCTGCACCATCTGAGTAAGGCCTGTGCATAGCTCAAAGTTGTTGGCATTGATGCCAACTCTGAATCCGGCCTTCGCTTGCTGTGGAAGAAATCGATCCAAGATGGACCTTTGTGGGACCACAATCTGCCTGTTGTTCAACTCTGCCAATCTTGCAGCTTGTTCTGCATGAGTAGTCTGGGCTGCTTGTAGTTGTGCCTCTGCTCATCGGGAGTCATATTTTGCAGAGGTGCTTCAGGATTTTCTGCCATCTCTTGTTGTATGTCTTTTCCTTTCTTTTTGATTTTCCTACAGGTTGCTTCAATTTCAGGGACAAAAGCCTCGAGAGTTTTTCCTTTGGCTTGCGTGTTCATGCACATGCGTAGAAAATAGGTAGATATCAGTTCGGCATCGACCGACGTGGATTCCACATTGATCGATGCAATGCAGACACGAAAACTCACACACGCACACATACAGAAAAATAGAACTCAATCCAGGAAATCTTAGAACGAACTAGTAATAAGATAAAATCTAGCAACTCCCCGGCAACGTCGCTAATTGATCACTGTAAAATCTAAAGATTAATTATAGCAACAGTGGCAAACAAATTTATAAAGAACCCTAAGGTTATCGAATCCAGGGGAATTGTATAACGAAATTATCCTATGTACTAACTACGATCCTAACATTCATTGTTTGAGGAAATAGAAAATCAGGGTTTTGATTTGGAAAATAAAGATGATAATACTGAAAATTAAAGAGGTTTTGAAATCAAGTTTAAAGGAACGCAGATTCTAGGGAAGAATTCTTATTATGGATGACATGTAAGAACCAATTAATTCAACAGGCGGAATACTGCAATAATGCTATATTTCCTTGGTTGGGCAAATATAACCTAGATTACTAATTAGTGACTATCTCCGCTCGGTCTCAAGAACACCAAATTAGTCAATCCGATAAGCAAATCAGTTCAATTCCTACAGTCTAATACATCTCATTGGACAGTATAGAGTGTATCATGCATTCCTAATTCCACTATCAATATTCACCTCTCGGTCCTTCTATCAATAGCTAGACATCTAAATTAATTGTCACCTTTCGGTCCTTAAATTAATCTAATATTATAAAATAAACACCCTAACATGAATCCATAATAATATCAACCCTAGAACCCGCTAGGGTTTCTAGCCACTCATCGCAGATAGAAATCCGAAAGAAAACATATTAAATTGCATAAACATAAAGAACTTACTAGAAAATAAAAGGGTTTCGTGTTTCCCAACTCTCAAAACTCTAAAAACTAAATTGCAGAATGAAAATATGAAAAGAGATCTAAAAAATATCAAATGGTTCCTAAAAAAGTCGAATTTACTAGGCTATTTTTAGAGGTGGATGTGTATCCTATCAAATCTAGGGCTAAAGATATGATAAAATCCGATTTTGATCGAATTTCCGCGCTAGTAGACTCGTGTCGATCGACGTGGGAAGTGCGTCGATGGACATGGCTCTATCTTTGGCGTCGATCGATGTGGATTCCACGTCGATCGATGTGGTCCTGTCTTGCCCCCTTCTGTGCGGTCCCACGGTTTTGGCCATAACTTCCTCTCCCAAACTCCGATTTACCCGATTCCAGTTGCATTGGAAAACTAACTCAATGCTCTATACATTTCCATGCGACAATAGCCCGAATTCCTCATGTTGGAGAACACTTCACTGCTACTCTTGCACGTCAGTGTTATCGGAACGGTTTTCCGGTGAATTTGGCTTAAACCTGTGGAAACATACCAAAACACGCATAACACCACCTAATATTGACTCATGCATAAAATATATATATATATATATATAAACTCAATAAAACTACATAAAATAGTAGAAAATAATATAGTTAAGCGAGTAAAATAATGAGCTTATCAGGCATACAAGTCCATAAGTGGTTTATCTTGACTGCTTTGTGTGACCGGTACATCTTAGTGTATTGATAGGATCAACAGTGAGATGAACCATTCTACTTGACATATGAATGAGTAAATATCTCGGTAACTTGGTCGGATCTTAAGTCTATTGAATGCTGAGGGGCACACATGGGTTGGCTGTCACTTTGACTTGCTATGGTGGAGAGTCTTACATGTACTCGTATATCTGCATCTTGGGTGATGGCAGTTTGTGTGGGGTTTCCTCAGGCTGGATTTAAATAACCATAACCGTTTCAGGATGGTGATATTCCCTGGGAAGCTCACGAGGTTCGCTATGCAAAGTCCTACAAGCTGAATCATTGATTCAAGCATAAGCGATAAGGGTTAAGTGGTACTACTCAGGAATAATAAGAGATTAATTAATTACAGCTAATTGTCATACGGTGAATTAATTAATGAATGTCTGAAACCTTAAATATGGGGATTAACCGAGTCAATGCAACCCGTTCCTAATAACGTGGTAATAAAGGGGTAGGTCAGCATTAATTCTCTGGTGGCATGCATTAATGTTTATTAATTAATTATGTTCTGGGTTGAACATGGAATTAATTAATAGGAGGCCTACTTTATTATTTGCATTTGAGCCCTTCTCTGGCCCAACATTGCTCAAAGCCCATTAGGGTTTATTAAACCCTAATAGCCCATTCTCTAGATCTATATAAATAGATAAATCTCTCATTTTCCCACATAAGTTTAAAGTTTCAAATCAGAAACCCTAGAGAGATTGAGAGAGAGTGGGCGGCTGTAGATCCGGTACCGTATCCTCAACAGATTTCTGGATCGAGCAATGGAACAGATCAGAAGATCAGATCTGTTGGAACACCATCAACGATCTAACGCTGTATTCAATCCGTAGGAGTTGAGGTATTCCAAAATCCATCTATTGCAATTAAGTTTGTAGGAGCATGCCTAGGTTCGCCTGATTTATTTAATTTATATTTATTTTCGATATCCTAAGAACGATCCTTGGCAAGTTAAGTGGCAATTTGCGTTGTCTATTGTAGACTCGAATCCTACAATTGGTATCACAGCGAGGTTCTAGTTCTTAGGCTCTATCCTGAACAAATTGTGATTAAATAAATATGTATGTTCATGGATGGATTTAAAATTGTCGTGGATGGTTTTGTTCTCGTGGCCCCTCTCTGGTTTTGGTTTTGTTTTAAATCTCGAGAAAATTCGCGATTAGATTGATAGGAAAAATATGTAATAGACTAGATCTGTTTTGTATTTTGTTTATTCAATCTGTAAATCAAACAAGAAAGAGAACAAGAACAGCAACAAAAAGTGTGCAGCAGCAGTTTCCGATGGCTGGACAGGCTCAGCCACGCGCGGCAGCAGCAGCTGCCGGCAGGCGATGTCGTGACCACGCGAGGAGGCACGAAGCAGGTCCCTGCAAGCAGTAGCCGCGGGCGTAGCAGTGCTTCATCCAAAACAGCAGCAGACGCAAAGTCACATTTTTCTTTTGTGTGCCTGCAGTGGCGCGGCTCCAGCCGGTGCTGACCTCTGTGGAAAGGCGACGGTCGTGCGCACGGCAGTGGAAGAAGACATCTTGCGCGGAGGATGGATGGAGAGAGAGCGCGCACAGGCAGCATTTCTAGCGGCGGCATAGTGCCTGCTGCGTGCGCGAGTTTACAGTCACTTGTCCGGCAATTTCAGCGGTGGCAATGGTCACCGGTGGTGGCACAACGTCTGGGCTAGTGCTGCTCCAGGCGAGGCGGCGTCGGCTGCGGCTGTGGGTGAAGGGCGGTGGCGGCTAGGGTTTTGGTTGGGGAAGGTGGCGGCTGTAACCCTAGCTCCATGCTAGGGTTTGCTACTAAGTTTCAAACCCGGGCTGGGCACGGGCCCAACAGCCCGAAGGTGGCCCGAGCTGCTGGAAATTAGGGTTTTACAACCCTATGGGCCTGAAACCCTAATTCCTGGCCCAAACTGCTGCATTTTTCGAGCCCAAGATTGCAGATTTCAGGTTAAAGAGTGGGAGCCCATTTGAAGATCTGTATTAAATTAAATCATTGTAATAGATAGATTTAATTTTATTTCCCATGTAATTGCATCAAGGCGTCACGAGAAATTTTATTTGTTTATTTAATTGTTTTCTCGTATGATGTGATTTATTATGTTCGCTCTAGTAAATAATAGGAAAGCATGCTACTGCTTTTATTATTTATTTTTAAAGCATGTTGTAGATAATAGGGAAGCATGTTACTTCTTTATTATTTACTGTTCAAAGCATGCATTATGTGATTTATTTTATGTATTAAATTATGTCTATAAATTCCGGAATCATGTTGAGAAATATGATGGAATTTTAGATGTGACATAATTTATGGATCATAAAATAATTTGTGCGCATAAGAACCTTTTGAAAGAAAAAGACTAAGCAAGATTTTTTAATTAAAATCAACAAGACCTCGACAATGCAGTCTCTTATTAGAAGTGGGCAGACGTCTACACGACCGTAGCCTGCTTACTTTATTTGTTCATAAGTTCTAATAGATGAGATTTCTAAATAAAACATTTAAATATGTGAGAAGTGGACAGTGAAGTGAGTAGACGTCTACACGACCGTAGCCTGCTTATTTTATTTGTTCATAAGTTCTCTAGGATTGTTTTAAATGAGATAACAAAGGTTGTAAGAGGCATGCGTCATGGGTCTAGTACGTATGATAAATCGTCGTTTTAACTTCCAGAGTTAGAATTGTGGTCAAATGCTTAGATGTTACCTGAGTACTAACTCATGACTGATGTCCCTGCTCAAATAGGTTGAACATGGTCTTAGTTTTATCTCTGATTATTAAATTCATTTGCCGGAGAATACCTGGCATGGATTGAAATTAAAGACTAGAACTTCAAAGAGCAGTCTGGTTAGGTGGTCTGTTGTAAACGTCTTCGAAAGGAGCTTGCAGTAGATGCACCTAGGCAATTGGGGGAAACAATTGTATTGATTTATCAAAAGGTTAGAATGCATATTTGTTTCAATGTTTTGCATGTATGTTCTTATTTTAATCAATTATTATTTTCAGATATGTCTATGAATAATGTCATCAATATCTTGGCACAAAATCAATTAACTGGTCCGAATTTCTTGGAATGGAAGCACAACTTGGATTATATCATAGTTGCAGAGAAACATCAATATGTTCTTAACACTCCGTGTCAAGCTGTCCCCACTACTGAGTCAACTAATGTGGAGCGGAACCTCTATGACAAGTGGGTCAAGTCTAATAACGTAGTCAAGTGCTACATGATGACCACTATGTCTAAGGTGCTCGAGCAAAAATATCAACACTATGACAAAGCAACTGAGATTATGGATAGTCTCACAATTACTTATGGGGAATCGGATAGAGCTGTCAGATTTAAGCTCATGAGAGAGATCGTAAGTTGTAAAATGACTGATGGTAGCTCAGTGAGGGACCACGTTGTTTCCATGACTCACCTCATGGATGAACTTATGTTGCATGGAGGAGGTATTGATGGGGAAGCCCAGGTCGATATCATACTCAACTCACTTTCGAAGTCTTTTGAGATCTTTAGGCTGAATGTTGTCATGAGTAAAAAGGAGTACACTCTCAATGAGTTACTTAGTGACCTCATGGCGGCTGAATCAGTCATGCAACCTGAAAAGGCAGTCTTGGTTTCTTCCGGTAGTGGCCCTGCTTCAATGTAAGGTGCTAAAGGGGTGATTTGGAAAGAAATTCAAGAAGACAGCCTTTGGAAGCAAAAGTTCTGGGAAAAAGAAGACTCTGAAACCGGGGAAGAAGGGCAAGTGTTTTCGTTGTGGCAAAACTGGTCACTGGAAGAAGGATTGTCTATCCAAGCGGGTTGGACAAGGTACGTCATTAGAAATTGTAACGGAAACATGTTTAGCATCTATTTCTACCCATTCGTGGGTAGTGGATACTGGAGCTACTGATCATGTTTGTTACACTTTGCAGGGATTCAGGCCGACAAGGCAGCTGAATGATGACGAGGTGACGATCTCCATAAGTAATGCTGCTCGTGTGTCTGCAGTAGCAGTTGGAGATGTTACATTATGCTTTCAAGACAATGTTCTGATTTTAAGAGACGTTTTGTATGTGCCGGATTTCCGGCGGAACCTTATTTCTGTTTCCTATTTAATAAATGATGGATTTTCAGTTATTTTTGATAGTCATGTTACTATCAATCCCAATAACGGTGTTATCTATCGTGGGATACAGAAAGACTCTCTTTATATCATAACTTGTTTGCATAAATCTTCCGTGAATGCTGCATATAACTCATTTAATCATAAGAAGAGAAAGTTTTCATCTTCTGATGAGGATCTTACATATCTATGGCATCTGAGACTAGGTCACATCAATCTAAAGAGGATCAAGAGACTCGTGGATGATGGAACGTTGGATTCAAACTCAGGTAGTTCCACATCGAGTTTGTGAATCCTGTATAGAGGGAAAGATGATGACCAGACCTTTCAAGGCAAGTCAGTCTCGAGCAAGTGATGTGTTGGAACTAATCCACTTTGATTTATGTGGACCGATGTCTATGCAAGCTCATGGAGGATTTAAGTATTTCGTCACTTTTATTGACGATTACTCGAGATGCGAGTATGTTTACGTACTTCACTATAAGTCCGAGTGCTTTGAGAAATTCAAGGAATTCAAGGCAGAAGTAGAGAAGAAAGTAAACAAGACCATTAAGTCATTACGATCTGATCGTGACTAGTGGTGAGTATCTCAGTGACGAGTTCTTGCAGTTTTTATCAGAGCATGGGATTATATCCCAATGGACTGCACCGGGCACTCCTCAGCAGAATGGTGTGGCGAAAAGAAGCAATAAGACTCTTCTTGAAATGGTTAGATCTATGATGAGTTATGCGAACTTGCTTGTTTTGTTTTGGGGCCACGCATTACTAACAGCGGCGTACCTGCTAAACCTGGTACCTTCTAAGTCAGTTCCTAAAACACCCTCGGAACTCTAGCATGGGCGAAAGCCCAGTGTGTCAAAGATAAGAGTGTGGGGTTGTCTGGCATAAGTTTTGTCGAAGGAACCTGATAAGTAAGAAGGTAGGTCTAAGCTAATGCTATTTCTGGGATACCCCAGACAAAAGAAAGGTGGTTATTTCTACTGTCCTGAGGATCAGAAGATCGTTGTTAGCACCAACGCAAGGTTGTTGGAGGACGAGTTTGTGAAAAACCACAAATCCAAAAGTGATATCATTCTCCAAGAAATTGGAGACGATGATGCGCTTCCATTGGGAAAACCCCGTGGCAGATTGTGTGTACCTCTCAAAGGTATAGAACCAACTGCACGGTCGCCAGTGCAAGGATTTGAGCCACAAGTAACTGCACCAACTGCTGACGCAGTACCAGTGCTCCGTCGTAGTGGGAGGGTACCTAACCAACCCGAGCGGTATATGTTCGTGGGAGAGTCTTCGGATTTGATCGTGGAAGACGGACTAGATGATACCGACCCATGGACATACAACGAAGCAATAAATGACAAAGATGTGGAAAAATGGCATAAAGCCATGGATTCAGAAATTGAATCAATTACCTCTATGGATGTATACCAGAAGTCTGCGCTACCAGATGGCTTTTGGGCCATAGGTTGCAAATGGGTATACAAACGGAAGAAAGGTTCGAAAGGAGAAATAACAGCTTTTAAAGCCAGGTTGGTGGCGAAGGGTTATAGTCAAAAGGAGGGCATTGACTATGACAAGACCTTCTCACCGGTAGCCATGCTCAAATCCATTTTAATTCTTCAATCCATAGCAGCACATATGGACCTAGAGATCTGGCAGATGGATGTCAAAACTGCGTTTTTAAACGGGTACCTTGAGGAATGTCGTGACATCTATATGCAGCAGCCAGAGGGTTATGTGATGGATGGTGAAGAGCATCTTGTCTGGAAGCTAAGGAAGTCCTTGTATGGACTTAAACAAGCTTCACGGTCATGGAACAAATATTTTGATGATGTGATTAAATCTTATGGATTTTCACAGTGCAAAACCGAAAATTGTGTGTACTGATTATACGTCAGCGGAAGCGTGGTATTCCTTGCACTTTATGTAGATGACATTCTTCTATTCGGCAACAATGTGAAGGTGTTGTCAGACTTAAAGAGATAGTTATCCGAACAGTTTCAAATGAAGGACCTAGGAGACGCTGGATACATCCTTGGGATTAAAGGCTAGAGTGATCGCAAGAAGAGGATATTAAGCTTGTCTCAAGTCGCTTATATTGATAATGTAATTGCTCGTTTTAGCATGCAAAACGCCAAGAAAGGATTGCTACCTTTCAGACATGGTGTTCCTCTGTCTAAGGCACAATTTCCTACAACAGAAGAGGAGAAGAATGAGATGGCTAAAGTACCATATGCTTCGGCAGTGGGAAGTCTCATGTATGTGATGCTATGTACGAGGCCAGATATCTGTTATGCTGTGGGCATGGTGGCCAGATATCAGACTAACCCTGGATAAGCGCACTGGACAGCTGTCAAACATATTCTCAAGTATTTGAAAAGAACTCGAGACTATTGTCTTGTTTATCAGTGTGAGAATTTGTGCCCTGTGGGTTATACGGATTCGGATTTCCAGGCGGATCAGGATGAGAAGAGATCAACCTCGTGCTATGTGTTCACCTTGGGAGGTGGAGCTGTATCATGGAGGAGTGTGAAACAGAAATGTATCACGGACTCCACCATGGAAGTTGAATATGTGGCAGCCTCAGAAGCTTCTAAAGAAGCAGTATGGCTCCGGAACTACCTCCAAGAGTTAGATATTGTTCTGAGTTTGCCCAAGACTATCACGGTATATTTTAATAATGCTGGTGCAATAGCAAACACTAAGGAACCAAGAACTCACAAGGCGTCAAAGCACATAGAGAGAAAGTACCACAACATACGAGAAATCGTAGCGAGGGGCGATGTGCTATTAGAGAAGATTGACACGGAGGATAATCTAGTGTATCCATTTACAAAGGGCTTACCACAGAAGGCATACGAGGGTCACGTTTGTAGCCTAGGACTGAGGTAGATGTCAGCCACCTGGTGACCAAATATAATAGCTAGATTAGAATAGACACATGTTATACTCTTGAAAGTAATGGTATAAGGCTTTGAGTATAAGTGGGAGATTGTTGGAATTGTATACATAAAATCATTATGATTGGTATATTGGGAAACATTATGTTTGATATACTGGTAATCATTAATAACTTGCAATTAACAACTCCTGTCTAAATTAACAATCATACGATGCGAACAAACACATCCAGTTATCTCGTCGATAGGGAGATCATACGGTGTGTAAAAGATCATAGAAGATCGTATAGATCGTTCAACCTAGCGAGATATAAACAGTTATCACAGCTGAGACAGTTTTTGGTTTGGCTGTCGGTTTAGGCTGCGGCACACAAGTCCATAAGTGGTTTATCTTGACTGCTTTGTATGACTAGTACATCTCAATGTATTGATAGGATCAACAGTGAGATGAACAATTCTACTTGACATATGAATGAGTAAATATCTCGGTAACTTGGTGATCACTGCTATTTCTAACATATTAATTATAATAACAGCGACAAATAAATTTGTAAACCCTAAGGTTATCGATCCAGGGGAATTGTGTGGGGAAACTATCCTATATACTAGCTATGATCCTAAGATTCATTGTTTGAGAGATCCAAAATCAGGGTTTTATAAAAGTAAAGAAAACAATGCAGAAAATTAAAGTAGTTTTGAAAGCAAATTTAAAGGAACACAGATTCTAGGGAAGAACTCTTATTATGGATGACATGTAGGAATCAATTAATTTAACAGGTGGAATACTGCAACAATGCTATATTTCCTTGTTTGGCAAATATAACCTAGATTACTAACTAGTGACTATCTCCGCTCGGTCTCAAAGTACACCAAATTAGTCAATCTGATAAGCAAATCAGTTCAATTCCTACAGTCTAGTACATCTGTTTGGATAGTGTAGATTGTATCATGCATTCCTATTCCCACTATTAATATTCACCTCTCGGTCCTTCTATCAATAGCTACACATCTTAATTAATCGTCACCTCTCGGTCCTTGAATTAATCTAGAATTATAGAATAAACACAGGAATCATGAACCTAATTAAATAATCCTAACATGCATCCATAATATTGTTCAAACCCTAGAACCCGCTAGGGTTTCTAGCCACTCATCGCAGATAGAAATCCAAAAGAAAACATATTAAATTGCATAAACATAAAGAACTTACAAGAAAAATATAGGGTTTCGTGTTCCCCAAGTCTCCAAACTCTAAAAACTGAATACTATGATGATTGGTACTGAAAAATCGAATTTAGTAGGCTATTTATAGGGGTGGATATGTATCCTATCAAATCTAGGGCTAAAGATATGAATAAATCCGTTTTTCCTCGAATTTACGCTCCAGCAGACACCTCGCGTCGATCGTGGCTGATCCACGTCGATCGACGTGGGTTCTTGGTCGGCGTCGATCGATGCCAATTGGCATCTGTCGACGCGACTTCTCGCCCCTTCTGCGCGGTCTCACGGTTTTGGCCATAACTTTCTCTCCCGAACTCCGATTGACCCGATTCCAGTTGCGTTGGAGAGCTAACTCAAAGAATCATCCATTGCCATGTGCCAATAGCTCGAATTCCTCTTGTGGAAGAACTCTTCACCGCTACTCTTACACGTCACTGCTTCCAGAATGGCTTTCTCGTGAACTTAGGCCTAAAACCCTACAAAAACACCAAAATGCGCATAATACCACCTAATATAGACTCATGCATAGAATATATATATAAACTCAATAAAAATACATAAAATAGTAGAAAATAATATAGATAAGCGAGTAAAATAATGAGCTTATCAAACCCCCCAAAATTTAACGTTTGATTGTCCTCAATCAATAGGCAAGAAAGAAATCAAAAGATCATACGATTAGAGTGCAATGCCTCACAAGATTCATCACAGTCAAGAATCAAAAATCTACTCTACACAAGCAATTTGAAAGAGACAGAAAATTCATCAACATTGGAAGAACTCACGGGAAGTGTATTGCTCAACTCTCAAGTGTTTAAGGAATAGATGAAAGCACTCAACAACATGTATGAAAAAATTTCTACCATAGGCTTGCAAATATTCTAATATCTCCACTGCTAGAATGTGCACACAAGTCTAGAATCAAAAAGGACTTTCATTAGGTTGTAATGTAGGCTTTTTGTGAAATGTAGGGAAATATGGTCAAGTGACTAAAATCAATCAAGTTGTACTTCCTCAATCAATCCAAACCACCATCTAAGTTCATTCACCCTTCTCCTCCAATATATCAACAAATACACAACCTCTTTTTTTTTTTTAGCTCATTTTGAATCTCTTATGCTCTTTACATAATTTTGTATTCTTTTCTTTTCAGAGAGCTTATGAGAATTCTAATTATTTCTTTGAGCTTCTTTTTCACACATCTTTTCACCACTAATTTATATTTTCTTATCTCCATATCACAATCATTCCACCCACATACCACAACTCAAGACATGAGCAAAACCAATACTTCTTCTTAATCTCATAGACAAGGAAAGAAAAATTTTGTATAGGCTCAAAAGTGGCTAACTAGGGAAAATTCAATGTGAAGGGACAATGTTTAGGGAATTGGGCTATCAAAGATGGCCTAAGATCATTTCCTAAACTTGTGCACACTATGCAGTCTCAACACAGAAAATAGGCAAGTTCTAGAGAAATAAAAACACACATGTGAATCTCACATCAAACGAAATAAAGGCTCAAAATTCTCACACAAGGGTTCAAAAAATTTTCTTCCGCAGTCAATTTCAAATCAGCTCAATCAGCATGCAAGCACAAGTGTCAAATCAATCCTATCATGCGGTATTTTACATTCATAGGCATCTAAACACAATCACAATCAATTCAACTCAACCCTCAATCAATTCTAATCTCACAGTCTCATTCGGGTTATTTCAAAACTCAAAAATTTTCCCCACAAAATAGAATAAACTTAAAAATTAAGGCAAAATTTAAATACGGAAAGAAGAATAAATAAAAGATAGAATGTTCCATCTCTTGTCCACATCCCCCCAAACTTATTACCAACTCGAAGAGTGGAATAAGTTTGAAAATCAGACAAAAGAGGGAACGATACCTGGTAGTGGATCTCAGACATCCACTTTTTATCCCCCGGAGTCTTCGGACATTGCGCGGCGTGAAATAGTGGTTGTTGGCACTTTGCGTCAATTGACTTGAAGCCTTCTTATCGATCCCTCTCCTTGGATCAAGTGTATCACGCCGGACTGCTCGGCGTCGATCGACGCCAGGCTGCGTCAATCGACATCGAGCTGATCTCCAAAATTTTTTTTTTCAATACTGCAAAACAACTGTTAACAAAGAAATAAAAGCAGAAATTCGAAATAATAAAAAAAAATGAAAATTGAAAAGAAAATACGGAAAATGTTGGGTTACCTCCCAACAAGTGCTTGATTTAACGTCGCAGCTCGACGATACCTCAAATCACTGCCAAGGAGGTCGGGTCCAGACTCGCCGACCTTTGGCATCCACCATGTAGACTTTCCGATCTTTGATAATGGTGGTGAGCTCAGAAAGAGGTGGCGCAGTTGACACTGCTACCCTATCATTTCCTCGCTCCCACTCAATGGCAGCTGCTTCATCTTCTTCAGACTCATCCTCTTCTTTGGTAGTGGAGATTCGATTGCACTCCGCCTTCTTCTTGTTCTTGTCGATCACAAAGATGATCCTCTCGTCATTCGCTCAGAGTGTGATCTCGCCGCCTCGACAATCAATGAATGTCTAAAACCTTAAATACGGGGATTAACCAAGTCAATGCAACCCGTTCCTAATAACGTGGTAATAAAGGGGTAGGTCAGCATTAATTCTCTGGTGGCATGAAATAATGTTTATTAATTAATTGTTTTCTAGGTTGAACATGGAATTAATTAATAGGAGGCCCACTTTATTATTTGCATTTGATCCCTGATCTGACCCAACATTGCTTAGAGCCCATTAGATTTTATTAAACCTTAATAGCCCATTCTCCAGATCTATATAAATAGATAAATCTCTCATTTTCCGACATAAGTTTAAAGTTTCAAATTAGAAACCCTAGAGAGATTGAGAGAGAGTGGGCGGCTGTAGATCCGGTAGCGTATCCTCACCAGATTTCCGGATCGAGCAAGGGAACAGATCAGAAGATCAGATCTGTAGGAACACCATCAACGATCTACCGCTGTATTCAATCCACAGGAGTTGAGGTATTCCAAAATCCATCTATTGCAATTAAGTATGTAGGAGCATGCCAAGGTTCGCCTGATTTATTTAATTTATATTTATTTTCGATATCCTTAGAACGATCCTTGGCAAATTAAGTGGCAATTCACGTTGTCTATTGTAGACTCGAATCCTACAAATGCAACAACTCAGTTTGAGAAGCAATGAGTGGAAGTTATGGAATCCACCTATCCATGGGATACCTGGATTGACCCATTCATGGACTACCACTCAGACTACACAAAACCGATAATTCCTATAATTGAACTTCCTAGGGTGAGCTATTTTTCGCGATCTCTCTAACCTCAAAGATCTTAGAAAAATCTAAAGAAGTGACGAAAATGGCTGAAGGCATCTTGGAAATCAACTTTGAAGGAATCTTCTCAGATTTGTTATAGTTAAATGATCCAATTGTGAAGAGAGCTCTAGTTGTGGCTAAAAGGTTCATTCGATATGGTGTATGGCAATTTGTACTCGACTTTGAGGAAATGATTATCTTGACTGATCAACTAGGACTTACCTTCTAGTAGTTTAAAGAAAAGTGGGTTATGCATTGACCTGACTTAGGTGATGGTGTAAAGAATGTTAAAAATGAAGAGCTAAAGGAGATCGTGCTCAGCATCATCATGTTCCGAAGGATGATGAGAATTCATGGTCTACTTGTTATAGTGGAGAAAAGGAGAACTAGGTCCAGCAAAGCAAAGGGAAATCATCCACTAAGCCTGGTCCAAGCAAGATGAAACCAATCTAATCCACATCAGCTGTAGGAGATGTGCCTACAACTATTTCCAAGATTCAAGAAATGGTCGCGAGCATAAGACAGGAGTTCAACAAGTTGAAAAGATCTATGAGGGATGAAGTTTTAAAAAAGGAAGCTGAGAAGAAGAGGAAGTCGTGTGAAGGAACTGGGAAAAAGGAATAGAACAAGAAGAAAAGGAAGGAGATATGTGAAGGAGAAGTGGAAACTAAAGGAGAAACATCATCTGATGATGATGTTTTGTTGTTTAATTTTGTTTTATTTCCTATGTCGATAATTTTAGGATGTCCCTATTTCAGTTATTTTTATTGCTCTTATCAAACCGACACCAAGTTTCTAAGTTATTTAGTTGATAAGAATGTGTGGGATGTTTATAGCAGACCAACAGTTAACATTTTGGACAATTTTGATCTTTTTTCCAGATAAGAAAGAAGGATGCAAAAGATATTAATTGAGTCCACGATCTCAATTATAGTAGTCATAAGATTGAGATATTCGATTGACTCCAAGCTCTCCGTCACAAGTAATCACACTTTCTATCGATGAGATAACTGATTTCAAGCTCTCAGTTGTGATGGTGAAATTAGCTATGGAATATAACTCAGTCTAAGCTCTCAGTTACAGCAGTACAATTAGTAGCAGAAATGACTGAGTTCAAACTCTCAGTCATGGAGAAGTCAGTTAATGATATCATCTGAGTCAAAGCTCTCAGTTACATTAAGAAGTAACTGTGTTCGAAATTAAAAAAAAAACTTTTGATGAATGTTGAATATGACAGATTTCCAACTCTCACTCTTTTAATGTTTCTTGTGAAAGAAAGTTTGTCAAATTCATCATATCAATTTAATGCAAAACAGATGTAACATAGGGAGGAGAAATGAGGATATGGATTGTAGTACACGTCTTTTGATAGAAGATCACAATCGATGGTGTGGGACCTAGGAGTTGAGGATATGAAATGAAGCAATGATCACAATCGTTGAATTCAAATGGACAACAGATCATGATAGCCAGATCTGCAGCAAAACCTCTTATAAATAGTTTGTTTTCCTCTCTTTCAATTATGTTGCAAAAATCTCTGAAATTCATTCAGCGATTATATTCTTACAATCATGTACTATCTCTCACACATTCAAATGGAAGTTCATCCATTGCTCGTATCTGCTCACCAAGGAGTCCTGAAGTTATACAAGAGGGAATCCCCACACTAAACTAGTTTCCATTGCCGAAAGAAATGACACAAAAGCATCTCCTGAAAGCAAGAGAGTTGGACAAGTTTAGAAGGATAAGATGTTTAATCTGAGTTTGGTAAAGAAATAAGGCCATGGTAATCTTTAAGAGTATTTAGAAGTGGGTGGACTAGTGAAGATTTTACCGGTGGAACCAAAGATCTTTCATCCCTTTCTGGTTGTGCTCTTCGCGTGCACTTGGATTGCTGATAATGAGAAATCTATCACAACAAAAGTTTATAGGATTCTACAAGATTCTTGCAGAATTGTTTGGACATCGCAAAAAAATGATAGACACCACAAATTATAGGAAGAACAAGACTAATATTGAAATAACCTACTAAGAAACATGGATGAATCCAAACTGGGACAAGGTGTTCAAGATGACAACCCCGAAGGATTCCCTAGATGATCCTTACTAGTTGATATTGGATATTGTCTACAAGATGATCATCTGCTATATTGGTTTAAAATCATAACCAAGCATAAAATCTTATCGACTTATGATGGTTTTTGGTAGATAAGATCAAGGGAAACTAGGCAAAATAGATCTTCAATCGCTTCTTGGAGCATGTAAGAAGTAATATCACCATCCTTGACACCACAAATTTCACAAGGATGTCATTTTTACACTCAAAGTCAGCTACTTATGTGAGCAAATCATGAAGAGAACAGACAGATGTGAAGTGTTGATCAATTCAAATTTTGTTCCTGCCAGTAGAAAGAAAAAAGAGCTAGCTAGTCACAAACTTTCCCCTCTGATTAAAAGAAAAACGATGTGTCAATCCGAATTTGAACAAATTGATTGGAAGTGAGTCGATTGGAGTTATTTGTATGAGGGACTTGAGAAGGGAAGTGGCTAAGATTCGTGCTCACCACATAACTACTCAAACTAATAAGTTCCCAACCAATTGGAGAATCAGTGAATTTATCCAGTGTTGGTCCCGGTTTATCAGAGTGTATAACGTTACGCAGCGGAAATATTGAACTTATAAGTCTAACTTGCACTCTGTCCTGCTGGTTGCTTAGCTGGCTGGCTGACTGGCTGGTCAGCTGATTGCTCAACACTTAGAATATTTTAAGCCTAGTTTGCACAGTTATCAGTTTTCAGATATACACCAGCACTTGAGTGCTGGGTTTCAAATACAAATTTAAATACTGAAAGTAGATAAAGGCAAAGGATCTTTATAGTGGTTCGATCAACTGATCTACGTCCACTCTCCAGTCGACTCACTGGAAATTCTCTATAAGAGTAATCCGGTACAAAGTTCCTACGATCTATCTCCAGCTGGTAGATGCCCCGTCTACCAGTCCACTGGATCAACCGCTCCCGGTCCTTGTCCTTCTTCAACTCTCGTCAGATGGATGGAGTGCGAGCACGTCACTTCAACCTCCTCCTCTGACTGGTTGGGTGTTGAGTTCTCCCAAGAACGTAAATCCTCTACGGCAAACTGCCCGTAATAACTCAAGAGCTGGCTGGCTCTAGAGCTGCTATGTTCTTCCTCAGAAAGAGAAAGAACACCAAGTGAGGTCTAAACTTACAAGCAGGAAGCTTGAAGTCTCGTGTTTGAAAGATATCAACACACGGAAAAGCTTTAAAGAAAGCCTCGAAAGATGCTTGCTTGCTTGCAATGAATGTTCGTTCTTTCGGTAGTTGGAGAGTATTGAATGTTCAGGATGCAAGCGTGTAAGCGTGGAAGCCTTTTAAATGTTGGTAGCTCCGACCTATTTATAGACGCAGGATCCCATTCAAATTTCTAGCCGTTTGGACACATCCGGAATGGGTCTCTGTCCTCGGATGTACTTCAGACGGCGGCAGGTAGGAATTTCAGGAAAACGCCATACCTGTGTCTGCTTTTTCTGACACAGACCTCTTTGTGTCAGAACGGCATTATTTCGTCAGTACGAGGAATCGCAACTGGTGTCTTGAACTGATAGACTTTAAGGATATCCTTCCTTAAAATCTTACTTTGTCAGTATATTCCTCAGACGAATCTTCTTTTTGTCTCTAAGACTCTGGGAGAGTGAATCTTGAATTCTGCTGGTAACATCCGACTGGTAGATCATTCTGGTGATCTTGTGCTGGCAGTCTCTGCTGGTGACTTACGCTGGCACAATCATATCTACCAATATGTCTGATGTTAAACCCTTTCTTGGAATCTCCCATGACTGGTGGCTTCACCGCTGGTGAATAGTGTCAGCCAGAACTCATATTCTGCTGGTAGGATTTGTCAGCCTCCTGCTGGTGAAATCCTTCCAACTGGTGAACAGTAGCCAGTCATTAGCTCTTGACTCCATGCTGATGAACAGTGTCAGCATGGGTCTGTCAGTCGTCTGCTGGTGA
>JAPKLW010000981.1:49553-91268 GCA_026898455.1 Plectranthus barbatus | reverse complement strand
CAAAGATCTAAGCTATCAACTGGGGAAGGGAAACTTAGATAATTTTCCCAACATCCAGCCATCAACTCCGAATTGCCCCCTTCAGGAATGTTGAATTTAAAGTTCCTGACAATATGTAAATAGATTTAAATGCACCAAACTATCTGACTTTGTGTGTATCCAGATAAAAAGTTGAAGAATCAGCTACTACTTCAAAGCAAGGTGTAAATGTAGAACTAACAAGTGAGATCTGAATGGCTTTAGTACAAGAGAGAGTCGTTAAGAAGAAGCAAATGTACATGACGGCTTAACTAAAGAGGGGCTTAACTAGGGAGACAACCACTCATTTGACCAGAGATGTCGAAGACTCAGTTGAGCAGTATTATGAGAAAGAACAGAATGTTGAAGAAGAAGATTAAACCCAAGAAAAAGAAACAACTATGCTGCTAGGGAGCCACTTGAAGATTATGCATCAAGACCACCAGTCACCGAAGTGGGCATGGCTGTCATTAACTGAGGAAGAATTTGTAAAGTGCATAGATGGAGCTACTAATGCAAATGTTGCACCATAAGGACAAGTTCCAAGGGCACTCACAAAAGCCACGATCAATGCTACACTAGAGCAAGTTATCCACCTTCTGAACTAGCTTGTGGTAAACCTCCATGTTGGTCCCGGATTATCAGGGTATAACTTGGCAGCGGAAAATGTGTTAATTCGTTTCTTGCGCTCTGCTGGTTACTCAGCTGACTGGGACCTTGTCAGCTGGTAAGTCAACTGGCACTCTGAGTACTCAGCTGACTGGCAACTGGCTCGTCAGCTGGTAGCTCAAGACTTAGAATATTTTAGGCCTTGTTTGCACAGTTATATCAGTTTTCAGATATACACCAGCACTTGGGTGCTGGGTTTTAAATCAGTATGAAATGCAGAAAGCTGATAAAAGACAAAGGATTTATAGTGGTTCGATCAACTGATCTACGTCCACTCTCCAGTCGTAGCACTGGAAATTTCACTAAGAGTAATCGGGTACAAGCGTCCTACGATCTATCTCTAGCTGGTGAATGCCTCGTCCACCAGTTCACTAGATCAACCGCTCCCGGCCTTGTCCTTCTTCAACTCTGATCAGCTGTTGGAGTGCGAGCACGTCACTTCAACCTCCTTAGCTGACTACGTGGGTGTTTAGTTCTCCCAAGAACGTGTCTTCTCAATACGGCAAAAAGCCCGTAATAACTCAGGTGCTGGCTGGCACAAGAGCTGCTGTGAACTTCCTCGGAAGAGAAAGAACACCAAAGAGATCAATAACTTACAAGCTGGAAGCTTGAAGTCTCGTGTTTGAATAATCAACACACGGATAGCCTTTAGAAAGGCCTCGAAAGAGTTGCTTGCTTGCAATAAAGTTTCTGACTTTCGGTAGTTGAGCGAGAGAAGAGTATTGAATGTTGATGGATCACAGGTATTTATAGACGCGGGATCCCATTCAAACTTCTAGCCGTTTGGACTCATCCGGAAAAGGTCTCTGTCGTCGCATGTCCTTCTGACGGCGGCAGGTAGGAATTTCCGGAAAGCGCCATGCTTTTGTCCACTTTATCTGACATTGATCTCTTTATGTCAGAACGGCACTATTCGTCAGTACGAGGAATCGGAACTGGTGTCTTGAACTGATAGACTTTAAGGTATCCTCCCTTAAAGTCATGCTTTGTCAGTTTATTTCTCAGACGAATCTTCTTTTTGTCTCTAAGACTCTGGGAGAGTGAATCTTGAATTCTGCTGGTAACATCCGACTGGTAGAACATTCTGGTGATCTTGTGCTGGCAGTCTCTGCTGGTGACTTGCGCTGGCACAATCTAAGTCTACCGATATGTCTGATGTTAACTCTTGGAATCTCCCATGACTGGTGGCTTCACCGCTGGTGAACAGTGTCAGTGAGAACACCTATTCTGCTGATAAGGTTTGTCAGCTCCCTGCTGATGAAAACCTTCCCAACTGGTGAACAGTAGCCAGTCATTAGCTCTTCTCATGCTGATGAACAGTGTCAGCACGAGTCTTGTCAGTCGCTTGCTGGTGAGACTTTTCTCAACTGGTAAGTACATCTCATGCTGGTGAACAGTAGCCAGCATGAGTCTTGATCAGCTGCGACTTACAACTCAAAAGACCTAAACAGGACTTTACATTTGAGATCTAGAGCTATCTAGAGACAACTGACGCTGGTAGGACTTAGGATTTGATCCACCAAAACACCAAACTAGAATCTAAACAAGTAGCTACTGGGGAGAGGAAACTTAGCCAAATTTCCCAACACTCCATCTTCACGATCTTCAACTCTCAATTGTGCCCTTGCAATGATATTTGTATCCATCTACATCTCAAGCTTCAATGACTAGAAAACCAAGATGTTAATCCATTCATAATGCCCGCACAAATTCTTCATCGCAGTCTGAAGATCGTACAACAAAACTCACAACTTCTATCAACGCACATAAAATCCAATGTTGAACAAGTTCGTAGTGAGGTTTTCAGTGAATTTCTAGCTTGAATGCTTGTATGAATTTACCGGAGCAAGACTTTTTCATCCTTTTTATGTAGTTAAAAAGAGGGAAGGAGTTAGAAAGTTAGTTGTGGAACATTGAGTAAGAGATACTCGTGTGTTGGTCCCTGATCAGAGTCGTTGTTAAAGCAGCGGAAGACTAACTTAACAATTGCAGCGGAATGTTTAAGTATCTTGCACTTAGTTTCTTCTCAAATGTTTTAGCTCAAGGTAGGTGTTACGTTTGTTTCAGATATACTCTAGCAACTTGAGGTTGCTAGGTTTTAAATCAACAAGCAGAAACAATAAAACAGTAACAAGAGCACAAGGTTTATAGTGGTTCGATCCTCAAAGATCTACGTCCACTCCAAAGTCGAACACTGAGAATTCACTAAAAAGATATATTCAAGTACAAGGATTCGCCTATCTCTTGTAGCAGGTGGTGAGCTTTCGAGCCAGCCACTACAAAGCTATCCTCCGTTACTTGGATCTTTCTGTCGGCAGCTGCGGCTAAGTCAAGGGCGCACCTTCATAAAACTTAACCTTGCTACAATGGAATCTTTCATAGTTCTTTCCTGAACTCTCTTAAGGGTTTTGGCAACAGCCCGTCGGAGTCAATCTCTTTTCAAAGATGTGACTGCTGGATGCTTCCTAGGATGGAAGTTATCCCAATTATTGATCCTTGAATAAAGTCAAGGAATCCTCTTAAATGAAGTGTCAGATATTCAATGTTTGACACTTGCTATTGAGAGCTTTGAGATCCTCCTTGTCTCTTTAATGAGCTCTCAACCGACTACTCTTTTTTGCTTTTTGTTTGCTTGTAAAGTTTTCTCTCGTATGAGTAATTGGTAGTCGTAGTCGTAGAATTCAAGGGAGTCAAGAGGTTGCTCTCTCTTGTTTGGACTTCTCTTTTATATCTTGAGATTCAAACTTTGAATCTCCAGACTCGTTAGACACAACATCTCCTTAGCAATCATTTCTGTCTGCTGACTTCTCTAGCAATCTGCTTGACTGCTGAGAACGTTCCTAGCATCTAGAATTTCCGAAGTCTTCGTTTCAATTGTTGAATCCTTCAGCAATCTTCCACAAGTACTTCTAATCTATTACAACTCGAAATATTTCCTAAACAGGACTTTACACAGAGTTGCTAGACTATCTAGACTTTAGCAATGATCGACCAAACTAACTAAGGCTTTGATTCAACAAAACCTTTACAATTTGATCTAAAAGGGAGATTTACAACATAAATCTAGGAATATTTTCCCAACAATTTCACCCTTTTTGGTGCGATCAAAGCCTACTATCAATTGCTAAATCTAAGATGGAAAAATTTCTGAGTTTACAAGTATTTGTAATACAAGTATCAGATCTATTCTAGCAGTCTAGCTCAGAATTTAACCAACTTGATCCTAGCAGGGATTGGTTTTAAATAAATTCCCCCTCAATAAATGCTGGGAAATATTCTCGATTAAAACATAAGTAAAATGCTTCTTAGCAATATGCTAGAGAATCTAGCACCCAATCAATCAAGCAGCATTTACCACCAATCACAAGACAAGTAACTCAGCATCCACATGCAATTTCGTTGAATACACGAATAGTGTATATCAACTAAAACACGCAAAAATTCAGAAGTGGACAATGAGTAATTGTCTAGATCTGATTCAGTTTCATATATATATGATTGAGAGTTTACAAGTACAAATGAAACTGAAAAAGACAAAAAGATTATAAAAATCTTGCTAACATATTCAATTTCGCATCAGGAGTCGGGAGCAGGATTCTTGTCATATTCATCAAATTTGCTCATAGCCATCTGCATGAATTTGTCTTATAGCGCTTTGTTTTCTTCTCGGTCAGCAGTCTCCCTCTCCAATTTCTTAGAAAGTTTCTCGTTCTCCATCTCAAGTTTCCTCAACTTGAGTTCGACCTCCTTCTTCTTCAACTCTTCTTCTGCTAATCTGTGTTCTTCTTCTTTGGCAGCTATTTCATCTTCTTCTTGCTTCCTCTTCTCGGCTTCGGCAATTCTTCGTTCTTCCCCCTCTTTGATTGCAGCCAAAAAGGTAGAAGAAAAGGCACAAGCTTTTGCTGAGATTCAGCTACATCATCTTTCATTACTTCCATGCTCTTCTTCACTCCAGATACATCTGTTTTGACCTCCGATACTGCTTCCCTGACTTCAGAAGCTTCATGTCGTACCTCTGCCACTTCTTGTCTAATCTCAACAACCTCCATAGCCACTCGTTCATTGATGGCCATGGGAATTGTAGTGGACAGGGCATGTTGCAGAGCATATTGGACAGCAGTACCCAGAAAGGAGTGGAGAACTTACGGGCATTGCATCGAATGAAGAAGTTGATAGTACAAGTTCTCCACCACTAGCAATTGTATGAATTTCGATGATCGGCTCAGCATCCATAGCATCCTCGTGATACCATTCGACTTGAGCTTCGAAATACTAAGCGTCTGCAGCTATGCGCTATGCCTCCAGCAGTCTCCATGCCTTCGCCTCTGCCTCAACAAGGTCATCTGCCTTTGCTTCATCGGCATGCACAGCAGTGTACTGAGCTTTTTCTGCTAGGCGCTCGGCCTCTACTATTCTCCAGGCTTCCTCCTGAGCCTTAGCAAGCTCGGTCGCATTAGCCTCCTCTATCTCAGCAGATCTTGCAGCTCTTGTCACTTCCATAATATCATCTTCTAAGAAGTGGACAATCATCTGCTCTTGGTTGTCAAAAAGTGTGGTCAGCTCTGGGCACTGATTCTTTTCTAGCTCCTCTTATTCTCGAGCAACAGCCATCCTAGCTAGCAATCGCTATTTCTTCTGACTTTCATATTCTGCTTGACGCCTGCGATATTCAGCAACGGCTCTGGCCTGGCGCTTAGAGAGCTCAATTCGAGCATTTGAATGACCCTTGATAAGCTCATTATTTTACTCGCTTATCAATATTATTTTCTACTATTTTATGTAGTTTTATTGAGTTTATATATATATTCTATGCATGAGTCTATATTAGGTGGTACTATGCGCATTTTGGTGTTTTTGTAGGGTTTTAGGCCTAAGTTCACGAGAAATCCGTTCCGGAAGCAGTGACATGTAAGAGTAGCAGTGAAGAGTTCTTCCACAAGAGGAATTCGAGCTATTGTCACATGGCAATGGATGATGCTTGGAGTTAGCTCTCCAACGCAACTGGAATCGGGTCAATCGGAGTTCGGGAGAGAAAGTTATGGCCAAAACTGTGAGACCGCGCAGAAGGGGCGAGAAGCTGCGTCGACAGACGCCAATCAGCATCGATCGACGCCGACCAAGAAGCCACGTCGATCGACGTGGATCAGTCACGATCGATGCGAGGCTGTCTGCTGGAGCGGAAATTCGAGGAAAAATGGATTTATTCATATCTTTAGCCCTAGATTTGATAGGATACACATCCACCACTATAAATACCAATGTAAATTCGATTTTTCAGAATTCCCCATTAATTCCTTATCATATTTTCGCTCTACAATTTGGTTTTGAGAGTTTGGAGACTTGGGAAACACGAAACCCTTTTATTTTCTTGTAAGTTCTTTATGTTTATGCAATTTAATATGTTTTCTTTTGGATTTCTATCTGCGATGAGTGGCTAGAAACCCTAGCGGGTTCTAGGGTTTGAATAATATTATGGATGCATGTTAGGATTAATTAATTAGGTTCATGATTCCTGTGTTTATTTTCTAATTCTAATTTAATTCAAGGACCGAGAGGTGACGATTAATTTAGATGTTTAGCTATTGATAGAAGGACCGAGAGGTGAATATTAATAGTGGGAATAGGAATGCATGATACGTTCTACACTATCCAAACAGATGTACTAGACTGTAGGAATTAAACTGATTTGCTTATCAGATTGACTAATTTGGTGTACTTTGAGACCGAGCGGAGATAGTCACTAGTTAGTAATCTAGGTTACATTTTCCAAACAAGGAAATATAGCATTGTTGCAGTATTCCACCTGTTAAATTAATTGATTCTTACATGTCATCCATAATATGAATTATTCCCTTGAATCTGTGTTCCTTTAAATTTGCTTTCAAAACTACTTTAATTTTCTGCATTGTTTTCTTTACTTTTATAAAACCCTGATTTTGGATCTCTCAAACAATGAATCTTAGGATCATAGCTAGTATATAGGATAGTTTCCCCATACAATTCCCCTGGATCGATAACCTTAGGGTTTACAAATTTATTTGCCGCTGTTATTATAATTAATCTATTAGAAATAGCAGTGATCAACCCTCAGGAGCAAAAGCTGATTTTGGCAAGGATTGGGAAGTAGAGAACATCCGGTGGACTCGAATAACCTGAAGTCGAGCAAGGACTTGTTTGTCTGAGAATTGCTTGGTCCTGGGCACCTGATTGATCCAATCGTTTGCCCATTGCTCTTCCTTCCTCCAGTAGTTGAGGCCCTTCGTGGTTATCACCAGCATCCTCTCCTCAAAACATAGTTGATGCATGAAGTAATCAAAAAATTTCCATCGCCTGAACTCAGTGCTTAACACTTTCCCTTCCTTCGTCGTATCATCCAATTCAACATAGAAAATATTGGCAATGTCTCGCTCTATCTTCGCAAGGACAAACTCCTCAATCTCAGAAATCATGGGAAAAAGGTCAGTGTTTACCTCTTCTTTGAGAAAGACAGGAGCACGCCATTGCGCTATTCGCCTTGTCTTGAATTTGCGCCCTGGAAGTCCTTTGAAGGGAACTCGCAGTGTCTCATTTATGCCAGTGGGAATCTTCCTGAGGAATCTGGCATCATAAACATCTTTGGATTCTCCATCGGAATCAGACTCGGAATAGCATGAGGCCAAAAATCTTTCATCGGGTTCATCCTCTTGCCTTGCCTCAGCAGATGAGGGAATAGCAGTGCTAGGCTCCTCGTCAGCACTTGGACCATCATCTCTACCACTGCTGGGCCTTTCCTCAGCATTCTGAGAAATGCTAGCCATTTGCTCAGCATTCTTTACCGAACTAGAAGTTCCAACATCCATATCCTGAGCAGGTTGAGCAGTAGGCTCCCGAATAATAACTCCTCCTTGGCCTTCAGGACGCTTAGGAGCATCAAAGACTCCTACCTCCAACAGTGTGTTTAAGTCCTTATCAGACAGGGCATCGTGTTCTGGCAAAGGGGATGTGGTGGGAACCAGAACAACTTGTTTCTCTTTTTGCTTAGCAGCCTAACGAGCTTCATGCTCTTCTGCTAACCCAGTGGCCTCCTGAGCTGCACGCTCTAGCAACTGAGCAGCTTCCTTTGCTGCTAGCTCACCAGCAGCCTTCTTAGCAGCTAGCTCGTCAGTAGCTTTCTTTGCTGCTAGCTCGTCAGCAGCTGCTTTGACTTGCTCAAAATTCATGTCCCTTGCATCAAAAGTGATCTTCTCCATCACTTTCTTGTATTCTTTCTTCTCTTTATCCTTTTGGTTCCTCTTCCTCTACTTGTTCTTCTCCCTTACAACTTTTAATCGTTCAGAAAAAAGTTTAGCGGAGAGAGGAGTGACCTGCTCTTGCGCCTCAGCAACAAGAGTTTTCTCAGAAGCTTCTTTTTCAACGGCTTCTTTCACATAAGTTTTGACAAGCCTTTTTCGCGTCTGCTTCTTCTCTGGTGAAGCAACATCTTTGCGCCTCCTCTTCGGTACCTCAGCAGTGAGTGGACCTAATTGCTCAGCGGGAAGCGCCAGGTCCTGGAAGCACCGTGCTATCTCCGCGGCCTTCCTAGCAGCAGCAATTTCCTTAGGAGTCAGATGAATTGCATGCTCCAACTGTTGGACTGCTAATTCGGCTGGATGAACATCATCTGGAGATATAGGGATATTGGGGTCGACATTGGATTTCCTTTTCAGCATGAGTGGACTAGAAAGGTCTGCAGGAGCTAGCTTCTTCCTCGTCTGCGGGATGAAGTCAGTAGGCAACAGTGACTCTCCCCTATCAAGCTTCGACTTATGGAAGTACATCTCAATGAACTTGCTAATTTTCAGCCCAAAGTTCACATTTGATGTGAAGATCCCCTCCTTCTTGGTCTTCATATTTTTCTGGGCGTGATCCAACCAATGCTCAAAGTAAAATTCCGCCCAGATAACTTTGATCCCGTCAACCAACGCCATCATAATGGCGTATTTCTTTGCAAACAATTCTGAATACGAGCCCATGTCACATTGGAACCTTTTAATCACGAGTTCAGCCAGGAGTCGGTACTCATCTTGAAATGATTAATCGGTGTGGCTACCTTCCAGGGGATATCCTTACTTAGTCGGGCTTCCTCCACAAATCTATCGAGCCTTCATCCCTTCTATCTCGTTGACCTTGTAGCTAGCAACACGCTCTTCGGAGTTGTGAAGTCCGAACTTCTTTACATGAACCTTGGCACTCACCTTGATGATTGTGCCAAAAACAGAGGTCTTAAAAGACTTTCGATTTTCCTCTGCTATAATCGCTCTCGCATAAAACTCAGAAACTGTATAAGGTCGAAACCTCAACGGTTTAGCAGACAGGTACTCGACGACCTGTTCCTTCGCAAGGGTGTCCATCACCCAAATTGGAAATTGAGAAGCGGCAAGTGGTGTGTAGAGAATGCGATCCTTCATAATCTGTGCGGCCCTCCTCTGAGAGTTCGTAAGGCCGGACTGCTCCTTCTTCCTCGCGAGCGTAACCAGTTAGGCATAAGGAATCCCATCCTTGACATCTTCCTTTTTACAATCCCAGTAAATTCAGGCAAATGTCGTTCATGAAGGGGTGCAGCAACAATAGGAGCTTGGGAATGAGTGGGGGATTCAGTAGATGAATCAGACATTTGGGATTGAGCAGGGGATTCAGGATTGGTAGACATATTCGAGAGACTTGGGAGAATTTGAGAGAATTTGGATGTACGAGTGCTTAGAAATCTAGAGATTCAAAGATTCAAAGTTCAGAAGGTTTACAAATTTGACGAAGTTTTGTTTAAATACCTTTTGAGTGCTGGATCTGACGGTTGGGGGAACACCACTTCAGATTCAATCGACGGTTCAGGAGATCCGAGACTCTTCGTATGGTGTCCCACACGCCAAAATGCTCGAGTGCTTTTGATGTGTTACCTCCTGGTTCGTCGTCGCCTGTTGCACGCATCAAATGCATCGTGTCACATACACTTAGTGGATTTGAGATTCAAAATATTCGCGCTTTGACTTTCTGAGCGAGAGTCGGAGATTGCTGAGAGCTTGGACTCAGCAATCTGCTAGGATTGGGATTCTTAGCAAACGCATAAACTGCTGAGAGCTTGGACACAGCATTCAAATCCTAACATTCATATATGGACTGCTGAGAGCACAGACTCAGCAATCATTTCCAAGCAATTGTCTGTACCACTTATTGCTACTTGCTGAATATTATAACATAGCAGTCTGACGAACTACTGAGAGCTTGGACTCAACATTCGACCTCAAGCAAACGTAAGAACCACTTGTTGCATATTACATAGTGTAATATCACAGTACTTAGGATCTGCTGAGAGCTTGGACTCAGCATCCAATTGCTTAGTCGCCATATCTTAGCAACAGAAAAATTCAGCACTTCAAAAACGTAAGTTGGGATACATTTATCTCCATCTTTTCCAAAAATCCAAGAAATCCAGAAAGAATGAGAGTTTGAACTCATTCATCCCCATCCTTTTCTAACACCATGAGGCCTAACTTCAGACATAATTCCTTAAATCTCGCCTCAGCAAGCTGATCTTCGGTGCATATGTATTGAACATCAATATCTTTCTTCTCTTGATGATCTCGTATGAAATGATGTCGAATGTCAATGTGATTTGTCCAGGAATGATGAACAAGATTCTTCGTAATGCACCTAGCACTGTTGTTGTCGCAGTAGATTGGCACACATTCTGGAGGAATGTCATAATCGTGTAGTTGCTGCCGAATCCACAACACTTGCACACAACAACTTGCGGCTGCTACATATTTTACTTCTGTTGTAGACATCGCCACCGAGTGCTGCTTCTTGCTAAACCAACTTATGAGCTTATGTCTGAGGAATTGGCAGGTGCCACTCGTGCTCTTTTCATCAATCTTGCACCCTCCAAAGTCTGAGTCTGAATATCCACTAAGTGCTAGCCCATCAGACCTTGGATACCGAATTCCTAGACCTTCGGTGCACTTAAGATATCGGATTATCCTCTTAGCAGTATCCAAATGCGACTTCTTGGGATTTGCTTAATATCTCGCGCAAACTCCTACGGCATAGGAAATGTCTGGTCTGCTAGCTGTGAGATAAAGCAAGGATCCAATAATACCTCTATACAACGTAGGATTCACAGGTTCTCCTCCTTCATCAAGGGAAATCTGGCAGCTCGTGCTTATGGGAATCCTTAAGCTCTTCGTCTTCTCTGGACTATACTTAGCAATGAGATCTCTTGTATACGTTCTCTGATGGATAAAGATCTCTTCACTCGATTGCTGAACTTGAAGTCCGAGAAAGTGTGACATCTTCCCCATCATACTCATCTGGAAATTACTTTGCATTAGCTCTGAAAACTTTTCACACAAGATTGGATTCTTAGAGCCAAAGATATTGTCATCGACATTTATCTGCACAAGTAAAATACTTCCTTCATCCTTGATTTGAAAGAGAGTCTGATCAATCTTCTCTTTCCTGAAACCATTGTCCAGCAGGAACTTATACAAAGTTCCATACCATGCCCTTGGTGCTTGCTTCAAACCATACAAGGCTTTCCTTAGCCTATAAACTTGGTTTCCTTGTTCGAAGCCCGGTGGTTGCTCGACATACACCTTTTCTTTTAGCTCACTGTTAAGAAAGGCACTCTTCACGTCCATCTGCAGGACTGAAAACTTATTATGGGCAGCATATGCGAGAAACAATCTTATTGCTTCCAGTCGGGCTACTGGAGCAAATGTTTCATCATAATCGATTCCCTTGCATTGTCTGTATCCCTTGGCTAGTAGATGCGCTTTATTATGGATGATTGTTCTTGATTCATCCTTCTTGTTCTTGAAAACCCACTTCGTTCTGATGACGCTTTGATGCTCGGGGTCTGTCTACTAGATCCCAGACATGATTGTGCGTGAATTCTGCTAGCTCCTCCTGCATAGCATTCACCCAATCTGGAGATTGTATAGCATCTTCAATCTTCGTAGGCTCTTCATGCAATATGTAACATGCTAGCATCGCATTTCCTGGTCGCGTCCTAATTGGATCGTTGACGTCATCAATGACAACATCTAAAAGGTGATCACATAGCCATCTCGGTCTTGGGTTGCTGGTTGCTGGGGTTGCATTGCTAGCATCGCCTGCTAGAATTTTGTCTACTGGAGCATTCTCCTCAGCAATCACCTGAGGTTCAGCATTTTGTACCTCAACATTCTGAATCTCAGCATCTAGCATCTCAGCATCTTCCTTGGCAATCTCCTCAGCAACGCCCAATCTTCCTTCAGCAATCTATCCTAGATTTGGGATATCTTCATCTCCTTCATCGATCTATCCCAGAATCTCCAAATTATCATTAAGATAAATTTGTTGGTGGCCTCAGCATGATCATTAGCATCATTGGTCGGTTCAGCAGTTTGGTCACCTGCTGAATGCGCCTGAGTTGGATTACAATCATTCATCGACTTAGTCGGATCAATCTGCATATTTTTGAAAGAATTCAAGACAGATAAACCATGGACATATTAATCTCATTTCTCTCTGATAATCCTGCGCACTAAAGTAGACTCATAAAAAATAACATTGCATGTTATGTCTACAACTTGAGTCGTCTTGTTTAACACTCTATAGCCTTTGTGAGAAGGATGTCCATATCCAAGGAACACACCTTCATCAGACTTTTAGGCAAAAAAGTGTTAAGCTTCGACTTCCCATTGTTATGAATATAACATGTCGAACCAAAAGCACGAACATGAGTCAGAGAAGGCTTACGACCGTTATACACTTCATAAGGAGTCTTATTTAATCTTCCATTGATTGCACTCCTATTCTGAGTGTAGCAGGCAGTCATGCCTGCTTCGCCCGAATACCTTCCACTCAGCTCAGAGTCGGCTAGCATCGACCGCACTACTTCCTTTAAGGTCCTATTCCTTCTCTCTGCTAGAACATTCTGTTGGGGAGTCCTAGCAGTGGTTTCTCATGCCCGATTCCAGCTTCAGCGCAAAAATCCATTAGAAAGCCATTGCAAAATTTAGTCCCGTTATCTGATCTAATCCTCTTAACGGTGACCTCTTTGCTATTCTGCTCCTTGACGATCAGCTCTGGTAGGACGAGCTTTACTTCATCCTTTGTCCTTAGCAGTCTGACCCACGTATACCTGGAAAAATCATCAAAAACCATAAGAGGGTAAATATTTTTACTTACAGTGGCTAGAGTGACTGGGCCAAAAAGATCCATGTGCAAGAGCTCAAGGATTCTCTCAAAAGTGACCTACTCCGGGTTTGTTTTGAAGGATGCATTCCTCTGCTTCCCTTGCTGGCAAGCTTTGCATACGTCTTCCTTTCTGAAGGTCGCCTCAGGCAATCTTACAACAAGATGATGCTTGGCTAGGTAGTTAATGGTTTTAAAGTTCAGATGAGTTAAGCTCTTGTGTCATAGCCAATTTATCTCTTCTTTGTTGAATGCTACAAAGCATGAATGTTGTTGGCCACTTTGCCAATCAACAGTATATAGGCCACCCTTGCGGATGCCTTTTAGCTTCACTTCACCTGTAACATTGTCAACATCCTCACATCCAGTGTTTATGAAATAAACATTGTACCCATTTTCACATAGTTGACTGATGCTCAGTAGATTGTGTTTAAGGTTGGAGACGAGAGCAATGTTGATGATTCTCATTCCATCCTGCTCGATGCATCCTCGTCCAGTCACTCGTCTTTTGCTATTATCACCAAACATGACTGTGGGGTCATAATCTCTTTGAAGCTCTGAGAATAATTCTTCTCGCCGTCATGTGGCCTGAGCAGCTACTATCTAGGATCCATTCATTTGACATGTCTGATGTCTTAGATCTTGGATCTTGTTCCTGCAAAAATCAATAATTTTGTTTAGGTACCTGCTTAGCATCGGGTCCTGCAGGATTAGCATGGATCATGGTCCCTTTTGGAACCCACATCTTAGTGATCTTCAAGATTTTCTTCTTGACATCACTCTTAGCAACCTTCTCGACCTTAGTTGGATAAGCAAATTTTGCATAATTCGAACGAGGTGGAGTAGTGTGTTTAGCCTTCATAGTCCTTTTAAAAGGAAAACGGTTGGACTCAGGCCTCAAATAGGTGTTCCTCCTATGTGGTGTGAACTTATGATACTGTGGTCTTACAGCATGGTATGCAACCTGCTTGCCCCTATTGAAGGTAGGATGTTCTATCCTAGCATTGGATGCACAATGCTCAACATTCATCCTAGACATTGCTGAGTGTGGCCTAGCAGGCATTCTCTAGGTACTCTGCTGAGATCCACAAATGCATGTTTAGCAGGCATTCTCTAGTTACTCTGCTGAGATCCAGGAGATACATGCTTGCTACGCCAATCTTTCTGCTTAGCAGTTGACGACTCAGCAATTGTCTTACCTTTTTCAGCATTGATTTTTCCAGCAGAAACGAATGAAATCTTTTTCTGCTTAGAAAATTCAGCATTTCTACTCAAAACTTCCTTAGAGGATTTTCCTACGGCTTCAACACAACCAAGATCCAATCCAGATTTATCAAAATGTTTTCTCTGTTGGCTAACAATGGCACTTAGAACTGCCTTGCTGGATGTGTAAGCACAAATGCAATCCTCCGTAGGTTTATTCTTCAAAGCTAGATTCTCTTTTTAGTATTTTGAAAAATTTCAGCAAGCTTGGAGTAATCAGCTTTGAGTTTCAAAAGTTCCTCACTATCTGACCATAGTCTTTCGACTTCCTCGGTCAAAGATATAACTTTATTTTTCAGTGTGGTGTTCTCTCCCACAATAGCATTTTTTATAGCGTACATTTTTAAAACTCTACTGAAAGCTTAGTAAGATAATCATCCTCGGAATCTAAAGAAGTAGAATCCTCTGATTGATGTATGATTGCTGAACTAGAAATGCTAAAAGAATTTACCTCCTAGACATCGACTGCTAGAGCCGACTCAACATTCTGCTCAGCTTCAGCATCCTGATCATCAATGATATCCGCCATAAGGACCAGCATGGCCTCCTCATCATCCTCTTCTGAAGAGTAATATTCCTCTTCATTGTCAGGTATGTCGGGCACTTCTGTCCTGGTCAACAACGCTTTGGTGACTGCTTTGACAGCTCTCGTCTCAAATCTTTGTTTGAGGCGCTCTCTTTCCTCTTTGCTTACCTGAGGACACTCGTGCTTTAGATGATCTGGCGAATTGCATTTGAAGCATGTCCTAGGCTTCATTCGTGCTGATCGAGAGGAGGATGTGAGCTTAGCTTCTTTGGCTTCTTTTTCTGCTTTGGCTGCCAGCATGAGCTTTTGAAGCTTTCGCATCTACTCTTCTAGCTCACTGATCTTAAGATCCTCTCGCTGTGAGCTTGAGGTTGTAGCAACCTCCTTTGCTGGTAAGGCTGGTGCAGATCTTTCATTGGTGCGGAAGGGCTTCCTTGGCTTCCACTTTCCAGCATCTTTCTTAGCAAAATATGTTAAATCCTCCGAGTTTACAGCACTAGTTGACAAAGTTTGAGCAATAGCTGCTTCGTTCTTCTTAGATTGTTGTATTATAAACTCGTGAGCTTTAAGTTGAGAGAATACCTCAGATGTAGACATTTTGCTGAGTTCTTTCTCACTCAGACTCGTCATCTTCACGAACCAATCGCTCCTTAGAAAGAGTTTGGAGATGATTTTATTGTTCATTTCTCCATTGTCATACGTCTTTCCTAAGTTTTCAGCTCTCCCACGATGGTGTTGAATCTTTCTTCCATCACTTGAAAGGATTCACCTGCAAGCATAGACAAAGATTCATATTTATCAACAGCTACCTGGAGCTTATTTCTCTTCATCTGTTCTGTCTCCTAGGAAGATGCGCACACATAGTCCCACATCTCCTTAGCTGTGTCAGAGTCTAGAGCTTTGTCTGCCATCGACGGGGGTAGATAGTCGAATATGAGCTTCTTTGCTAGATACTCCAGTTGAGCTCTTTTCTTATCTTCGACCGTCCATTCATCGAACGTATTCTCGACCATTGGAGGTGGTCTTGGTTGCCCCTCAGCAACTGGACCGACGAACAAATTTGGCTTCATGATCTTGATGAGTCCTTTACAGAGAACATCCACTATCTCCGGATATATGCTTTGAACCTGGATGGTGGTCATCTTCTGCCATGAGTTGAACTTCTCCTTGTTATACTTTGGAAGAGTATGGTTCATCTTGGCAAGCTTGGTGTTCCTGAGCTAAACAACAAAAACAGTGAAAGGAAAATATAGATCTGGTCAAAAGCGACTCAGAAGCCGTAAGTCTTACGACCTCCTTCTCTGATACCACTTGTTGGTCCCTGATCAGAGTCGTTGTTAAAGCAGCGGAAGACTAACTTAACAATTGCAGCGGAATGTTTAAGTATCTTGCACTTAGTTTCTTCTCAAATGTTTTAGCTCAAGGTAGGTGTTACGTTTGTTTCAGATATACTCTAGCAATCAACAAGCAGAAACAATAAAATAGTAACAAGAACACAAGGTTTATAGTGGTTCGTTCCTCAAATATCTACGTCCACTCTTCAGTCCAACATCGAGAATTCACTCAAAAGATATATTCAAGTACAAGGATTTGCCTATCTCATGTAGCAGGTGGTGAGCTTTCGAGCCAACCACTACAAAGTTATCCTCCGTGATGCAGTGTAAAATTAACACTTTATCATGTTAAATTTTCAATCCGAGGTTCTTTCACTTTGCCCTATAGAATACCATCTACTCGTGTAAAAACTTTGTAGCTAGGTAACTCTTTAGTCGTTGAGTTTCTATTAACTAGGCAAAATCGTAACAATCTAAACATAAATGAAATCAAACATTTTTCCAATCATGATCAAGCATACTCCAATGATAAACTCAATCAATTCTCTCCAATTGGGTAGAAAAAGTATCAAGTACAACAATGAGATAAGAGTGAATGTTGAGTGAATATCAAATGTGTGCAAATTCGATCAAATCATGATGCAAACCATTTTTAATTCCTAGGATATTGAGCAATCCACCCTATACTAGTTAACCCCTTGTCACGGCGAGCTAACAGTTGATGATACTAGAACTCTCAAACAATCACGATATCGAATCCTAGACCACTCCTTCTAGAACGTAGATTATTGCCCTATGATCTATTTCCGCACAGGGATTGGATCTAAAATCATATGAATCTACACTATTCACGACAATTCCGCCCGCGTGTTTGCTGTAGCGTTCACATCAACTACCACCTAAGTTGGCTATTACCTACACCTAGGTGGTAAGGATTAAGATCTTGTGCAATTCAAGCTCTCAAAGGAAAGTAAACAATCATCATTCAATCTCATCTCAACACATTTTCCATTCAAACAACATTCACAAAAGAGTTTAGTTCCTCATACCTTCAATTTCGTACAATACAATAGAGAAAGTAATAGAATCCATTACAAAATTGATAGGTCTAATGTTGATCTTCCTTAATTGCCTTCCTTGTACTCAATATACCTCTTGATCTTCCATGATCTTCACCAAATGTGGTGGAATGTGGCCTAGATCCTCTTGAATGTGGGTAGAAAGTGTTTGGAAGATGGATTGGGAGAGAATTTTCCTAACGGTTATTTGAAATTTTGGCAAAAGTCCCCTTAAAATTCGAGAATCCCCCTTTTATAGACGAGCAAAGAGAGCCTAGGATCGCCCGGGCTGAATTTGGCACGCCCGAGCTATTTGAAAAACTGCCAGAAACTGCCAAAACACAATTCAGCTCGGCCGAGCGGATCATCTGAAATGCCAGGCTCGGTCGAGCAAGGCAGGGTCGGCCGAGCCAGGCCTCTGTTCCACACAGCTCGGTCGAGTGTGACCTGGCTCGGCCGAGCGGTCTCTCTAAAATCCGGTCTCTTCCTTCCTTTTGCTCCGCTCGATCGATCCAACTTCCTTTTGACCTTCGGCTCGGGCGATTTACCTCGAAAACTCAACCAAAAGTGTTGTTTTATGCTCAAAACTCATTCTACAACATTCCAAACACAAAAACACGAAAACACAACAAAAGAGCAACAAAAACAAATTATATGTGGGTAAAATGGACGCAAAAGTGCACGCTCACACATCAAAATATAGGTCATTTTCACACATATCATAATCCCCCAAACTTGAACTTTTGATTGTCCTCAATCAAAACAAAGTTAAGCAATCAATTAACGTCATGAAACTACCTCACAGCTCATCTTGATTACCTTAGCATACCCTCATCAAACAAGATCATCACCTAACTTTGTGACATGGTTAATGATAAGGACTTGAACCACTCATCAAATATGGATAAAGAAACGAAAGCACTCCCTCACGTGTTTATGGGTGATGAGAATCTCTCAACCACAAGATATCGAGCTCAATTTCCATAGGCTTGCATCCATTCTCACCACTATACTACGAGTTGGCTTCTAAAATCAAGAAGGTCTTTATTTTTTGTTATAACGTGGCTTACTAAATGGTAGGTGGTTTTGGGCCAAAGTGTCTAAACTTCTTGATCTCCCAAAACCCCCAAACTTGTTTCCTTCAAAACACTTCAATAAACGAGGCTTATTCATTTTCCCACTTTTCTTCTTTTTTTTCTTTTCTTTTTTTTTTCTAATACCATCATTCATGCATTTCATGGTGTCTCTCTTCCTTTTCCACACACTTGTACCAAAAATTTTGTTGGTGCCTCATTTTCTAGGATTCAAATCAATCCTTTGTTTCATAATGTTCATGCCTCAATATTTTACAATCATTACAAATCCAATCAATTCCCAACCAAACTCAGAACACCGTATTCAGCCTCACACACTATTTCCCCCCAATTTTGGTCCTAAAAAGATCAAAGAAATTTCTCCAAATAAGCTCAATCACGGGGATCAAGGATAAGAAAAGCAGATTAATGATAGAAACCACCTTATACTCCCAATGTGTAAGGTAGTACTAGGAATCGATGGCCTAATATCATTTTCTAGTCACCAAACTCATGCCAAATAGATAGAGAATAGATGCAAGTTCTAGCTTTTTCACTCTCAATCTCGCCTCTCTAAAACGAACAAGATATGAAAATATCATGGCTCAAATACTCTCAGCTTAAAAACTCGGCAATTAAAAAGTTAGACTCAAATATGCATCGACATCAAGATTCCGCCCTATCATTGGTTGAGACAAAATTCAAGCTTTACTAAGTAAATCACTCGGGTTCAACATACACACACAAGCACACAACATCCTAACAATCTATATGCAATGAACAAGTGACAAGAGAAACGATAGAATGCATTACTCATTGGCAGCCACGATCCAACCGTTCTCCCATGCCTTATTTGTACCTACTAAATCAACACAAACACCACCACACACTTGAGCATAGAACAACCGATTAAACTCTCATTTCCACCAAACTTTCCACAAGCCAAACATCACCAATAATAGGACAATATCCACTAGCTCCACCATTCATACCAAACCATTAAACAATCCACAACCAAGCCAAATAGAAAGCATTAAATCATGTAGGCTCACTAATAATCCATCACATAACATTTCATCATTAAAAACCAAACATCCAACCATCCAAATCCAAGAGTAGATCAAATATCATTATACAACCATATCGAAGAAAATCAATTCATTCAACTCAATTAAACTAACTAATCTAGAAAGCAATGTAAAGATAGAGAGATAGAGGAGATCACATCACCGACTACCAACACTTCCCCCCAAACTTAGTCAAGTGAGACTAAGTTTGTAAAAAGGTAGGCGATGAGGCATCACCCCATCCTATTCTGTTGCTGCTGGCGTCAATCCTGATCATCATGTGGAGGACGATCACTGCAACAGTGCTAACATGGCATAGGGATCACTTCCTCACAATGAGCAATAATCAATTGAGTCATTTCCAGATGAGCTTCAGAATTCATCAACCAGTTGGAATGGTCCGGCAAATCATCAATCTCAGTCAACGCACGGTTAGGCAATTCAATTCCCATATCACCAAATTTGTAAAAATAACAGTCATCAAGCTTAGATGGAACCAAAAAGGCCTTAGTAACCAATGCAGTCATATTGAGGCTCAACCCCGAAGCAAAAACTCCCGACATAGCAACACCACAAAATTGAAAAATAGGCAACATCAAACCACCACCACAAATAATTGAACTCTCAGATTTGAAAGTGTTGTTCCAACTCTCCATTAACCAACCACCAATCGAGAAGTCCCTTCCATTCAGCAAAGCAAATAGAAATTGAAAATCAAAAATACCAACAGCACCAGACCCATCGAAACCACAAGACCAACCCTCTAACATATGGTGAAGATACCGAATGATAGGATTCTTTATCATAAATGACCTACAAGACTTAACATCAAAATCACCCGAAGTGCTAACTCCAGAAATTGACTCCCACAGTTCAAAAGGATTAAGCTCATCAAATACACACACATCTCCTTCTGAACACCCAAATATTCTATCAATTTCCTGACGACTTAAGAAAAATTCTTGACCAACAAGTTTGAACTTTACCAGAACTGGAAGACCATTTGCACTCCACGTAACCTGAACAGAGGCCAAGAATTCCCTTGTCAACCTCACATACGTAGGCCATCTCCCATGAAGCAATTTCCTCCATCCCATGCTAGTGAACAAACTCCACACATCCTTCTTCAAATCCAGTGCCTCCAAAGTTTCCCGACATAAATATGTCGTTCCAATCACTTGCTTTTGCTTCAATACAATGAACCTAGCATATTCATCATCATTAAATCCTTCTGGCCTGCAAATGGAAGAAGAAGGAATTCCACGTTCATGCTGACTAGCCATGGGCAATTCAAAAGAGTAGAATCACACAAACCGAAGCGATTATGTGTAAAAGAGAATTTGGGAAGAGAAATTTTGACCGAGATAAAGATGGGGCGAAATGGGCATCGAGCCCTATTTTAAAAACTGTGCACCGCTCGACCGAGCGGCAGATGGCTCGACCAAGCAAGCGGTCTGTCCGAGGACTGCAGGGCACGCTCGCGATCGGCTGAGCCATCCCTCGCTCGGCCGAGCGGCCTCTCTGAATCACTAAACTTGCATTTTTTCCAGCTTTCTCAATCTCGGATGATCCATATCCAGCCCGGGCGAGCTTCCTCTCTGTTTTGCTGCTCTTTCCCTGTACCATTCCGGGCACTTGGCCTCCCCATTTCTCCGGTCAATCAACACAACACAATTTAAGTTCATAGAACCACTATCTATCAGGAATCCTTCAACAAAACCACACCACATTAAACTAATACAAACAAATAACCATCATTTATTCAAAACATGAAATCAAACAAGATATAAAATCATTGGGTTGCCTCCCAACATGCCCTTTTTTACTGTCGATAGCTCGACGATCATACCTCAAATTTTTCAATCATGATCAAAGGGTGCAGACCCGAAACTCATACCTCATTCAAGTATAACATGATCGTCCAGGAAAATCAACCTTCTCCGAGCACTCCGGGGTGTATCACCATCAACACGAGCTTTCTTCGTTCTTACTTGATCAAACTCAATATCATCCCACGGATCATCCTTCTCAGCATACTTTTCCCCCACAAAGTCCAATCCTGGGTCAAACACATCCTTCAATCTCTTCTTGTTACCCACTTTTTCAGCTTCATTCTCATCAACACTCCTTGGAGGTAAAGAAAAAACAACTTCTTTCTCACAACAACGGAAAGTTAGCTCACCATGTTTCATATCAAAAAGTGCATCGGTCGTGTGTAAGAATGGCCTTCCAAAAATCAATTGTATTCCCCCTTTGTTCTTCATATCAACCACTAGAAAATCACCCGGGAAAGTAAATGTCAATATCTCCACATGTACATCTTCAACAATTCCCCGTGGGCAAAATAGAGTGTGATTTGCCACTTGTAAGACTTGACTCGTATGTTTAAGATCTCCAATATCCAACTCCTTGTACAAGTCCCACGACATCACATTCACACTAGCTCTGGAGTCACATAAGGCTTTCTCGATATTCACATCTCCAATTGCACACCCAATCACAAATCCCCCCGGATCCTCCTTTTGCTAGCTATGCTCTTCCTTTCTTGTTCATTATTCCTTAAGTCATATGGCTCACCATCCGGAAATATCTCCACTCCAACAAGTTCATCTAACATTGGTACACGTTCAATCTATTCCGGTAGTGGCATCTCAATATCTCCTTTCCGCACATAATCAAAGAAATGCACTTCTTTGGTTTGTTCCTCAATTTTTTTTCCTCTTTCTCAACTTCAACCTTCTTTCCGTCTTCATTCATCACTCTTGCCGGTTGGAGGGATGGTAATACATATTTCCCGGCGGATTATATTGTGGTCGATTGTTGTACCCCATCCGTTGGTTGAGAAAGTTCACATTTTCTGGATAAGCCTCTTCATGCTTAATTACCATCATATCCTCTCTTCTATTCTCTATAGTAGATAATGCATCGAGCTTTCGTTGCATGGCAGTGATTTGTTCCTTGAAATCCTCGCTTTCCTTGGCATCACTTACCGATTTCACTGGTCTATAATCTTTCCTTTCCTTTGGCCATTGGAAGCTATTTTCAGCCATCTTTTCAATTGTACGTCATGCTTCTTCTTCTTCTTCTTGGTCGAGGAAAGCGCCTCCCGACGAAGCGTCCTTCATCACCTTTGTATCACAATTCAATCCCCCATAAAATTGGCAAATTTGTTGATTTCGGGAGAGACAATGCTTTGGACATTTTCGTAGAAGCTCACGAAACCGATCCCATGCTTCATAGAGTGATTCATCGTATTTTTTCCCAAAAGACGTTATATCGGCTCTCCTCTTCAACGTTAAACTCGGCAGAAAGAACTTGAACAAGAACTTCTCCCGAAGTTCCTCCCATGTAGCAATGTTAGATTTGTCCAATTCTTCGAACCAATTCCTTGCTCCATCTCGCAAAGAAAATGAAAATAACCGCAACCTAATTTGATCTTGGGGCACTTGATTGATTTTGATCGTATCCGTGATCTCCAAGAACCTAGAGATATGGATATTAGGATCCTCGGTCATATGCCCCCCAAATTGGTTGTTTTGAATCATTTGTACCAATTGTGGCTTGATTTCAAACTTTGTGGCATTCACTCCTAACCGGAATCCTTCGATTATCGGTCCCCCTTGCGGTCTAAACAAGTTTTATAACGGTCTCCTTAGCCCGTTCCTCTCATTCATCATAGCCTTCATTAACTCAAGTTGTCTCTCCAACTCTTCTATTCTCACCGTATCTTCGCTGTGGTGATCCATCTCAAACTCAACTTCAATATTCTCTCTTCATTGACAAAACGTTCTATCTTCAATCTCCCGAGCCTTAGACCTAGTGATCATAAACAACCTACAAACATCCACAAAATCCAATTACCAAACCTACATAAATCAAACAAAAAAATCAAGAACAATTTCCAAACAAGAACTAAAAACAATATTCACACAAGCAATTAATCAAACACCTAGCTTACAACTTCCAAACTTTCAACAATAAATATAAGCCTACTCAAAAGAATTCCCCGGCAACGGCGCCAAAAACATGATGCGGTGTAAAATTAACACTTTATCATGTTAAATTTTCAATCCGAGGTTCTTTCACTTCACCCTATAGAATACTATCTATCCGTGTAAAAATTTGTTGCTAGGTAACTCTTTAGTCGTTGAATTTCTATTAACTAGGCAAAATCGTAACAATCTAAACATAAATGAAATCAAACATTTTTCCAATCATGATCAAGCATACTCCAATGATAAACTCAATCAATTCTCTCCAATTGGGTAGAAAAAGTACCAAGTACAACAATGAGATAAGAGTGAATGTTGAGTGAATATCAAATGTGTGCAAATTCGATCAAATCATGATGCAAACCATTTTTAATTCCTAGGATATTGAGCAATCCACCCTATACTAGTTAACCCCTTGTCACGGCGAGCTAACAGTTGATGATACTAGAACTCTCAAACAATCACGATATCAAATCCTAGACCACTCCTTCTAGAACGTAGATTATTGCCCTATGATCTATTTTCGCACAGGGATTGGATCTAAAATCATATGAATCTACACTATTCACGATAATTCCGCCCGCGTGTTTGCTGCAGCGTTCACATCAACTACCACCTAAGTTGGCTATTACCTACACCTAGGTGGTAAGGATTAAGATCTTGTGCAATTCAAGCTCTCAAAGGAAAGTAAACAATCATCATTCAATCTCATCTCAACACATTTTCCATTCAAACAACATTCACAAAAGAGTTTAGTTCATCATACCTTCAATTCCGTACAATACAATAGAGAAAATAATAGAATCCATTACAAAATTGATAGGTCAAATGTTGATCTTCCTCAATTGCCTTCCTTGTACTCAATCTACCTCTTGATCTTCCTTGATCTTCACCAAATGTGGAGGAATGTTGCCTAGATCCTCTTGAATGTGGATAGAAAGTGTTTGGAAGATGGATTGGGAGAGAATTTTCCTAGCGGTTATTTGAAATTTTGGCAAAAGTCCCCTTAAAATTCGAAAATCCCCCTTTTATAGACGAGCAAACAGAGCCTTGGATCGCCAGGGCCGAATTTGGCTCGCTTGAGCTATCTAAAAAACTGTTAGAAATCGCCAAAACTCGATCCAGCTCGGTCGAGCCAGGCTTGGCTCGGCCGAGCGGATCCTCTGAAATGCCATGCTTGGTTGAGCAAGGCCGGGTCGACTCGATCGAGCCTGACCTGGCTCGGCCAAGCGATCTCTCTGAAATCCATTCTCTTCCTTCCTTTTGCTCTGCTCGGTCGATCCAACTTCCTTTTGACCTTTGGCTCGGGCGATTTACCTCCAAAACTCAACCAGAAGTGTTGTTTTATGCTCAAAACTCATCCTACAACATTCCAAACACAAAAACACGAAAACACAGCAAAAGAGAAACAAAAACATATGATATGAGGGTAAAATGGACGCAAAGGTGCACGCTCACACATCGAAATATAGGTCATTTTACACACATATCACTCCGTTACTTAAATCTTTTTGTTGGCAGCTGCGGCTAAGTCAAGGGCGCACCTTCATAAAACTTAACATTGCTACAATGAAAGCTTTTATAGTTCTTTCCTGAACTCTCTTGGGGGTTTTGGCAACAGCCCGTCGGAGTCAATCTCTTTTCAGAGATGTGACTGCTGGATGCTTCTTAAGATGGAAGTTATCCCAATGATTGATCCTTGAATAAAGTCAAAGAATCCTCTTGAATGCGGTGTCAGATATTGAATGTTTGACACTTTCTGTTAAGAGCTTTGAGATTCTCCTTGTCTCTTTAATGTCCTCTCAACCGACTACTTTCTCACTTTTTGTTCGCTTGTAAAGTTTTCTCTCCTGTGAGCAATTGTTTGTCGTAGTCATAGGATTTAAGGAGGTCAAGTGGTGGTTCTCTCTTGTTTGGACTTCTCTTTTATATCTGGAGATTCAAACTTTGAGTCTCCAGACCCGTTAGTGATGGATTTATATACTGAAAGCATTATGATTAGAATTTTATGTACAAGGTCGATTGGTTAATATACTGGGAATCATAAATGTTATATGTTCATCTCCTGTTTGAATTAACAAACATGTGTCGCAAACGCAATTATCCTCTTATCTCGTCGATAGGGAGATCATACGGTGTGTAGTAGATCACGAAAGATCGTATGGATCGTTTGACCAAGTAATATAAGTGGTTATCACAGCTGAGACAGTTCCAGGATAAACTGTCGGTGTAGGCTGCAGCATGCGCGGTAATAAGCATCTTATCTTGGATGGCTTGGTATGCTGGTGTGGGGCACACATTGATAAGGACCTAAGTCGAGATTGATTCTTTTATCTGACATTAAAAGAATCTAGATCTCTATGGCTTGATGAGATCCTAAGCCTATATGAAGGTACAGAAGTATATGCAAATTGTTTATTACTTTGAGTTGCAGTGAAAGGCTCTGGTGGAGCTTGTATATCTGTATCTTGGGTAATAGCAGTCTGTGTATGATTGTCTGGTACTGGAACTAGGTAACCACATCCAGAATAGGATGGTGACATTCCCTGAGCAGCTCAAAAGGTTCGTTATGCTAAAGTCCTTGATGCGGTGTAAAATTAGCACTTTATCATGTTAAATTTTCAATCCGTGGTTCTTTCACTTCGCCCTATAGAATACCATCTACTCGTATGAAAACTTTATAGCTAGGTAACACTCTTTAGTCGTTGAGTTTCTATTAACTAGGCAAAATTGTAACAATCTAAACATAAATGAAATCAAACATATTTCCAATCATGAACAAGTATACTCAAATGATCAACTCAATCAATTTCCTCCAACTAGGTAGAAAAAGTACCATGTACAACAATGAGATAAGAGTGAATGTTGAGTGAATATCAAATGTGTGCAAATTCGATCAAATCATGATGTAAACCATTTTTAATTCCTAGGAGATTGAGCAATCCACCCTACACTAGTTAACCCCTTGTCACGGCGAGCTAACATTTGATGATACTAGAACTCTCAAACAATCACGTTATCAAATCCTAGACCACACCTTCTAGAACGTAGATTATTGTCCTATGATCTATTTCCGCACAGGGATTGGATCTAAAATCATATGAATCTACACTATTCACGATGATTCCGCCCGCGTGTTGGCTGCAGCGTTCACATCAACTACCTCCTAAGTTGGCTATTACCTACACCTAGGTGGTAAGGATTAAGATCTAGTGCAATTCAAGCTCTCAAAGGAAAGTAAACAATCATCAATCAATCTCATCTCTACACATTATCCATTTAATCAACATTCATAAAAGTGTTTAGTTCCTCATACCTTTAATTCCGTACAATACAATAGAGAAAGTAATATAATCCACTATAAATTTATAGGTCTAATGTTGATCTTCCTCAATTGCCTTCCTTGTACTCAATCTACCTCTTGATCTTCCTTGATCTTCACCAAATTTGGAGGAATGTGGCTTAGATCCTCTTGAATGTGGATAGGTAGTGTTTGGGAGAAGGATTGGGAGAGAATTTCCTAACGGTTATTTGAAATTTTGGCCAAAGTTCTCTTAAAGTTCGAAAATTCCCCTTTTATAAACGAACTAAGAGGGCCTCAGATCGCCCGGTCAAAGTATGGCTCACCCGGTTGAAGCTGGAAACCACCAAATTGCTGGGAGACCCGCTCTGGCTTGCCCGGTTGGAAATGGCTCGACCGATCGAGCTCTCTGACTGACTTGGCTCGGCCAGTCCTGCTCTGCTCGGCCGGTCAAAGCCTCTGAACAGCATGGCTCGGCCAAGCCTGCTCAGCTCGGCCGGTCAACACCTCCAAACTCCAAACTCGTGCGATTTGCCTCCAAAACTCCACCAAAAATGCTCTTTTATGCTAAAAACTCATCCTACAACATTCCAAACACAAAAACACAACGAAAGAACAACAAAACATATGATATGAGGGTAAAATGGATGCAAACGTGCACGCTCACACATCGAAATATAGGTCATTTTACACACATATCATAATCCCCCAAACATGAACCTTTGATTGTCCTCAATCAAAATAAAGTAAATCAATCAATTAACCTCATGAAACTACCTCACAGCTCATCTCTATTCTTTTAGCATACCCTCATCATACGATATCATCACCTAACTTTGTGACATAGTTAATGATAAGGACTTGAACTACTCATCAATTATGGATAAAGAAACAAAAACACTCCCTCACGTGTTTATGGATGATGAGAATCACTCAATCACAAGATATCGAGCTCAATTTCCATAGGCTTGCATCCATTCTCACCACTATACTACAATGAGTTGGCTTCTAAAATCAAGAAGGTCTTTATTTTTTTTTTAACGTGGCTTACTAAATGGTAGGTGGTTTTGGGCCAAAGTGACTAAACTTCTTGATCTCCCAAAACACCCAAACTAGTTTCCTTCAAACCACTTCAATACACGAGGCTTATTTATTTTCCCAACACTTTTCTTCTCTTTTTTTTCTTTTTCTTTTCATCTCTTTTTTTTTCTAACACCATCATTCATGCATTTCATGGTGTCTCTCTACCTTTTTCACACACTTGCACCAAAAATTTTGTTGGTGCCTCATTTTCTAGGATTCAAATCAATCCTTTGTTTCATAATATTCATGCCTCAATATTTTTCAATCATTACAAATCCAATCAATTCCCAACCCCTCTCACAACACCGTATTCACCCTCATACTCTATTTCCCCCCAAATTTGGTCCTAAAAAGATCAAAGAAATATCTCCAAATAAGCTCAATCACGGGAATCAAGGATATGAAAGGCAAATTAATGATAGAAACCACCGTATACTCCCAATGTGTAAGGTAGGACTAGGAATCGATGGCCTAATATCATTTTCTAGTCACCAAACTCATGCCAAATAGATAGGGAATAGATGCCAGTTCTAGATTTTTCACTCTCAATCTCGCCTCTCTCAATCAAACAAGATATGACAATATCATTTCTCAAATGCACTCAGCTTTTTGTCAAGTCCAACACATTAATCACACACAAAACTCCGCAATTCAAAAGTAAGACTCAAACATGCATCGATATCAAAACACCGCCCTATCATTGGTTAAGACAAAAATTCAAGCTCTACAAAGTAAATCATGGTCCAATCTCAAGTTCTTGCTTGGGTTCAACATACACACACAAGCACACAACATCCTAACAATCTATATGCAATGAACAAGTGACAACAGAAGCGATAGAATGCGTTACCCATCGGTAGCCACGATCTAACCGTTCTCCCATGCCTTATTTTCACCTCTATACTCTCACTCCCATCCTTCTCCATACATTCAAAAATTTGTGCTGGCTCCTTGATATCTTCATTTACCTCATCAACTTGAAGTACTACTTCTCTTTCCCTTGTCGGTTCATCTTCTTTCTTCACCTCCATTTCTAGCTTTTCTTCATGCTCCTTCCTTGATCTTTTCAACAAATTAAGTTCTTCCTCCATGAGCTCTATTTGTCTCCTCCAAAAATCATTCTCATGAGATTCCTTTACAACATTCTCCGTTTGAGAAGCTCTTTCCTCCTCCGACCATTGGTTACTACATTCAAATATTTCCTCATACACCTTTTGGATAGGCCTGCGATGTCTTTGTCTTTGCATCATGAGGGCTCTCATCTCCTCCATTTGCCTTTGCACATTAATTAGTCTCTCCATGTTAACAATTAGAACAATTATCAAACAAATGTTAGAAACAATATTCACACAAGCAATTCTTAAAAGACCTAGCATACAACTCTCAAACTTTCAACAATATCCATAGACCTACTAGAAAGAATTCCCCAGCAACGGCGACAAAAACATGATGCGGTGTAAAATTAGCACTTTATCATGTTAAATTTTCAATCCGTGGTTCTTTCACTTCGCCCTATAGAATACCATCTACTCGTATGAAAACTTTATAGCTAGGTAACAATCTTTAGTCGTTGAGTTTCTATTAACTAGGCAAAATTGTAACAATCTAAACATAAATTAAATCAAACATATTTCCAATCATGAACAAGTATACTCAAATGATCAACTCAATCAATTTCCTCCAACTAGGTAGAAAAAGTACCATGTACAACAATGAGATAAGAGTGAATGTTGAGTGAATATCAAATGTGTGCAAATTCGATCAAATCATGATGTAAACCATTTTTAATTCCTAGGAGATTGAGCAATCCACCCTACACTAGTTAACCCCTTGTCACGGCGAGCTAACAGTTGATGATACTAGAACTCTCAAACAATCACGTTATCAAATCCTAGACCACACCTTCTAGAACGTAGATTATTGCCCAATGATCTATTTTCGCACAGGGATTGGATCTAAAATCATATGAATCTACACTATTCACGATAATTCCGCCCGCGTGTTGGCTGCAGCGTTCACATCAACTACCTCCTAAGTTGGCTATTACCTACACCTAGGTGGTAAGGATTAAGATCTAGTGCAATTCAAGCTCTCAAAGGAAAGTAAACAATCATCAATCAATCTCATCTCTACACATTATCCATTCAATCAACATTCACAAAAGTGTTTAGTTCCTCATACCTTAAATTTCGTACAATACAATAGAGAAAGTAATAGAATCCACTACAAAATTGATAGGTCTAATGTTGATCTTCCTCAATTGCCTTCCTTGTACTCAATCTACCTCTTGATCTTCCTTGATCTTCACCAAATTTGGAGGAATGTGGCTTAGATCCTCTTGAATGTGGATAGGTAGTGTTTGGGAGATGGATTGGGAGAGAATATCCTAACGGTTATTTTAAATTTTGGCCAAAGTTCTCTTAAAGTTCGAAAATTCCCCTTTTATAAACAAACTAAGAGGGCCTCAGATCACCCGGTCGAAGTATGGCTCACCCGGTCGAAGCTGGAAACTACCAAATTGCTGGGAGACCCGCTCTGGCTTGCCCGGTTGGAAATGGCTCGACCGATCGAGCTCTCTGACCGACTTGGCTCGGCCAGTCCTACTCTGCTCGGCCGGTCAAAGCCTCTGAACAGCATGGCTCGGCCAAGCCTGCTCAGCTCGGCCGGTCGACACCTCCAAACTCAAAACTCGTGCGATATGCCTCCAAAACTCCACCAAAAATGCTCTTTTATGCTAAAAACTCATCCTACAACATTCCAAACACAAAAACACGAAAACACAACGAAAGAACAACATAAACATATGATATGAGGGTAAAATGGATGCAAACGTGCACGCTCACACATCGAAATATAGGTCATTTTACACACATATCATAATCCCCCAAACATGAACCTTTGATTGTCCTCAATCAAAACAAAGTAAATCAATCAATTAACCTCATGAAACTACCTCACAGCTCATCTTGATTCTCTTAGCATGCCCTCATCATACGAGATCATCACCTGACTTTGTGACATGGTTAATGATAAGGACTTGAACTACTCATCAATTATGGATAAAGAAACGAAAGCACTCCCTCACGTGTTTAGGGATGATGAGAATCACTCAATTACAAGATATCGAGCTCAATTTCCATAGGCTTGCATCCATTCTCACCACTGTACTACAATGAGTTGGCTTCTAAAATCAAGAAGGTCTTTATTTTTTGTTATAACGTGGCTTACTAAATGGTAGGTGGTTTTGGGCCAAAGTGACTAAACTTCTTGATCTCCCAAAACCCCCAAACTTGTTTCCTTCTAACCACTTAAATACACGAGGCTTATTTATTTTCCCAACACTTTTCTTCTCTTTTTTTTCTTTTTCTTTTCATCTCTTTTTTTTCTAACACCATTATTCATGCATTTCATGGTGTCTCGCTTCCTTTTTCACACACTTGCACCAAAAATTTTGTTGGTGCCTCATTTTCTAGGATTCAAATCAATCCTTTGTTTCAGAATATTCATGCCTCAATATTTTTCAATCATTACAAATCCAATCAATTCCCATCCCCTCTCACAACACCGTATTCACCCTCATACTCTATTTCCCCCCAAATTTGGTCCTAAAAAGATCAAAGAAATATCTCCAAATAATCTCAATCACGGGAATCAAGGATATGAAAGGCAAATTAATGATAGAAACCACCTTATACTCCTGATGTGTAAGGTAGGACTAGGAATCGATGGCCTAATATCATTTTCTAGTCACCAAACTCATGCCAAATAGATAGGGAATAGATGCAAGTTCTAGATTTTTCACTCTCAATCTCGCCTCTCTCAATCAAACAACATATGACAATATCATGGCTCAAATGCTCTCAGCTTTTTGTCAAGTCCAACACATTAATCACACACAAAACTCCGCAATTCAAAAGTAAGACTCAAACATGCATCGATATCAAAATTCCGCCCTGTCATTGGTTAAGACAAAAATTCAAGCTCTACTAAGTAAATCATGGTCCAATCTCAAGTTCTTGCTTGGGTTCAACATACACACACAAGCACACAACATCCTAACAATCTATATGCAATGAACAAGTGACAACAGAAGCGATAGAATGTGTTACCCATCGGTAGCCACGATCTAACCGTTCTCCCATGCCTTATTTGTACCTACTAAATCAACACAAACACCACCACACACTTGAGCATAAAACAACCAAATTAAGCTCTCATTTCCACCAAACTCTCCACAAGCCAACATCACTAATAATAAGACAATATCAACTAGTTCCACCATACATACCAAACCATTAAACAATCAACAACCATGCCAAATAGAAAGCATTAAATCATGTAGGCTCGCTAATAATCCATCACATAACATTTTCATCATTAAAACCAAACATTCAACCATCCAAATCGAAGAGTAGATCAAATGTCATTATACAACCATATCGAAGAAATTAAATTCATTCAACTCAATTAAACTAACTAATCTAGAAAGCAATGAAAAGATAGAGAGATAGAGGAGATCACGTCACCGACTACCGACACTTCCCCCCAAACTTAGTCAAGTTAGACTAAGTTTGCAAAAAGGTATGCGGTGCAATCTCACTCCTCCTAATCCTTCAAATATTCTTTCAAAGAAAATCAAAACAAACAAAATCACTAAAGAAGATAAGGAGGTAAGAGAGAAGAAAAGTAACCCGAAGCCAGCAACCGGCACATTCCCCCAAACTTAGTCAAGTTAGACTAAACTTCTAAAATAGACGACGGTAGTAAATCACTCCTCATTCTCCAAACGCTCCCCCTAGCACATGTAAATCAAGTGATTAACAAACAAATAAGGAACATTATTAACACTATCTAGGCAAGGATTTTATAGCAAATGAAAGAAAAAAGGTTGGGTTGCCTCCCAACAAGTGCTTCCTTAACGTCGGTAGCTAGACGTCCTTACCACATCATCCATTATCAAAAATCTTGTGGGTTTTTAATACACCTTTCTCCCTTAATCTGCATTTACTTGGGAGCAATTTGTCCAAGGCGATCTTTCTTTCTCCCCGTTCATTTCTCCAAGGAGGATTGATTAACTTGTCAAACTCAAATTGCATGAATGAGTGCTCCTTCTTTGAAGTATTCTTCAAGTCATTCTCTAAACTAATCCCCACTTCAAGAAACTCATTGATCCACTCATCCAATGCACTCACCATTCTCTCCTCAACCTTTTCTACTTCCCAAGTTGGCATTCCCCCCTTAAACCTATCCTCATACTCTTTGCTTATGTTCGGCTCTCCCTCTACTATGAATTGTGCCAATGCCGGTGTTGTTTGAATCTCCTTTGGCAAAAACTCCTCAATTCTACCTCCTTCAATGTTCTTCATTGTCTCCTCGGTGCCTTCCTTCATGAGCTCTTCTTGATGAACACCCATTATCTCTTCACTAATGATTTCTCCGGTTTCCTCCTTCTCTTTGCCGTCTCTTAATGTTTCCTTGGGTTTCATCTCTATACTCTCACTCCCATTGATGGTCCCGGTTTATCAGAGTGTATAACGTTACGCAGCGGAAATATTGAACTTATAAGTCTAACTTGCACTCTGTCCTGCTGGTTGCTCAGCTGACTGGCTGACTGGCTGGTCAGCTGATAGCTCAACACTTAGAATATTTTAAGCCTAGTTTGCACAGTTATCAGTTTTCAGATATACACCAGCACTTGAGTGCTGGGTTTCAAATACAAATTTAAATACTGAAAGCAGATAAAGGCAAAGGATTTTTATAGTGGTTCGATCAACTGATCTACGTCCACTCTCCAGTCGACTCACTGGAAATTCACTATAAGAGCAATCCGGTACAAAGTTCCTACGATCTATCTCCAGCTGGTAAATGCCCCGTCTACCAGTCCACTGGATCAACCGCTCCCGGTCCTTGTCCTTCTTCAACTCTCGTCAGATGGATGGAGTGCGAGCACGTCACTTCAACCTCCTCCTCTGACTGGTTGGGTGTTGAGTTCTCCCAAGAACGTAAATCCTCTACGGCAAACTGCCCGTAATAACTCAAGAGCTGGCTGGCTCTAGAGCTGCTATGTTCTTCCTCAGAAAGAGAAAGAACACCAAGTGAGGTCTAAACTTACAAGCAGGAAGCTTGAAGTCTCGTGTTTGAAAGATATCAACACACGGAAAAGCTTTAAAGAAAGCCTCGAAAGATGCTTTCTTGCTTGCAATGAATGTTCGTTCTTTCGGTAGTTGGAGAGTATTGAATGTTCAGGATGCAAGCGTCTTAAATGTTGGTGATTCCAACCTATTTATAGACGCAGGATCTCATTTAAAATTCTACCGTTTGGACACATCCGGAATGGGTCTCTGTCCTCGGATGTACTTCAGACGGCGGCAGGTAGGAATTTCAGGAAAACGCCATACCTGTGTCTGCTTTTTCTGACACAGACCTCTTTGTGTCAGAACGGCATTATTTCGTCAGTACGAGGAATCGCAACTGGTGTCTTGAACTGATAGACTTTAAGGTATCCTCCCTTAAAGTCATACTTTGTCAGTATATTCCTCAGACGAATCTTCTTTTTGTCTCTAAGACTCTGGGAGAGCGAATCTTGAATTCTGCTGGTAACATCCGACTGGTAGATCGTACTGGTGATCTAGTGCTGGCAGTCTCTGCTGGTGACTTACGCTGGCACAATCTAAGTCTACCAATATGTCTGATGTTAACCCTTGGAATCTCCCATGACTGGTGGCTTCACCGCTGGTGAATAGTGTCAGCAAGAACACGTATTCTGCTGGTAGGATTTGTCAGCCTCCTGCTGGTGAAATCCTTCCAACTGGTGAACAGTAGCCAGTCATTAGCTCTTGACTCCATGCTGATGAACAGCGTCAGCATGGGTCTGTCAGTCGTCTGCTGGTGAAATCCTTCACCAGGTAAGAGATTCTCATGCTGATGAACAGTGTCAGCATGAGTCTTGATCAGCTACGACTTACAACTCAAAAGACCTAAACAGGACTTTACATTTGAGACTAGAGCTATTCTAGAGACAAACTGACGCTGGTTGGACTTAGGATTTGATCCACCAAAACTTTTAAACACCAAATCAAAGATCTAAGCTATCAACTGGGGAAGGGAAACTTAGATAATTTTCCCAACACCCATCCTTCTCCATACATTCAAAAATTTGTGTCGGCTCCTTGATATCTTCATTTACCTCATCAACTTAAAGTACTACTTCTCTTTCCCTTGCCGGTTCATCTTCTTTCTTCACCTCCATTTCTAGCTTTTCTTCATGCTCCTTCCTTGATCTTTTCAACAAATTAAGTTCTTCTTGCATGAGCTCTATTTGTCTCCTCCACAAATCATTCTCATGAGATTCCTTTACAACATTCACCGTTTGAGAAGCTCTTTCCTCCTCTGGCCATTGGTTACTACATTCAAACATTTCCTCATACACCTTTTGGATAGGCCTTCGATGTCTTTGTCTTTGCATCATGAGGGCTCTCATCTCCTCCATTTGCCTTTGCACATTAATAAGTCTCTCCATGTTAGACAACTACAAGAGTCCAACAAAGGCAAATCTCCAACAAAAACAATTAGAACAATTATCAAACAAATGTTAGAAACAATATTCACACAAGCAATTCTTCAAACACCTAGCATACAACTCTCAAACTTTCAACAATATCCATAGACCTACTAGAAAAAATTCCCCGGTGTAAAATTAGCACTTTATCATGTTAAATTTTCAATTCGTGGTTCTTTCACTTCGCCCTATAGAATACCATCGACTTGTATGAAAACTTTATAGCTAGGCAACACTCTTTAGTCTTTGAGTTTCTATTAACTAGGCAAAATCGTAACAATCTAAACATAAAAGAAATTAAACATTTTTCCAATCATGAACAAGTATACTTAAATGACGATTCCGCCCGCGTGTTGGCTGTAGCGTTCACATCAACTACCTCCTCAGTTGGCTATTACCTACACCTAGGTGGTAAGGATTAAGATCCAGTGCAATTCAAGCTCTCAAAGGAAAGTAATCAATCATCAATCAATCTCATCTCTACACATTATCCATTCAATGAACATTCACAAAAGAGTTAAGTTCCTCATACCTTCAATTCCGTACAATACAATAGAGAAAGTAATAGAATCCATTACAATATTGATAGGTCTAATGTTGATCGCCCTCAATTTCCTTCCTTGTACTCAATCTACCTCTTGATCTTCCTTGATCTTCACCAAATTTGGAGGAATGTGGCTTAGATCCTCTTGAATGTGGATAGGTAGTGTTTGGAAGATGGATTGGGAGAGAATTTCCCTAACGGTTATTTGAAATTTTGGCCAAAGTTCTCTTAAAATTCAAAAATTCCCCTTTTATAAATGAACTAACAGGGCCTCGGATCGCCCGGTCGAAGTATGGCTCACCCGATTGAAGCTGGAAACCGCCAAATTGTTGGGAGACCCGCTCTGGCTCTCCCGGTCGGAAATGGCTCGACCGATCAAGCTCTCTGTCCAGCTTGGCTCGGCCGGTCCTGCTCTGCTCAACTGGTCGAAGCCTCTGAACAGCATGGCTCGGCCAAGCCTGCTCTGCTTGGCCGGTCGACACCTCCAAACTCCAAACTCGTGCGATATGCCTCCAAAACTCCACCAAAAATGCTCTTTTATGCTCAAAACTCATCCTACAACATTCCAAACACAAAAACACGAAAACACAACGAAAGAACAACAAAAACATATGCTATGAGGGTAAAATGGACGCAAATGTGCACGCTCACTCGTCGAAATATAGGTTATTTTACACACATATAAGTCCTGCAGGCTAATTAAGTTCTAGCATAAGTGAAAAGGTTTAAATCGATTGACTCGGGAATATAAGATGTTAATTAATTAAATAGCTTGTCAGAGCTTAAATTAATTAACGAATGTTTGTAACCTTAAATATGGGGATAAACCGAGCACATGCAACCCGTACCTCAAAACGTGGTAGCAAATAGGTAGGACAATATTGATTCTCTGGTGGAATGAATCAATATTAATTAATTAATTATATTCTGGGTTGAATATGGGAATTAATTAATTGATAGGCCTTATTTGCTATTTGCATTCTGGTCCCTGGTCTGGCCAATGGAAACTCAGGCCCAATAGAAGTCCAGTATTTCCTATAAATAGGCCTCAGTTTCTCAGATCACAACACACCACAAGATCATAAGTTGCACCCAGCAAACCAGAATTTGGGAGCTGTGGTGATCGACTAGATCTGAGAAACGAGGAGGAAATTCTGCTTCTCAACCGGGCAAGGAATCTGAAGGGAATCTTCACCAGATATTCAGATTGAGTTGGGATACAGATCAAAAGATCAGATCAGGAGGATTATCTTCTTTCTTCTATCTCCTTCTTATTTTCAAAAATTGCATACTAATTTTCATAGATTTATTTCCTCAATCTGTTAGGAATTAAATCTTTGTGCGTGGGAAAAGATTAAGAAGAATCTCCGCGCACTCGTTCTTCAGGGTTTCGCAATCCAGGTATTCCGCATAAACCATCTTTATGCATAATCAATAGGAGCATGCTAGGAATAATCATAGGCATAGCAATTTATTTTTGATATTCCAGTTAACGATCCGGGCAAACGGACTTCGTGATTCAATTCAAGAATCCCTTCAGTTAGACATAACGTCTCCTTTGCCCAAAAGAGCTACTTGTTTTTTCATCCTTTCCGGCGTGGTACAGTGTCTTTTTACCTACTTCGGGAAGGCTATTCGTCCTTGGTTGTACCTTTTGTCAGAACGGTAGTATTAGCGAGTGATTGCTAAGTATCTCCTTGTTTCGCATTCTCTCGGAGAATGCTGGGAGCACTCTGCTAAGTACTTCGACCTTTTGACTGCTGAACTCTTCTAGCAGTCTGCTTTGTATCCAATTGCTGACTCCTCAACAATTGCGTATTCAGCACTTGGGTCTTGATTCCTTATTGTTATAACTTCTAGCAATCTTCTGAGTATATAGTGAATGCTGACTCCTTAATCATTTTGCTATCTCTTTTCTTTCGACTGCTGAGTAAGTACTCCTAGCAGTCATTTCTTCTCAGCACTTGACTTGTACCTCCTTAGCAGTCATTTCTGTCTACTGACTTCTCTAGCAATCTGCTTGACTGCTGAGAACGTTCCTAGCATCCAGAATTTCTGAAGTCTTCGTTTCAATTGTTGAATCCTTCAGCAATCTTCCGCAAGTACTTCTAATATATTACAACTCGAAATATTTCCTAAACAAGACTTTACACAGAGTTGTTAGACTATCTAGACTTCAGCAATGATCGACCAAACTAACTAAGGCTTTGATTCAACAAAATCTTTACAATTTGATCTAAAAGGGAGATTTACAACATAAATCTAGGAATATTTTCCCAACATCGTGTCCTGAGTAGCTTAGTCGAGTAGATCAAAGAAACCAATACATCAACAAAAAAGATAGAGAGAGAAAAAAGAGAGGAAGAGCTGAGAAGGATGCTGCGAAAAATAAGAGGAAATACAATTAGTCACTGAGCAAGCCTCAACAAGGTTTTTCATTAAAAATACTGTTTTGCTATGATTTTCAAGCTCTGATACATATTTTGAAATGTAACTATGCAAAATTTAATATAATAGAATATATATATATATATATATATAATCTTTTGAAAACAATATCACTTTCTCTCTAAGTTTTCATCGTTCTCAATGATAACTTATAATGTGTTCCAAAAAAGTAAGTTATATCCTATGGTTAATCGAGAATATCTTCTTCTTACCTTAACTTATTTAGGGAGAAGATTGATACTAGGGATCAAGGATTTAGGGGGAAGTTAATCTGATTGTATAACCTTTAATTTTCTTTTTATATGGTTTTGACTACATCAAAAAGGGGAAAGTTGTTAGGAAATTTGTGTTTTGATGAGTAAAACCATACATTTAGTCAGTTATTGTTGTATGGAACTAACTTAGGTTAAGTCCAATAACATGTAATATTCTATAGGATTTTGAGTTGGAACTAATAGGAATCATTCATCACTCGTCACTCAGAAAACAAGAAGAAGCATTCAGAGAATGTACTTGCAGTTAAGATGGAGACTTAACTGAGCAAAGAGAACTAAGGCATTCATTCTTCATAAGTTAGAGAAGAGATCCAATAGAGATTCCTCGAACTTATTAAGAAGAGAAATTTTGACGAAAACTGTCAGAAATTGAGTTTCAGTTTACTTCCTAATTTGATGTTTTGATTTGTCAAAACTTACTTTAGTGATAAGTTTCTAGTGTATCTAAATGCAATCCTTGTACAGGAATAATCGAGTTGTAATAGTCTAGAAACTTAGATGCTAAAGATCGAGCGAGCGATCAGAAACTTAGTTTCTAATGATGTATTTCAAAAAGACAAAGCTCGAGATGTCAAGATCCAAGTTTCTGAACTTAAGGAAAAGAATAAAATAAACTTGAAGTACTGAAGACAAAGGTTCCATGCTTAAAACTTAGTAAGGCCAGAAACTCAGTTTGTGGAAATGAGTTTTCTCGAAGAAAAAAGTAAACTTAAACTGACTTTGGAAATGTCAGTTTTCAGTTCCAATATTCAAGAGTACGTGAAACATAAGGAGACACAAAGGAAGCCGAAGTCAGACTTTAGTAGTCTTAAAGTAATATCAAAAGTCAGTACGAGGAATTGGAACTTAGATTCCTCGGACTAAAATTTAGTCTAACAAAAGTAGGTAGAAAGTACACTGCCAAAAGCAAAAGCAGGCAACAGAGCAGAGCAAAGCAGGGAGAATGCGTATGATTGGATGACCCAATATTTGTCTCTAACGGTTGGAAGTATGAGTCCAACGGATAGAAATTCAAATTGTCGATTGAGGGGCTATAAATAGCTCGACACTTTGACAAAATCATAATTAAAAATCCTACGCAAAACTGAGGCGACACCCTGCCCAATTTTCTACTAAAAAAGCTCTCTGATATTCCGTGTTATCTGATTACGAGACTTAAGTTTCTAACTTAAGTTATTCTTTTTGTGCATCTATCTAAGTGCACGAGGCTGAAGCTTTTACTGGTTGAATATTACTTTTCAAAGTAATATTCATAGCAGTCTGTTTCCTACTCTGGGAACCTGATTCTTATGGTTGTAGCCAACCATCTGAGTTCTGGGTAGAACAAGTAAACATCCAATCTATCCAGTATGAAGCTTTCGGGGTGCGTCCTCACTTCAACCTGAAGAAAAAGCAGGATTACAAAGAGTTTCTGGGCAAGTGACGCCAGCTGACCGAAGGACGAAGGTTTCCGACTGGCTAACCATATATCGTGAGAAAGCTTGTAACTCTGTATCTTAGTGGATTCCTGATTAAATCCGAAAGAGTAGACGTAGTATTTTGATTCCAAACCACTATAATATCATGTGTCATTTACTTGTTTTATTTAAGTTTCTGCACTAAGCTTACTTGCATATTTGAAACCTTCAATACTTTGCTAGATATTGAAGTGTATATGTGAAGTGAAATTTAAAACTTACTTCAAGCAAAACTGACTTTCATTAAAACTGAAAACTGAGTCAAAGACAGTTTTCAGAGCAAGTACGAAATAATTTTAACTTTCGCTGCAAATATTCATACTCTGATTTTAGGACCAACAAAAAGTCTATCACTCTTCATAAAATACTTTCATCTTTTCAGGAAAGGATAGTACGACTGAGAACTATCAAATGACTACTTTTCAAATAGGAACAAATGTTATCACTTTCCCTATATATATTGTAGAAGATTTGCACACAAAAAAGGTTACAGATTTTGAACAAATCCTCACACATCTATGAAATCAATCAAGCAAGCCTATTGACGTGTTAAAGTTTGTGAAGACTGAAGTCAGACAGAAGCCTAATGACATGTTGTGGCAAAGCCCTCTGCCTAAAGCTGATCTTCAGGAGGACAGGAGAGCTTCCCAAATCCAAAACAAGTACAGTAACATTTTGTTGTATATTGTGCCTAGTGATTTCCGATCATTGGATCAAAGAGTGGACGTAGGATCTTCGATATTCGAACCACTATAAAACTCGGTGTTATTTACTGCTTTATTATCTTTCTTGCTTGCTTGTGTGTTTGAAACCCATCAACTGTCTAAGTTGTTAGGGTATTACTTGAATTAATATAAGTATATCTTCATTACAAATAATAAGTTTTGAAAAGACCCGACTGACATGAGTAAGTGTCAGTTATGGCCACTACGTTTAAAATTTTGCTGTATTAAAACTGATAAATTGTAGACCGAAAATATTATTGTAAAATCTCTTATTATAACTAATTTTTTGTAAATTTTGTTAAAAAACAAAAGAAATAATCTATTTCTATTTTTGAAAATTATTATCTTTTATGACATGAGATATTTATCTCCATGTAATATTCTCAGCGTATGACATGAAATATTCATATCTATGTAGATTTTCCGGTGACAAAAATATTGACCAGCAAAAAAATAGTCAAAATTTAAGTATAAAATTATACTCCCTCCGTCCCACTTCAATTGTCACACTTACCAAATTGGGCGTCCCAACCAAATTATCACATATCTAAAAATGACAACTTTTTCGCACTCAACAATAAAATATTAATCCCACTAACTCATTCTATACTCGCATCTCTTAATTTCCGTGCTGAAAAGAAACATGACAATTTGCATGGGATGGAGGGAGTATTATTTAAAAATTCAAGATAGATTAGGGAACTTGTCAAAAATAGGATAAATTTAAATATTAAATATATTAATAAATTATAGATTTGATATTCCTAGGGCCATTGCTTGTCAAGATAGGGGTAGATGGTGGTTTTCACCAATGGTCACCTTCCACAAGAATCATTCCACTTTTGCATATTATTTCCTATATTTCATACAAAAATAAGCCACATTTTATTTTTCAACTACTACTACTATTTCATTATTCAAACTCACCATGATGAACTTAAAATAAAAGACAAAAAACTAAAAATAGAAGGGTCGATAATTCATTTTGTCGTATTTCATTGTATGTATAGTTCATAAAGTATTTAATGCCCAAAATATATATATATATATATATATATATATATATATATATATAGGGGTGCACAATGATGGAAACCACCTCTTAGATGTGAAATAAGACTTGATCTTATCC
>JAPKLW010000981.1:21064-44553 GCA_026898455.1 Plectranthus barbatus | reverse complement strand
TCTCATATGATCACTCTCATATATATATATATATATATATATATATATATATATATATATATGTATGTATGCGTGTGTGTAAACTTTGCACAATAACATGTATACTACTTAGAAAAAAAAAATTAAAAAAGGGAAAAATAGAGAAATCAAAATATCATATGATGGGTGATTGGAAAAGTGGTGAATGAAATGAAATGAAGATGTGGGGAAGTATGTTTCGTGGTAATACATGCATGCTTCAATAAATCATACTCCCTCTGTCCCATCCGATTAAGTACTTTTCATTTTGATATGAATTTCGGAGCTAGTGTTTAGTAGCTAATTATGGTCGTTAATAAAATTGGCAATAATTATTAACTTATTTAAGTCTTACAGAAGTAAATTATGATTGCCAATTTTATTACCGACCATAATTAGCTACTAAACACTAGCTCCAAAACTCATGTGCCAAAATGAAAAGTACCTAATCCAATGGGACGGAGGGAGTATGTTTTATTCTTTTTTACAAGTACTTAGAAGAACATAAATTATTAATTAAAATGAAAACATCAAATTAAAGTATGACATAATTTAAATTCACAAGATGAAAAAAATTTAAAAAAAATTAGAAACATGAAATATTTGTATAACAGTATAAGAATTTCAAATGTAAATTAATAACTTTAAAAACCCAAAAGTTCCTCAAGTCAGTTTTAAAAATGATAGAGATCTAATTGAGTTTAATAATCAAATATAAACTAATGCATTCATGCTAGAATAATTTTTATACCTAAATTCAAAAAAAGTCATTGAAATTTGAAGTATCGTTATTTTAGCACTATAGTTAGGGGTGTACTCAAACTAAGTTGAGCAGAGTAGTGTTATATTCAAGTTTGATTCATTTAGTATTGAGTCGAAAATTGAGTTTTTTTATCAAATACTTTGAAGTTTACGAACTTGATCGAGCCATAATCGAGTATAAATAAACTTTTCGAATTTATAATACATTTAAAATATTTTTTATTATTTTGAAAGAAATATTTATTTATTCAAAAATAATATCATATACTCTAATTCATAATTTTCTCACTATTAAATAGATTAACATTATTATTACTCTTAATTCGTAAAAATGTTACTTTTATAAAATTAATTATTTTATATTTTTCTTGTAATATTAGCTAGCAAGTTTGCTAGTCGTTTGAATTTGATTACTTTAATAAACAAACTTCATTAAATGAACTGAATGATTTTTTATGAAATCATAATTCTAGTGACTAACGAATAGGAACTTTAATTGTAAGTGTAAATAAAGAATAATTGAGGTGAGTGAAGAGAAATGAGGAAGGTGGGTAAGGTAGGTCTCCCTTGGACTTTACCATAAATAGGAACCTATTCTTAAGGTAGTGGGGTTTCTATTCCCTGCACTGCTTCCCCACCTGCTCCACTCCATCCACTCTTTCTTCACTTCTCCCCTATTTCTACTTTTTATTTTATTATTATTATTATTATTATTATTATTATTGTTATTATTATTATTTTGATATGACGTTAGTGGCCAAGCATCTTTTCTATTCTTTTTACAAATCAAAATGTGTCCTTGTAAAGAAATGTCACAAAATGGTTTTTCTCCCAACTTTATATGAATATAGTTTGATTCAGTTTTTAATTAAACCAACCGTCTGCACTTCCCAATGCGTGCATGTAAAAATTATTATTCATTTTAGATATTATGTCACAAGATTTTATCTAATTCTTGGAAATCTATATTTTTTTTACTTAAGCGTTGCACTTTGGATACAATCAAGAGATTGTTTTATCGTGACACTTCAGTGAAAAATATTTTTGTATACAATTATCTCCTAATAAAAATGTCAGAATAGGTAATCGGAATAGATCATGTGTGATAATATATAAATATAAAAAAAAAACTTCAATAATAAAATTAAGGAGTATTCTTCATTTAGGACTTCAAAGATAATTTAATTATTAATGTAGGATTTCAGTTTAGGGTTTGATAGATCCCAAAAATTATGAAAAATTATAAAACTCTCAATTCAGGGCTTCAATACTAGGACCTGGATTGAAAATTTAAGAATCTTTCATATTATTAATTGAGTATTTATCTTTCGGATCCTGAGTGGATAACTAAACTATCTTTCAGGTCTTGGATGAACAATTGTCGATTAATTAGTAACATCCTAGAATGAGAGTTATAGGAATCTATCTTAATTATTGGTTAGTAAATCAAGTGTTCTATTCAAGAAATTTAGACCTTCTACGGCCCATTTATTCATGCTTCAAAACTGGTCATTGGCATCGTATTTGGGCTCAAGATTCGGATATGGATTTTACCTCGGTTTTATCTATGCAGCCTAAGCTAGACCAGGCCCAAATCACCTTTTTTTTCTTAATTGTCCCAAATCACCTTTTTAATTATTCTTACCAACAAAAGTATTTTTTAATTCAAAATAAGCTTTAGTGTTTATTTGTGAAATATTGCATAACAACTAATGTTTGGTATTATGTACAATGTATTCTTAGGATGTATTTCAAGTTTCTTAGGTTTACTTTTAGGTTTGTTTTCGAGATCTAAAGATTAGTTTCATTATGATTTCAATTTTAGAGTCTGTGTTTTAATTTTGAAAATTTTTAAAAATATATAAAACCTTTAAAATAGTTTAAAGTATTTTTTTTCTAGCTACTCATCTCATGTAGGGCTGTAAATGTGCTAAGTTACTTGTGAAGTATTCGAGTCTCAACTCAATTAAGTTTAGTTCGAGCTTCTTTAACAAAATTTGTATGTTAAACTAATCAAATTTGAGTAAAATCGTATTCAAATCATGAGCAAACTTATTAGCCGAAATCAATAAGAAATGTAAACATATTAACTATATAAAATTTTTATTTTTATAATTTAAGGATATAAATATGATAAATCCTTGATTAAATATATTAGTTATTAGAAAAAAACATAATTTATGTATCAATATGATATTTTTCTTAGAATAAAATATTTTTCTTTAAACAATGAACATTTTAAATATAATCTATATTTAGAAAAAAATTGATACGACAAATGACTCATTAAGTTCATGAACATCGAGATATTCGATACAAAAATTCGATCTCGACTCATTAGAAACGAGTCAAATTTGAATAAACTCTCACATACCAGTTGGTGTGGCATAACGATGTGTTCGTGGTAAAGCTGTATCACCTAAACAGAGTAGCTACAACTTGGTTCCCGCGACTGCTACAAACCAATTACATCAACTTGTAAATATGTTCTAGTGTTTTCCAACCATTCTAGCAATCGAAGATTGGACGTACGGTCATTAAGCATCCAAACCACTATTAATATCCAGTCTCCTTTACCATAGTTTATGTTGGTCCCAAAATCAGAGATACTATTATATGCAGCGGAAGTATTAAAATGATCTTGCACTCCTGAAAACTGACTTTCTGACTCAGTTTTCAGTTTCCGGAAAACTCAGTTTTATCTATAAGTAAGTTTAAGTTTTAGGTTTCAAGTATACACTTCAATACTTAGAAAGTATTGAAGGTTTCAAGTATGCACGAAAAGTTAATGTGTAGAAAACTTAAAGAAAATAATAAATGACTTGGAATATCTTATAGCGGTTCGAAGCCTTAAGTCCTACGTTCACTCTTCCAAACTTAATCGGAATCCACTAAGTAAAAGAATACAAAGTTCCACATGATCTATGCTAGCCCGTTCGAGACCTCCGTCCTTTGATCTGCTAGGTCACTTGCCCTGAAATTTGGCCTAATCCTTCTTCAGCTTGAAGTGAGGATGCACCTCACGGCCTTCAATCTGAATGGTTGGATGTTTGCGGTTCTTCCCAGAACTTCAGGTTGTTGGCAAAGGCCCGTCAGAATTAGTATTCCTGAGTAGAATAATGATTGTTGTGTTTATTACTTGAAAAGTAATAAACATCAAGAAAAGTAGCTTAAACTTAAAAACTTTAGCCTCGTGTACTTCGACAGATACACCAAAAGAGTAGCTTAAACAAAGATACTAAGCTTCGTGTTCAGATAACATGGAGTTCAGAGAGATTTTTGAATTTTCAGTTTGATAGAGTTTCTGCTATGCTTTTTGAAGGATTCAGGTATTTGTTTCTATCGAGGTTGAATCCTATTTATAGCTGAGTTGGTCGATGATTTCAAATTCTGCCTGTTAGACTCAGAGATTCATCCTTTAGATACAAAGAGAATCTCGTCCAATCATCGCTCATTCTTTTCTGATTGTCACAGTCTACTCTGCTCTGCTCTGAACTTTTCTTGAATGTGGCAGTGTACTTTTCACCTGCCTTTGTCAGACTCAGTTTCAGTCCGATGAACTCAAACTTAAGTATCCTCGAACTGAATGATGATAGACACTTTAACAAATACTCGAAATGACTTTGAGCTTCACTCGGATTCCTTTTGTCTCCTTGATTTTCACGTGCTCTTTAACTCCTGAAACTGAAAACTAAAATTCCCAAATTTCAAGTTTTATGTTTTGTCTTCTCTTCAGTGAGTTTCTGGACATTTTAAGTTTCAAGTTCCCAAACTTGACTTCTAGTATTTCAAGTTTCTATGAGTCTTTAATTCAAGTTTTGAAACTTGATTCTTGATATCTCGAGCTTTGTCTTCTAACAAATCTTTCTTAGAGACTAAACCTCTATCCGCTCGATCTTCAGCTTTAGTTTCTTGTTTCTATTACAAATCGATAAATCATGTACAAATATTACATGTAGAAACACATTAGAAACTTAAAGCTAAAGTCAGTTTTGACACACCAAAACATCAAGCAAAGGGATAAACTGAAACTTAGTTTCTAGCAATTTCCCCCTTTTTGGTATTATCAAAACTACATATCTAAAGTCAGGAAAAATAACATATGATGAACTGAGTTTACAAAGACACTACTCAGAACATAGTTCCTTTAACCGACCTACTCTATTTGATCTTCCCCTGAATCGGAGATATATTATTTGATAATAAAAATAGAGAATAATTAGATTATTGATCACAATGAAATATGTGAATACTGCCAGGTTAAAAATAAAAGCATAAGGAGAGAGAGAGAGAGAGAGAGAGAGAGAGAGAGAGAGAGATAATGAGAGTCTGTCTTTAATCCAATTTTCAATTTTTCATTGATTTAGAGATTACAAGTACATTCAAAACTAAAAAATGAGAATGCAAAAAGTTCAAAAACTTTAAACTTAGTAAACTTACTGAGGAGGAGGTTGCTCTGATGAAGATGGCTTCCCTCCTTTGCTCCTCTGCCTCTTCTCTTCTCAGCCTCTCTGTCTATTCTGCCTTCCTTTTCTTTTTTTTCCTCCACTTCCTTCTTCTTCCTCTATTCTTTCTCATTTGCCTGCTCCTCTTCCCCCTTTTTGACAACATCAAAAAGTGTTGCCACTGTCTGCTTGATAGTGACGACAGATTCTGTAGTTTCATCATCTTTCATTTACTTTTCATCCAACCTAGCCTTGACTTCTTGATTTTCATGCCTTATTGCCTCAATCTGAGTTTGAACGTAATTCTTCACGTCAGCAAACAAGGGGTATGTAGAATAACTTGAGGTAGCTTGGCATCCATCTTCAGGGATTTGGATCAGAGGAAGTTTAGTAGTTATAATGGTCGGGGAAAAATGTACCATTCCACAACCCACAGTTCTTCTGCTTCCTTCCTCTTCCTCTCACGTTCAGCTACATTGAGCTTGATCATACTTCTGATTCTCTTGGCTCTTATGAGATTAGAAATTCTAGCAAGATGTTGAAAGCCAGAGCCTATAACTTGGTGGATCATTTCAGTTGCCCTATCCGTAGTGCTCACCAAGGTCAGCTCATGGGAGAGAGCAACTGCTTGTTCCAATTCCTCCTTCTCGAGCTCAACTTCAGTAAGTTGAAGCTTCGCTTTTTGCACCTCAACCTCCAAACTCCTCTGCAACTCAGCAAGCCTCCTTACGATCTCCATCTTGACAGCAATAATGGTCTGTAGTCTCCTAGAGTTGGAACTTGAATATCTGTGGGCACTTCTTCTATTTGACTATGATGGTTGATATGTGCGTAAAATGACCTATATTTCGATGTTTGTGCATGCATGTTTGCGTTCATTTTACTCCCATATCATATGTTTTTCGGTTGTTTTTGTCGTGTTTTCATGTTTTGTGTGATTTGGATTGTGTAGGGTAGGTTTGGAGCATAATTCATTATTTAGGGCTGAGTTTTGGTGGAAAATCGACCGATCCGAGTTGCAAGGGTTGTGAAGATCAACCAGGATGAGCAGGGGAGCAGCAGGAAGGACTTCGAGAGGAATCTCGACTGATCCTGCAAAGGCACGATCGATCAGGGTAGTTTAGAGAGAAATCTCGACCAATCCCGCAGAGGCTCGATCGATCTAGGCAGTTCATAGGGGAATCTCGGTCGATCTTGATCCAGACTGGGCAATCTAGAATGAGTTGTTCAGCGGTTATTCAGTTTCAAATCATCCCGGGCGATCCGATCTCGGACGGGGCGATCCGGGGCTCTGCCAACTCATTATAAAAAGGGAAACTCACATTTTTTTGAAAAATTTTGACACTTTTAGGAAAAATCTACATAGTTTCTCTCTTGAATTCCATTCTCCATCATCTCCAACCCTAATTCAAGGTATCCAAGAGCAAATCTACCAAACCTTGGTGAAGGATTGAAGACTAGAGGGGTAGATCAAGATCAAGCAAATCCAATTGGGGAAGAAATCATTTACTACTTGTCAATTGTAATGAATCTTTTTCAATTTTACATTGTACGGATACAATTGAGAGGTATGTTGTTCTAATTCCATTTGGATGTTGATTTGGACAAGGATGTGTGAAAATTAGGTTGGATATTTGTATGTTTACCTCCCTCTTTGTGATTGAAGCATGTTAGAGCTTGTTTCCATTCAACTTGAGGTAGGTAAGAGCCAATCATGTTGATAACTGACACAATCATTGCAGCCAATACGCGAATAGGTGTGTCGTGAATAGCATGTCTTCATATATATCTCGATCCAATCCATCTACGGAGGAAGTGCATAGGTCTAGAATTCACGCGCTTTTAGGAGTGATTTAGGGATCGATAACGTAACTGTTTGAGGTTTCTAATTTCATCAACGATCGATTTGCTGGTACAAAGGGAATTGGCTATATTAGAGTGAATTGATCATCCCTCTAAGGATGATAATGTGTTTACTTCTATGCTCTACCTAATCGGATCACATCTACGTTCATTTCAACATCCTTTCTATCTCATTTGAGAGTTTGTTTGTCTTGTTCTACCAAAGTTGTGGAGGAAAATTGAAGTGCTTGTTTTGACATTGAATGATGATGAATGTTGGTTTAATTCATTGCTTTGTATATCTTGTTAGCTTAGGTTTAATTTGAATCCGTAGATTGATAGAAATTACTCAACGATTGTGTATTGCCTAGCTATTAGACTTTGCCGTAGTATCCCGATAATCTAGTGAGCGAAGGGAAGAAGTACCTGGATTGATAATTAAACCTTGTACTGCATTGAGAATTTGTGTTAGTTTTTAGTGTGCATCAATGGTGGGAAAGTTGAACTTCAGGAACATCAGTATCAATTTCTTGAGCTTCAGGAAGTTTAGTCTCATGAACTGAAGTTTCGGTCCTATAAGAAAAATCGTCAGGGGGAGTTTGTATGTATCCTTAGAATTTAAAGTTTGCTGCCTATACACAAGGATAGTTATGAGTCTCTGTCTTATATCCCCCTTTGTCATCTATCTAGTTTCCTTCTGGCCACTCCACTCCTAGGCCCAGACTTCTTTAGATCTCCAAAATGTTAAGCCTAGTTTGGCCTGCATGATTGGCCTATCTTCTTCGCCGAGCTCATGTTTGACCAAATCAAACCTTCTCCACCTCTAAAATTCTTCCTTCAAATCAAAATTGAGCACCGAGTCTTTCTCTAAAATGTGAGGGTATAGGAGCATGATTTCCTCTGTTACATTCTTCTCCACCATTTCTGAAATCACAGCAGCTCAGGGAATTAGTTTCCCATCTCCCACATCCTTTTCTCTGATCGGGGGGCACCAGTTTTTCAATCACTCTGATGTGTACTCGGGGTGAGGCAGCCCACCGTGATATCTCTTCCTTCTTTCGAGAATTCTATCTGTTTGCCGATGACTTAACATGCAAGGCTGCCAAACTGGCCGACAGAGTTGGGAATTCTATCTTTCAAACTTTTTTCTAGGATTTTATGTGATTTATGCATTATATGCAACCATTATATTTTTCAATTATCTAAAAACTCAAATGTACTATGAAAAAATAGGTGAAAGAGAGCATTTAGTAGATCTCTTAGTAAAATATATTATAATGTAGAAAATTGTACAACTAGTGTTTTGATGCCGCACGCACAAGCTTTTCGGAGCCTGGTAAGTTTCCTAGGGCTTAAACCAGGGCAGTGAAAACACTGCTCTTAAGTGATGTAAAAGGAAATTATTGTTCCACCAATATATGCAAGAAGTTCCAACGAGGAACAATCGTTCTTGTAGGCACAAGCAGATAGATGTACACTAGGGTTGGGGTGGGCTAAAGCCCCCTAGCCAAAATCATTTTTGTTTTAATTATATGATAATTTGGTATTTTTAATATTTTTATGCAATAGTCTCTCTTTGTCTAGACAATGGTGATCGGGATAACAACAACCACAAAGATGGTGATGGAGCTCGATACGTGATGAAGGGTGATAGTGACGACGGTAAAATGCAACACTATCTTCACGTTAAATTTTATCAATCCGAGTACTTTTCAATTCGCTCAAGTGAAAAACATTTACTTGTTTGAAGGTTCAAATAGCTAGGCAAATAATAGTCGTTGGTAATTGTTTAACTAGGCAAAATAGAATATAAACCAAGCATACAAGTAACAAAGCAATAACCAAACATGTGTAACTAAACTTCTCAAGCCAAAACAATTGAGTAACTAGTTTAGGTAGATCAAGATCTCAAGTTCAACAATAAGAAGATAGTGAGTGTTGATTGAATTTCTATTGTTCCAAGTTGAATCAAACTATGTTGTAAACTAAGTTTAATCCCTAGGAGGTTGAGCAATCGACCCTACATTCGCTAGCCCCTTGCTACAGTGAGCTAACGGTAGATGACACTAGGAATTGCAAACAACTACATTATTAACCCCTAGATCACTCCCAATCGACCGTCAATTATCGCCCTACGACCTAGCCCCGCACAGGGATCAGAACTAAAATCGTAAGAATATACACTTTTCACGATGATTCCGCCCGTGTGTTGGCTGCAGCGTTCACATCAACTACCTCAAAAGCTAGCTATTACCTACACCTAAGAGGTAAGGAACAAGCTCAAGTGCAATTCAATCCCTCAAAGGAAAGTAAACAAGCAAATTTGATATCAACTCATCACAATATCCATTCTACAACACTCACATATGAATTTAGTTCTTCATACCTTGAATTGAGTACAAATCAATATGAGAAATGAGAGAATCCATTACAAAATATCAAGGTCTAAGTATGATCTTCTTTGATTGCCTTCCTTGGACTCAATCTACCTTCCTTCATTCCTAGATCTTCACCAAGTTGGAAGAATTTGGCTTGAATCTCCTTGAATGTAGATGGGGAATGGTTTGGAGAAGAATCTAGAGAGAACTCTCGTGACGATTATTTGAAATCTGGCCAAAAGTTCTTTTAAATGCAAAAATCCCCCTTTTATAGACGAGCTCCCAGGGCCTTGGATCGCCCGAGCCACCCATGGCTCTCCCGAGCAAAGAGAAAAACCGCCAGAATCACAAAACCCGCATTGGCTCGGCCGAGCGAACCCTCTGAAGAGCAGGCTTGGTCGAGCACTGCAGGGTCGGCCGAGCCAAGCCTGTGTTCCAATGGCTCGGTCGAGCCTGCCTTGGCTCGGCCGAGAAATCCCTCTGAAATTAGGTTTCTTCCCTCCTTTGCTCCGCTCGGTCTATCCAATTTCCTTTTAACCTTCGGCTCGGGCGATTTACCTCCAAAACTCACCCAAAAATGCTGATTTATGCTCAATACACGTCCTACAACATTCAAAACACAAAAACACGACAAAAGAACAACAAAAATATATGATATGAGGGTAAAATGAACGCAAACATTCACGCTCACACATCGAAATATAGGTCAGTTTACACACATATCATAATCCCCCAAACTTGAACCTTTGATTGTCCTCAATCAAAACAAAGTAAAGCAATCTATGAACCTCATGAAACAATCCTCACAGCTCATCTTAATTATCTTGGCATGCCCTAATCAATCGAGATTATCACCTAACTTTGTGACATGGTTAATGCTAAGGACTTGAACCACTCAACAATATTTTGGATAAAGAAATCAAAGCACTCCCTTACGTGTTTAGGGACGATGAGCATCACTCATTCACACGATATCGAGCACAATTTCCATAGGCTTGAAACTATTCTCACCACTATACACAAATGAGTTCGCTCCTAAAATCAAAATGGTCTTTGTTTTTTGTTATAACGTGGCTTACTAAAAGGTAGGTGGTTTTGGGCCAAAGTGACTAAACTTCTCAATTTCCCAGAACCCCCAAACTTACTTTCTTCAATCTACTTCAATCCCGAGGCTTTTTCATTCACAACTTTCCTTTCTTTTTCTTCTTTCTCTACTTTTTTTTCATATTTTTTTTTCCAACACCATCATTCATTAATTTCTTGGTGCTTTTCTTTCTTTTCTCTTTCTCTTTTTCTTCTTTTTCTTCTTCTCAAACACCCAAAATTTTTGTTGGTGCATCAATTTTTTAGGATTCACATCAATCCTTTATTTCATAGCTTCCATGACTCAATACTTGTAATACAAAGATACCAAACAATTCCCAACCCAACTCTCATCACCGTATTCACCCTCATACACTCTTTCCCCCCAAATTTGTCCTAATAATTTCAAAGAAAATCCACCATTAAAGCTCAAACACGGGGGTCAAAGGTATGAAAGGCAAAATTATGATAACAACCACCTTATACTCCCGGAGTGAAAGGTAGGACTAAGAATTGATGGCCTAATATCATTTTTTAGTTACCAAACTCATGCCAAATAGATAGAGAATAAGTGCAAGTTTTAGATCTTGTGCTCTCAATCTTGCCACTCACAACCGATAAAGATATGACAATATCATGGCTTAAATCTCACAGCTTTTTGTCAAGTCCTATGCATTAACCACACACAAAACTCGGCAATTCAAAAGTTCCACTAAAGCATGCCTTGACAACTAGATTCTGCTCTATCCTTGGTCAAGGTAAATATCAAGCTCACTAAGTAAATCATGATTCAAACCTCAAGCTCTTGTTTGGGTTCATCACACACACACAAGCACACAACATCCTAACCACAATCTACTTGCCATAAAACAATGTAATGAATCTAATTGGTAGAAGGAACGATAGAACGCATTACCCATCAGCACACACGATCAAACCACTCTCCATGCCTTATTTGTACCTACTACAAATCAACACAAACACCACCAAACTATTGAGCATAATCAAGCCAATTAAGTTCTCATTTCCACCGACTTTCCACAAACCAATCATCAACAAAAATAAAGCAATATCCACTAGCGCCATCATTCAAACCAATCCATTAAACATTCCAGAAACCAAACCAAATAGAAAGAATTCAATCTCATGCAAGCTCACTAATAATCCATCAACATACCCATTCAATTATAATGTAAAACATCCAAATAACATCCACATTTAAATAACCACAATCAAATCCAAAGTGAAGGTAGATCAATATTGTTATACAACTAAATCGAATTAACTAAACTAGAAAGCAGTAAAGAAAGAGAGAGAGATAGGAGATCACGTCACCGAATACCGACACTTCCCCCCAAACTTAATCAAGTGAGACTAATTTTGTTAAAAGGTAGGCGGTGAGGTCTCACTCCATTGGATCTGGTTGCTGCTGGCGGGCTCTGCGGGACTGATACGGGATAGGAACACGGCGCTGCAACTCCCGAACGTCCTCCTCAATCTTGTCCATCCACCGATCGACTCTATCAAATCTAGCAATGTAGCCGGCATGAGCAGCAGAAAAATCACCCTACATCGTAGTCATCCTCGCATCCAGGCCCTGCAAAGATATAGACAAAGAATCAACAGTTTCGGCAGTTCTTTGCATCATGAACATCATCTGTTGCTGCCAATCCTGGACTAGGGCCTGCTGGGGCCGCGCAGGTGCGCGGGTACTCGGGCCAATGTCCTCTGCTTGACCCCTTTCTCTCAAATGAGCCAAGGAAGTGAAAGTACCATCAAAAGACAAAACTCTAACAAATGCCTGATGATCCTCTGAATCAAGTAACCAGTTAGAGTGATCTTCCAAATCCTCAACTGTAGTCAAACCATCGCAAGGGAGTTCCAACACTCGATCTCACACTTATAATAATAAAACTCTCCACGGGAATCAGGAATAAGAAACCTCCCAACTAATAAAGAAATCGTATCCAAATATACGGCCGGAGCAAAAGGACCCGACAACGACACCCCAAGATGCTCAAAAATTGGAGTAATCATCCCACAACAAAAAGAAGTAGTACGGGCATTAGTAGCCCTACTCCAAGCATCCATTAACATAGCCCCCAATAAAAATTTAATCTCATGCATCAAAGCATAAAGCATATATAACTCGGCAGTAATCACATTGCTAGATTCATATCGCCCGCACACAGAACCACCAACAAACTTTTGAATGTAACGTATAACAGGATTCCTAATGGAAGTAGCTGCACAGTCCTTAACATTAAACTTCCTATCGTACTCAATCCCCGTAATCTCCTTCCCAAAATCCCCCAAATTAACATTATCATGCAAGAACACAGAATCGGGAGTACACCCATAAATCGCGTCAACTTGAGCACATTGAAAGAAATGTTCTTTACCTTGGAGCTTGAATTTAATGGATAATGGGAGTCCCCCTGCACCTTTCATTATAGTGACCGAGGCCAAGAATTCCCGTAACAGGTCCATGTATCCGGGCAAACTAGCCGAGAGCAACTTCTTCCAACCAATGCCTTTGAGGAGACTCCAAACATCATCTTTCAGTTTCAGAGCTTTCAACGTCTCCCAGCATAGGTATTTGTTGCCCACAATTTGTCGATTCGCCAAACTCTTGAATTAAGCGAATTCCTCATCATCAAAGCCTTTGGGGCGACCACTTGAAGAAGATGATTCACCTCATGCTCGTTTGCTAGCCATGAATAAAATTGAAGGGTGAGATAATGATAATCAAGGCAATAAGGGGTTAGAGAAAATTGGAGAAGAAAAATTTCGACCGAAATGAAAATGGGGTGAAATGGGGATCGCCCGATCAATTTAAAATGCACGTGGCTCGGCCGAGCGGCAGATGGCTCGACCGAGCAACGGCTCTGTCCGCACGATTTGGCTCGGCCAAGCCTGCCTCGCTCGGCCGAGCGAAAGCTCTGTCCAAAGTGCCCGAACCAGCTCGGCCGAGCCTATCCTGCTCGGCCGAGCGACACCTCTATTTTTGACTTTTTCGCCCTTTTCCTGCACAATCCCGATCACTTCGCCTCCACATTTCCTATCTTCATTCACAATGCCAAACAAACTTGTAGAACCACAAACAATTAAGAATCCTTCAACAAAACCACACAACATTAAACTAACACAAGCAATTGACAGACATTTATTCAAAACATAAAAAGAAACAAGCTATAAATCCGTTGGGTTGCCTCCCAACAAGTGTTTTTTTAACGTCAATAGCTCGACGAGCTTACCTCACTGTCAATCATGGTCAAAGGGTGCTGATCCCGAACTCATACCTCGATCTATAGTCACATGTTCCTTCAGAAAGAAAAGCTTCCTTCTTGCACTCCGAGGTGGATCCGTATCCATTCGAGCTTTCTTCATTCGATTTTGATCAAGCTCATCTTCATCCCCCGGATCCTCATTGTCTTCACTTTCCTTGCCCATGATATTTAAGCCCGGATCAAGCACTTCCTTCATCCATTTCTTTTTCCCAGCTTTCTCAACTACACTCTCATTCACATTCTTCAGAGGTAAAGAGAACACAACTTCCTTTCCAAAACATCGGAATGTGAGCTCCCCATGTTTCATATCGAATAATGCATTGGCCGTGTGTAAAAATGGCCTTCCAAAGATCAGTTGAATGCTATCCTTGTTCTTCATATCCACAACAAGGAAATCTCCCGGAAATGTAAATGTCAAAACATCCACATGAACATCTTCAACTATCCCCCGTGGGTAAATTAAAGTATGATTCGCCACTTGTAAGACTTGACTTGTAGGTTTGAGTTCTCCAATCTCCAACTCCTTGTACAAGTCCCACGACATCACATTCACACTAGCTCCGGAGTCACACAAGGCTTTCTCGACATTAACATCTCCTATTGTACATCCAATCACAAAGCCCCCCGGATCCTCCTTCTTGCTAGCTATGTTCTTCTTTTCTTGTTCATAAGTCCTCACATCACGTGGCTCATCATCCGGGAACATTTCCACTCCAACAAGTTCATCCAACATCAGCACTCGCTCAATTTCTTCCGGAAGCAGCATTTCAGTGTCTCCTTTCCTTACATTATCAAAGAAATGAACATTCTCAGTTTGCTCATCATTCTTTAATTCCACCTTTTCTACTTCAACCTCCTTTTCTTCTTCAACACCCAAACTCGACTCTTCTTGGCTTTCCACCATCTCAATCTTAGGAGTCATTGCTTCCAATCTTTCCTCCATCTTTCTTTCACCTTCAACCATACTACAACCTTTCTTTTGTACCACTACGGTATCACTCGAGAATTTCCCAGCTTGATGCTTCCCGCTCAATTGTTTAGCAATGGAAGAAATTTGAAGTTGAATTTCAGCGAACATGCCATCGTACTTCTCAAATCTCTTATCTATTTCCTCATTTGGATTCCTCATCGGCTCTTGGGTGGCATATCTACTATTTCCCCCAACATATCCCCCTTGGCAACTACCTCCCCCTTCAAGTTGTAACGAAGGATTAAGAGCATTGTTTGGGTTTGCATAGGAGAAGTTGGGGTGAAACCGGTTAGACGGATAGTAGTACATATTACCCGGCGGATTGTATTGAGGACGACCATTGTATCCCATCCTTTGATTAACAAAATTTACACTTTCCGGGAAGGACTCTTCATGACGAACCACCATCATTTCCTCATTTCGATTCCCCGAAGTAGACAATGCGTCAAGCTTTCTTTGCATGGCTGCTAATTGCTCCTTAAATTCCTCACTTTCCTTAGCCTCGTTGACCGATTTGACCGATCGATAATCTATCCGTTCCTTGGGCCAATGGAAACTATTTTCAGCCATTTTCTCAATTGTCCTCCAAGCTTCTTCCTCTTCTTGATCGAGGAATGCACCACCCGAAGAAGCATCCATCATAACTTTCGTATCATAGTTTAGTCCCCCATAGAATTGGCAAATTTGTTGACTCCGAGAAAGACCATATCTTGGACACTTGCGTAGAAGCTCTCGGAACTGATCCCAAGTTTCATAAAGAGGTTCATCGTATCTTTGCCCAAACGATGTGATATCGGCCCTTCTCTTCAAAGTCAAACTTGGCGGAAAAAACTTGAATAGAAACTTATCTCTCAATTCTTCCCAAGTGGCAATGTTCGATTTGTCTAAACCTTCGAACCAATTTCTCGCTCCATCCCTCAAGGAAAAGGAGAATAACTGCTGTCGTATTTGATCTTGGGGAACTTGGTTGATCTTTATAGTATACGTAATCTCCAAAAATTGAGATATATGAACATTTGGATCCTCAGTTACGTGTCCCCCAAATTGGTTGTTTTGAATCATTTGGACCAACTGTGGCTTTATCTGAAATTGCGTGGCATTCACTCCTAACCAAAAACCTCCCGTTATCTGTTCCCCTTGAGGTCGAAAAAGGTTTTGAAGCGGTCTCCGAGGACCATTCCTCTCATTTAAAATAGCTTTCATCAACTCAAGCTGTCTCTCTAACTCTTCAATCCTAACCGTGTCCTCTCCATGGTTAGCCATATCAAAATCAATCTCAATATTTCCTCTTCTTTCTTGAAATTTCCTTGCCTCAAGCTCCCTAGCCTTTGATCGAGTGATCATAAACTACCTAGGAAAAATCAACAAAACCAATTACAAAGCAAAACAATTCAACTAAATAAACTAGAACAATAAGCAAACAAATGTTAGTAACAATATTCACACAAGCATTTCCTCAAACACCTAGCATACACTTCTTCAAACTTTCAATAATTTCACAAGACCTACTAGAAGATTCCCCGACAACGGTGCCAAAAACGTGACGACGGTGAAATGCAACACTATCTTCACGTTAAATTTTATCAATCCGAGTACTTTTCAATTCGCTCAAGTGAAAACCATTTACTTGTTTGAAGGTTCAAATAGCTAGGCAAATAATAATCGTTGGTAATTGTTTAACTAGGCAAAATAGAATATAAACCAAGCATACAAGTAACAAAACAATAACCAAACATGTGTAACTAAACTTCTCAAGCCAAAACAATTGAGTAACTAGTTTAGGTAGATCAAGATCTCAAGTTTAACAATAAGAAGATAGTGAGTGTTGATTGAATTTCTATTGTTCCAAATTGAATCAAACTATGTTGTAAACTAAGTTTAATCCCTAGGAGGTTGAGCAATCGACCCTACATTCGCTAGCCCCTTGCTACGGTGAGCTAACGGTAGATGACACTAGGAATTGCAAACAACTACGTTATTAACCCCTAGATCACTCCCAATCGACCGTCAATTATCGCCCTACGACCTAGCCCCGCACAGGGATTGGAACTAAAATAGTAAGAATATACACTTTTCACGATAATTTCGCCCGCGTGTCGGCTGCAACGTTCACATCAACTACCTCAAAAGCTGGCTATTACCTACACCTAAGAGATAAGGAACAAGCTCAAGTGCAATTCAATCCCTCAAAGGAAAGTAAACAAGCAAATTTGATATCAACTCATCACAATATCCATTCTACAACACTCACATATGAATTTAGTTCTTCATACCTTGAATTGAGTACAAATCAATGAGAGAAATGAGATAATCCATTACAAAATATCAAGGTCTAAGTATGATCTTCTTTGATTGCCTTCCTTGGACTCAATCTACCTTCCTTCTTTCCTAGATCTTCACCAAGTTGGAAGAATTTGGCTTGAATCTCCTTGAATGTGGATGGGGAATGGTATGGAGATGAATCTAGAGAGAACTCTCGTGACGGTTATTTGAAATCTGGCCAAAAGTTCTTTTAAAATGCAAAAATCCCCCTTTTATAGACGAGCTCCTAGGGCCTCGGATCGCCCGAGCCACCCATGGCTCGCCCGAGCAAAGAGAAAAATCGCTAGAACCACAAACCTGCATTGGCTCGGCCGAGCCAGGCTTGGCTCGGCCGAGCGAACCCTCTGAAGAGCAGGCTCAATCTAGCACTGCAGGGTCGGCCAAGCTAAGCCTCTGTTCCAATGGCTCGGTCGAGCCTGCCTTGGCTCGGCCGAGAAATCCCTCTGAAATCAGGTTTCTTCCCTCCTTTGCTCCGCTCGGTCGATCCGACTTCCTTTTAACCTTCGGCTCGGGCAATTTACCTCCAAAAGTCACCCAAAAATGTTGATTTATGCTCAAAACACGTCCTACAACATTCAAAACACAAAAACACGAAAACACGACAAAAGAACATCAAAAACATATGATATGAGGGTAAAATGAACGCAAACATGCACGCTCACACATCGAAATATAGGTCATTTTACACACATATCAGATAGCTAATGTATAATACTGCATGTTGATGCATGTTTTATTCTTGCTTTCATTATAATTAAAGTGTGTTTACGCTTTAGTAATTTGTGTTTTCTGTTTTGTTCGCACGTGTATGTCATGTGAGGGAGTCATGTTTTCTATCCTATGCATATAAACATGTTTTGTACGAGGTTGTAGCTCGTTCCTTCAGTGAGAACAAAAATTTTATTTCCCACATTTTATGTGTTCTATATGATATACAACATGGTATATGAGCTCAGGTTCGATTTCATGTCAAAAATGTGAAGTCATGCATGACAAACGTTGGCTCATAAGAAGCGAGGTGAAACCTCAAACGTTGATGATCACTCTTCCGGTGACAATCCATTTGCCGTGAATAGACAGATGGATCGTGGAAAATGAATCGTGGATCAGTTTGATCTAGAGACTTTGGAGGATATATTACATATTCATCCAAATGACCATACACATTTGCTGCTGGTTGCAGTTCAATTGACTGGTAGCAACTTTTATACTTGGAGTAGATGTGTTAAATGTGCATTAGGTGGAAGAAACAAGCTCAAACCAATCGATAGTAGTTTACCCGAACCTCCAAGTGATTCTACATACTATAATGCATGGCTTAAAGCTAATTATTAAGTCTAAACTTGGATCATGAATTTGATTTCAAAAGAATTAGTTGTGGGTTTCCAATATTTAGATAATGCTGCCAAATTGTGGCATAAAATTAAATCACGATAAAGGATGTTAGCCTACCACAACCAATAACCAAAGAAGTGGACCAAAGTTATATCAACTGTAGAGAGAGCTAATCACACGTGTGCAAGGGAATCACTCTGTTATGCACTATTTTAACACCTTGAACTCATTTTGGGATGAGATTTATATCATAAATGCGCAATCTGATTGTGTTTGTGTTTATGGTGCAACACAGAAACTGGAGGATAGGAAGAGAGCCATAAAATTCTTACTAGGATTAAATAACGGTTTTGATGCAGTTCGAAGTCATATATTGTTGTTCGATAGTCCACCTAGTGTTAGTAGGATCTACTCCATGGTGTTACTGGATGAGGATTAAATGAAGGTTACTTCTCAGCATGTTGTAGCTAGTGAAGTTGTTATGTTTGCTTCCAATCAATTTGGACAAATTAATAATAAAGTTAGGAAACCAAGGATGCTACCAACTAAACCTTAGCTGAGTAGAGAAGATAAAAGAAGACTGAAATACAGTCATTGTGGAGGAAATGACCATGAGGCTAAGGATTATTTTTAACTAGATGGATACCTCGATTAGTATAAGGATGGTTGTAATGGGAGTGAAAATCTTAGGTTTAAACCCATGAAGCTGGGTTTGAACCATTGTGCAACTTTTAACAAAATAAGGTGGCAAAAAAAACACAAATTGGCTTCTGTTTTCAGGTTTACAAAATTGTGGGCCTATTTTTTGTAAAAGTGTTGCCAAGAAAAATGATATATATATATATATATATATATATATATATATATATATATAGGGTAGTAATTATATGATAAGACCTTTTTAAATAAAAACATACTATAAAATGCACCTGTCCAGAACTAAAAATGCATTATATAGTGGAAAAAATGCAGCTGCTCAGGAGCATATTTTGTATTGGATTGATGCATTTTTAAAAAATGCACCAAATTACATATAAAATTTTATGGTATTTAGGTTTTGATAAAAGATGCACCAATTCCGCATATAAAATGGTCAGTGCGTCAATTATGCAGTAAAAATGATGCATTTCTTCGCATTTGCTTATGCATTTTTCAGCCATGACAAATGCATTTCCTAGTTAGCATGTTAGCATATGGAAATGGGTTAGTGTATGATAATATTTCTATATATATATATATATATATATATATATATATATATATATATATAAAGGGGTGCACTATGGTGGAAACCACCTCTTAGATGTGAAATAAGACCTGATCTTATCCATTGATTAAGAAAATTGACGCTCCAGATGTATTTTTGAACTGCAAAAACTCGCTGCAATAATAGAAGAAAAAAGTTGCAGAAAAGGGTTTTTTAGTAAATGTGACGCACCTTTTAACTTCCCCACGATTTTATTTGCTAAAATTTTGGAACAGTTTTACCGCATAATTTTATCGAATTCGCTGCAGTATTAAGAGATAAAAGTTGCATTATTAAGAGGAAGAAGTTGCATTACGTAATTTTTTTAAAATCAAAATTATATATGCATGATTTTCAGCCCCTAATTTTGTGGAATTTGAATTCTAAAATACTACATTTCAAAATTAAATTATATTTGTTTCCTAATTTAATGGGATTGGTTCTCTGAATTATAGTATTTCAAAATTAAAATCTGCAATAATTCATAATAGAGAAAGTTTTGTAAAGAATTAATATTAAAAAACTCTTTATGTGAATTGGAATTAGCAGAGTACTGCAACTATTATATCTTTATAATGCACATTTACAGGCGTAAAATCTGCAATAATTCGAAAAAAGAAAAAAATTTGAAAAAATAATTAATATTAACAAAACTCTTTATGTGAATTCAAATTATCATAAATACTGCAACTATTATATCTTTATTCTTCACATTTACAGGCGTAAAATCTGCAATAATTCAACATAGAATTTTTTTTGAAAAATAACTAATCTTAACAAAACTCTTTATGTGAGTTCAAATTATTAGAGTACTGCAACTGTTATATCGTTATACTGCACATTTACAGGCGTAAAATCTGCAATAATTCAAAACTAAAAAAGAAGAAATTACACAACATATAAAAAAGAAGAATATTATTAATTCGAGCAGCAGAGCAGTCGGTCTCTTGTTCCCATCGCCGGAGGAGGGCCCATCGATGCTCCGATCGTGTCGTCGTTCAACGACATGAATCGCCCTCTTCTGGACATTGTAGACCGGCTGCGCCACCTCAAAGTCACGCAGGAAGGCATCCAACTCCCAACCATCGTGGTGGTTAGCGACCAGTCCTCCGGCACAGATGAGATCGCTGGCCACGGGAAGGGCATCTCGAATCACCCCCTCACGCTAGTCGTGCTGAGGAATGAAATGTGCGCCGCACCGAAGCCGTATGCCAATCATGGATTTGGACTGCTAGCTCGCAGACACGGCGGACATGGTGGTGCACATGAAGAAGATACGTGTACAAAGCAACGATCAAGAGAATCTAATAAAAGAAGGCATAGAGAGAGAAGAAAATTTCTGTTGCGTAGGAATTTTTTTAGATATGGTAAATAAATTAAGATCTATAATTAAGGAATTAGTTATGGAAATATAAAAACTATTAATATTAATTTACTATAATGTCCTTTATTAAGATTTCAAATAAAAATAAAAAATAAGAATTCAAAATAAAAGATAAAATCTAAACCATTAGATTTCGAAAATTAATGATTCAGATTCAGTCTTATCTCTCATCTGGGAGGTGGTTCACATATGATTACAACTCTCTCTCTCTCTCTCTCTATATATATATATATATATAATTCTAACGGCTTTATATGTTATATATTGTATTAATATTCGTTTATAGTCGTCGTATAACAACTATTTTTCCCTTTATAAATACATATATCACAGTCTTTCTTCACACCAAAAACCTCATTTTATTCATATTCTATTTTGTTTTCGTTTTTATTGTTCAGTTCTCTTTGTTTCTCTTTTTCAAATAGCTGAAAACAATCGGGAATCATTTTTTTAATTTTTTCATCCCATCACAAAAATCAAGGAAATTCAAACTCGAAAAATCGTCAATCATTTCCTCTGAATTTTCAAAACTTTCAACTACCCTATCCCCCATTTTATTTTCAAAATTTTCCTAACTAATCCAATATTGCAATAATGAAGCAAAAATGGTCATTTTGCTATGCCATTTCATCCATTATTAACACCACCACCACAACAACAACCGACTTATGATGATTTTAGACGCTTCAGCATAGATGGATCACCAAGAGATAAAGAGATAGATCCTTTTGAGGTGGGTAGCACTCAGTTCCCACCACACTTTACACAACATGATATAGATGTCAGTCCTAACAATGAAGGAAGTGGTGGACGTGCAAAGACGACATGGACACATGATGAGGAGAAGTGTCTTACTCAAGCATGGAACACTATTAGGAGTTGCAACAAAGTCCACAATTCACAGAAGAATAAGGAATTTTGGCAAAAGAATGTAGCTTATTATAATGATAATTGACTTGAAGATTCATAGCCAAGAACAAGGGTATCAATTAAATCTCATTATTATTCAATTAATCTTGACGCCAATATGTTTTCGGGGTGGTATAATAATTTCTACATCAATTAAGCTAGTGGTTAAAGCGATGATGATTTCTTGCATGCAACAGAAGAGAAGTGGAACACCATTAACCCTAGAAAGTCCTTTAAGTACATGCATGTATGAAAGATGATGAAAGAGTTAGAGAAATGGGTTCCTCAACATGCTCCCAAGAAGTCAAGAACATTGGAATCAGAAGACCATGCATCAACAGAAAGTGAAGCTCGATCTTACCCAATAGGAAAACAAAGAGCCAAGAGGTTAGACAAGAATAAGGTTTAAATGTTCTAAACTTCTCATGGAGAACAGCGTGAAAGATGGTCAAATCTAAAGAGATTGTAGTCGAAAAACTCAAACTAAAGAAGGTTGAGTTGGAACGAAAAAATATCTTAATAGAGCGCAAGACTATTTGATTTATTTTAAAGATACGAGCACAATGTCAAGTGAAGAACTTCGATTTCATTCAGATATGGTTCAAGGCATTAAGACGAGGCACGACTTGATTTGAAGACTTTAATTGTTTACTTCAATTACTCTACTAATGATTAGTTATCTTAAATGTTTTAACTATGTATTTTTTACCTTTGTGTGCTTTAGTGTGTTTGTTTTTAATTTATAAAGTATTTGTATTTTGAATTAATTAAGTTCCTACAAACTTTATATAAGAATTATATAAAACTAGTCCTTAGAAAAGTAGTCGTTGGAAAAGTAGCAATAAGAAAACTAGCCGTTGTAGGTTTATATATATATATATATATTTATATATTATCTATACCCTAAAATACATTCATTCTCTCAATTATCAATTCTCTCAAATTTCATTTTGCCACTATTCTCTCAATTAGTGAAACAATTCTTATCTATTATCCACTGAAATATGTCTGACGTTCCAAGTGAGGATGAAATTTTTTAGATGAAAATAAATTTTATAAGAGAATTGCCGACAATTGGCTATCATCAACTCGACGACCAACGCGTCATTATGTGGTCGTCAAACTCCCATCATATCTTCTGGTCCAAACTTAATTATCTCTGGTGAAATAGGCTTCGATATTCCCAACTCAAGGGCGCTGGCTTCGCGACAGTGCCTTTTCCGAGCATTCTTAGAGTGTCCTGCCAAATCGCAACCTCCGTGAATCATATTCACAGTTCGCTTGACCTCCGGTGGTTTGGGCACCGGAATTTTGTTAGCTCCAGTTTCTGGGTTCCCTCCCCGCGTATTAGTATTCTTTCGCCAGGCGTTAGTTTTGCTTCCCGCTCCCTGAAATTCCTTGAGGTGACCTTGTTCCAAAAGCCTCTGTATCTCGTGCAAGAAATCTCTACACTGGATAGTCGCGTGCCCATAACCGTGGTGGAAAGCGCAAAATCCCTGGGGGTT
>JAPKLW010000981.1:8329-21054 GCA_026898455.1 Plectranthus barbatus | reverse complement strand
TTCTTCAAGAAAAGCACATTGAAGAAAATATAGGGATCAAGAACGTGAGAAGGTACATGATCGTCTTGTGTGTGATTACTTCTTCGAGAATCCGAATTTTGGTGCTGAAATATTTTACTGTCAATTTCAAGAGAATTATTTCTTCGCATTGTCGATGGTTTGGAAAATGACTCTGATTATTTCAAATTAAGATGAGATGCTACTAAAAGGAAGGGATTATCACCTCTTCAAAAGTGCATAGCAGCCATACGTCGGTTGGCATATGCTACTCTAGCCGACTCACTTGATGAGTATATACAAATGAGTGAGAGAACCGCATTGGATTGTCTTCTCAACTTCTGTTGATCTGTTATCAATGTGTTTGGAACTCAATATTTGAGAAGACCAACTGTTGTAGATACTCAACGTTTGCTTCTAATGCATGAATTGAGGCATGGATAACCTGGAAAGTTAGGGAGTCTTGACTTCATACATTTGAAATGGAGGAATTGCCCCGTTGCTTATAAAGACCATTATACCTAGGGGCATTATGGTGTCCCGACAATAATTCTTGAAGCAATTGCATCTACAAACTTGTGGATATGACATGCATTTTTTGGATGTGTAGGTTGAAATAATGATATACATGTTCTTAATGGATCACCATTATTCAATGCAGTATTGCAGGGAAATGCGCAACAAGTTACATTTACGGTGAATGACACATCGTATAGTAATGGATAAGATTTATCAGATGGGATCTATCCAGAATAGGCTTAATTTGCAAAAATTTCACCATGTCCTATGGATCCCAAACGTAAGAAATTTAAGGAGAGCAAGAAACTGCAAGAAAAGATGTGGAATGCGCGTTTGGAGGCTTCATGCTCGTTGGGCGATTATTAGAGGCCCTGCACGATGTTATTACAAAGAAGACTTGTGAAATATTATTTATATATGCATTATTTTAAACAACATGATTATAGAGGACGAAAGAGATGCATCTATCAATTAGTCCGATGAAGACACACCTCCATCCGGAACCATAAATTTGGGTTCTACTCAAGAATTTCAAGCTTATCTTCAAAATCTCTAATAACTATGTGATAAAGATACACACCATCAACTCCAGATATATATGGTTGAACATATATGGGCAAATTACGGAATTGATTAGTATGTTTTTTTTACCATGAAGTTGCAAAGTTATGCCATTTGGGTTTTTTTTTTTATCATGTAATAGTGTGATTTGTCTTAATTTAATTTTTCTTGTTCATTGTTATAAACTTGTATTATTTTAAGTGAAAATTTTTATTATATACCATTTTTCTTATATAAATAATCAAATTAAATATGTATTTTGCTAATACATTTGTGATTTATTTTTTTAATTACTTACGAAAAATGATTATGTAAGTTAATATAATAAATAATAAATTATTTAATATATATATATATATATATATATATATATATAATATTATATATGTGAGTGAATTTATATGTGCGTCTATGTTAAAGTTGTGTTGTGGATTTATTATTGTAGGAACAAGTTTTAAAAAGTTGGTAGGTTTTAACTTTTGATGTGGGGCTGGCGTGGTAGTGTTAAAGTTGGGTGTCTGGGATTGTTAGAAACTGAGTTTCGGTTTTCCTCCGAATTTGATATTTTGATATGTTAAATCGTACTTTAGTATTAAGTCTCTAGAGTATCTAAATGTAATCCCTGTATACAATTGATAGAGTTGTAATAGACTAGAAACTTAGATGCTGAAGATCGAGCGCACAGAGACTAAGTCTCTGAGGGAAAATTATTAGAAATCAGAAGATAAACCTCGATATGACAAGAACCAAGTTTCTGAAATTGAAGAGAAAAACCAAAGAATGTTGAAGTTCTGAAGACAAGGTTTATGTGCTTAAAACTTAATTAGGCCAGAAACTTAGTTTCTGGAAATTGAGTTTTTCAAAGTTAGATGAAAACTGAAACTGACTTTGGAATGTCAGTTTTAAGTTTCAACATTCCAAGATGCACATGAAACACAAGTGTTCGAAGTCAGACTTGAGTCATCTCAAAGTTAAATCAAAATTCAGTACGAGGAAGCTCAAACATAGATTCCTTAGAATGAAACTTAGTTTGACAAGAGCAGGTAGAAAGTACACTGCAAAAGGTGAAAAGTAGACGGCAGAGCAGAGCAGAAAGAATGGCTATGATTGGACGACCCAATCTTTGTATCTAACATCTGGATCTCACAGTCTAACGAGAATAATTCAAATTGTTGTCCAAGGCTGCTTATAAATAGCTCGACAAATCTGCAGAATCATAATCAAATATCTTGTGAAAAGTTAAGCCGACACTTTGCTTAACTTTCTACTCAAGCTTTTGGAACTTCCATGTTCTAAGTACACGAGACTTGAGTTTTTTACTCAAGTTATCACATCTGTGCATCTAAGTATATGTGGCTGAAGTTTTAAGCTAAAGCTCTTTCTTGTTGAATATAACTTTCCAAAGTTTTATTCATAGCAGTCAGTTCCCACTCTGGGAATTTGATTCCGACGGGCATAGCCAACCTCACTGAGTTCTAGGAAAAACAAGAAAACATCCATCTATCCAGGAAGAAGGTTGCGGGGTGCGTCTTCACTTTAAGTTGAAGAAGTAGTAAGCTTACAAGGAGTTTCTGGGTGAGTGACGACAGCAGATCGAAGGACGGAGGTTTCCGACGGGCTGTCCATAGTTCGTGAGAAGGCTTGTAATACTGAAACTTAGTAGATTCCCGATTAAGTTCAGAAGAGTGGACATATGACTTTCGTTCCGAACCACTATAAATATCCGGTCTTATTTACTTGCTTTATTAAGTTTTTGCATCTAAGTTTTCATACTTACTTTAAAACCTTCAATACTTGGCTAACTATTGAAGTGTATTACTTAAAACTTACTTAACACATTTTGAGCTAAACTGAGTTTTCTTAAACTGAAAACTGAGTCAAGTCAGTTTTCAGAGTCAAGTGCAAGATTTTTAAACTTCTGCTGCTTATATTATTTCTCTAATTTCGGGACCAACTAGTGGTATCACGTGCCAGCCTCTTTTCCTTGTGCTTGTTTTTGTGTTTATTGCTTAAGCTCAAGTATAAAGATGGCTCACGTCACCAAGCTTCCAAAGTACTTCCTGGAGACTTACAACATTTGGAAGAGAAGGTCCCTGATCATGCTGCTGAACATCCATCCAGAAATGGCGGATGTCATAGCCAACGGACCTATAAAGATCACAAAAATTAACAATCAGCTCGAAGGCAATGATGGCCCATAAATTATTGACAAGTCATATGCTGAGTGGACCACAGAGGATAAAGCACGATTCTATCTTGATGCAGTGCCCATGGAGATGATTATACAATCCCTACCTAAGGCTCTGGTTATAGAATCCCTTGAATACGACGATGCAAAGCAGGTATGGGATTTTCTTGGTACTTTGTTTCATGAAACAGACCAGATGAAGTGTAACAAGCTTCAAATATGTGTGGCAAGTACGAGTCTTTCCAGCTATTCCTTAGAGAGAAAATCAAATCGATGGAGGTTCATTTCAACGCCTTCGTATGTGAGTTGAAGAACATTGGAAGTGAATATAATGTTGTTGATATGAATACAAAAATACTTTCCAAGATGCCTAAGGAGGGCTGATTCGTCAAGGTTATCAGTCTTAAAGAGAAGGATCTGTCCAAGTTGACCACAAAGGATGTATTTGCCCAGCTACAAGCCCACGAGTAGATGGTGAATAGGAATGAAGTCGTCCATAGTGCAAGCTCACCTGTCCAAGAAGATGCGGCCTTCTTTGTAAAGAAAGACTTCAAGAGGAGACCTCAGAAGCCTGAAAAAAATCATATGGTGAAACCTCTGCATCAAAATCGGCCCCAACACCTTCCTACCCCCAGAAGAAAGAGGAAGAGAGCTCAGTAGCTGAGCTTGAGGAATAGATGCGGAAGCTGACAAAGCTTCTAGAAAAAGCAAAGGCAAAATCTGAAGGTTCACAAGGAAGTGAACAAAAATTCAGCGAGAGACCACCAACGGCGTGCTTCGAATGTAACTCCACCAACCATCTCAAGTATGAATGTCTGCTGGTTTCTAAAGAGGAGGAGAGGGAGTTCTAGAAAAGAATCTTTGAAAAGAAGACATCCAGAGCGGTTGCTAAAGCCATGTTATCAAAAACTGAAGTTCCTGACATATGTGACAACGATGATGGCTATTACACTTCTGATGATGAGGCTGAGCAGGAAGCATTCTTGGTGCTCATGGCCAAGCTTGGGGAGGATGCATCAGATGAAGAAGAACAAGAGCCAGAAATTGAGACACAAAACTTGGTACTTACTTCTAACTGAGTTTCTAGTTCTTGTGCATGCATTGGAAGAGGACATTGAATCTATTTGCTCAGATTCAGAAGATGTCTCTCTAGAATCTTTTGCCAAAGAATTTTCAAAGTTTTATAAATTGAAAATTCTTTTAGTTGGTGAAAATGCTTACTGAAACTTGAAGTTTTAAATCTGACCAAGGAGATTGAAGGATCGAGGTCACTCAATGAAGAACTGACTAAACTTAAGGAAGAACACTCTATTTTACTAAAAAAAATTCAAAATCTTTCAAAAGAGTGTGATTCTTCAAAACTAAAAAATTGCTAGTGACCAAAAACTTATTTGTTCACTTTATTCTAGCACTAGCAAGGTTTCAGAGGCTCTGAGTAATCAAAGAGACCCATCTGACAAATCAGGGCTATGATTTTTAGAAAATGTTTTCAGCAATCATGCATCAATTTCTGAGACTGGAAAGGTATTTGATCATCATTATAAATGGCATTCCGGTTTAGAAGTTAAGTTGCGAGGTAAAGGAGTAATCAGTTCTAACAAAAACTCCATTTTGGCCAATCGGAGCAAGGGATAAAAGTCAGTTTCCAAACTGAGCTTACACCCTAAGCTTAAAAATAATTCAATTTTACAACTGAAACGTGAAATGAAGCCAACAATGCCGAAGAAGTGGGTTAAGAAATTTGTCCCTAATGCAAGGAAACCCACTTCAGCAACAAAATCAGAGTTTCGTAAGAAGTTAGTTATATGTCCGGATTCCAGAAATTTTAGGTCCTAAAATCATACTTCTTATGAGAGGAAGACTTATCGGAGTAGAAAGGACAACTACTCGAGGTTTGAGCCCAATCATTTATCTTATTTAAGGGCTAGGAAGACTAAACACCCCGGACTTGGTTTCCGAGCTTCGAACAGAAACTTAGTTTCTAGAAACTTGGTTTCCAGGGAACTCAATTTCTCGTAAGAGTTCGCACACACCCACCATTCCTTCTCACATGCATCCAAATATCATACATTATTACAGAAGGAAGAGTAAGGTGAAGAAGAATTCACCTAAGCTTAAGGTGAAGTAAGTTTGCATTCCGAAGGGATGGATTCCAAAAACTAACCCTGCAGGACCCGCAGAAGCTCAGGCACCTAAAGTCTAACATTATTTGTGTTGCAGGTGCAGGGTCACTAGAGTTAGCTGAAGAAGAAGAAGAGAGCATGGATTCTGGATAGTGGGTGCTCAGCTCACATGACCAGAGAGAAGGACTTACTCTCGCAATTGGAAATGGAGAGAGGACCCCTTGTTGTCTTTGGAGACAATTCCAAGGAGAGAGTCATAGGCAAGGGATTCGTAGAATACAATGGAATGACTATCAAGAATGTGTCCCTGGTCACCAACCTCAACTACAACTTGCTGAGCATAAGTCAGCTTATCCAGAGTGGATACGAGATGACCTTTGCCGAAGATGAGTGCTTCTTAAAAGACAGATTCAAAGGAGGTCATCCTCAAAGGAATCAGAAAAAGACGTTTATACATTGTGAATTGGGAGAGCGGCCAAGGTGACACTTGCCTTGTCGCGACAAGCTCATCCTAAGAAAGAACAAATTAAATGTGGCAAAAGAGGTAAAGCCACCTAAACTTCCAATCGATCAGACACCTGGCCAAGCACAAATTGGTGGAGGACTTCCACAAACTGGGTTCAAGAAAGAAGGTGTCTGCCGATCATGCAAGATGGGGAAGCAAACTAAAGCAACTTTCAAGAACTGCCCCATCACAGCAAGCACGGATAGGATCTCGGAGCTGCTACACATGGAGCTGCTTGGACCAGTTTAGCCACCCACTGTAGGAGGAAAAAGGTTCACACTTGTAGTAGTCAATGACTACTCAAGGTACACTTGGGTGAGGCTCATGAAGACCAAGTATGAAGTCAAGCTCCAGCTGTTAGAACTCATTTTGCAAGTGCAAAACAACAAAAGATTGACCGGCAAGAGGATTCGATCCGACAATGGTACTATGTTTTGTAATGGTTCGTTAATGGACTTCTGCATTGATGCTGGAATTGCCCATGAGAAGTCAGCTCTGAGGACTCCTCAACAAAATAGCCTTGCTGAGAGAAGAAACCGTACACTCAAAGAAGCGGTAAGGACCATGCTTGCCAAAGCAAGTTTGAGTGAAGGATATTGGGGAGAAGCCTTGATGACAACTTGCTATACTCAAAATAGAAGTGCCATCAACAATCGTCATCACAAAACTCCCTACGAGGTCTTCAATGGTCGTAAGCCTTCAATAGCTCACTTTCGTGCTTTCGTTTCTCTATGTTACATCCATAATAACAAAAAGTCAAAATTGAATACCTTTAGTCCCAAGGCGGATGAAGTTGTGTTCCTTGGATATGGACACCCTTCATACAAGACTATGAGACTTGTGGAAGTAACATATTGCATTGATTTTGACGAGTCTATTTTAGTACACAGGACCTTAAAGGAACTGGAACTTGATGCTCATGAGATCAAGGATGCTAATGAGCTGAGTTCTGAAAAAGAAAATGTTAATGCAGTTTCTCAAGCTAGATGTTAGACAAAAATATCAAGTAATCCAAATGGTTCGGCTGGAGTGCAGCAAGCCGAAGAGGCCGGTGATGGAATTGTCCTTGGTGAGGCCAAAGATTCACTAACCCTTAATGCAAGTACTAATAAAGGGGGAACTTCAGGCTGAGCAAAAATTGAGTCAGACACCCCAGCTGAAACTGACTCTGCTGATGCTGACTTTCTTGGAAACGAAGATACAAGTTCTGAAGAGGTGAATCCAGAAGATCAAAGGCTAGAGATCGTTGAAGCAATCACTGGAGAAGAAGGATCAAATCTAGAAGTGGAAGATCAAGCTTTAAGAGAAGATCTAGCCATGGTGGAATCAACCTTAACCTCAGTTCCAGTTTCCAGAATTGACTTTTTTTGAGCTTTCATTCAACTGGTCGAGGTTACTCAGCTCCAGAAGCCCAAATGGTTAAGACACTATCCAGATGATGTTTTGCTGGACAACATTGCCAACCCAGTCCGCACAAGGTAAGGAAGTGACTTCTTGACTTACTTTATCTCTCACCAACCAGAACCTATGAAGATAGAAGATTCTCTAAAGTCCACGAATTGGATCAATTCCATTCAAGAGGAGCTAGCTAAGTTCAAGCACAATGAAGTATGGTACTTGGTGGAGAAACCAACTCACCAAGTTGTGATTGGAACGATCTGGGTTTTCAAGAACAAGAGAGATGAAACAGGGAATATCGTGAGGAAAAAAAGAAAGACTGGTAGCAAAAGGGTATGCCCAGTGTGAAGGAATTGATTTTGATGAGACCTTTGTTTCAGTAGCAAGACTCGAAGCCTTAGATTATTTCTAGCTTATGTCGCGCACCATAACTTCGTAGTTTTTAAGATGGATGTGAAGTGTGTTTTTCTAAATGGGGAGCTTAAGGAAGAAGTGTATGTTGAACAACCCCTAGGCTTCGAAGAGGGAAACCAAATTTATAAGTGAGAAAGGCTCTTTTTGGGTTGAAACAAACACCCAGAGCTTGGTATGAGACTCTGAGTCAGTTTCTTCTCAAGAATCATTTTCAGAAAGGAAAGATCGACATGACTTTGTTCAGAATCAAGGATCGAGCTGACATCTTGTTACTTCAGATATATGTCGATGATATTATCTACGGATACAAGAACATGAAGCTATGCAAGAGGTTTTCCCAACTTATTCAGAGCAATTTCCAGATGAGTATGATGGGTAAACCGCATTACTTTCTTGGTCTTCAAGTAATCCAATCTGAAGCTGGAATCTTCATTATTCAAAACAAGTATACCAAGGACTTGATCAACAAGTTTTGCCCTGAGATGACCAAGCCCTTGAGGATCCTAATGAGCCCCAGTGCTCAGATTAATCTTGATAAAGAGGGAAGCGGTCAATCCAACGAGTTACTGAGGAATTATAGGATCTTTATTGTATCTGACCGCAAGTAGACCGGATATTTCCTACTTTGTCGGAGTATGTGCGAGGTTTCAAGCAAATCCTAAGAGGTCACACATGGATGCTACAAAAAGGATCGTAAAATACGTAAAAGGAACTGAGTCCTTAGGTATTTCGTACCCCAAAACTGACGAAGTGACTCTCAATGCTTACTTTGACTCATATTTTGGAGGATGTCATATTGATAGAAAGAGCACAAGTGGAACTTGTCAGTTCCTAGGTCATAAACTAATTGTTTGATTTAGCAAGAAGCAACACTCTGTAGCCATATCAAGTAACGAAGCTTAGAATGTAACCGCTGCAAGTTGCTGTGTTTAAATCCTATGGATCAAGCAACAATTACTTGATTACGAAGTAGAGACTAGATGTGTGCCCATCTATTGTGCTAACAGCAGTGCTATATGCATCACAAAGAACCCAGTTCATCATTCTAGGACAAAGCATATCGACATCAGACATCATTTTAGCAGAGATCATGTCGAGAAGAAAGATGTGTATGTCGAGTACATCAGAACTGAAGATCAATTGGCAGACATCTTCACCAAACTACTCTCTGAGACTCGATTCAAGGAGCTTTGCATCAAACTTGGTCTGCTAGAGTTTGATGAGATCTCGATCGAAGAGGAGTAGTTGTGGAGTAAAACTGAGTCCCTACTCTCAGTTTTCATGTTCTGAATGTCTCATTTCTCACGTTCTAGTTAAGTGAAGAAGGTGTTGATTAAAACTGAGTCCCAGCTCTTAGTTTTCCTACCTGAAAGACGTTCTAAATTAATTGATTCAGATTCAAAGATTCATCGTGAAGATGAAGGAAGTGGATTAAAACTGAGTTCCAACTCTCAGTTTTTCAGTTTCTGTCTATTTCTCATTTTTCAGTTTAGTGATTCTATACTGAGCCAACTTTTGAAGAAAAATTTATGTTAGCGGAGAAATGGACTTTTGAAGACTAAGTTTTGGTCTTCGGTACTTGGTTTTATTTGAAGGATGATTGCAAAATTAAAATTAGTTCAAACTCTCGGTTTAGAAATTGAAACTTACTTCCACTCAGTTTTAGTTTGAGAAGAGGGATTATTTGAGATTCAAACATTGTCTTATCTGGTACGACGCATAAATTGTTGAACAGATGCTGAGCAATCCGGGCATGACACGTGGCAGCCCCGCTTCCCCACGTTAGATCAAGTCAACCCAATCCAAGAGTCACTACACCCTGTCCGTTGATCATCTTTTGTTGACTCAATCTTAGCCGTCCAATCTCAATTTTTGAATGCTGTATATAGGGAAGATATATTCTGCGGTTATACTTTTCGATCTTTGCCGTTTTCGCTCAATCTTAAAATCTCTCAACCTAGAAATCTCTCTAGCATTCAAAGCATCTGACATTTATTCCCTTTATTTATTACTAATCTTTAGAAATCAAGATTCCAAAGCATACTAGCACATCCGATCCAGAGCAAAAGACCTCGACCTCTAGTCGTGATGAAGCTAAGGTTGTATATCAGGATCTCCCTTATGCGCATGTATTAAAGCTGTTCAAGGATGATCCCAATAATCTTTCACCAGATAAGAAAAGGGTAACGCATGTGATAAAGGAGAAGCTGCTGAATATTGATGATGTGGAGAAACCATACCCTGATAGACGACTGCCCAGAAAACTGAATATGGAGAAGATCGTGTACTTTCTAGCAGTTCAACCAAGGAGATTCCATCCATATATGGTTGTTGAGTTTTACACCAATGCGGTGGTCAATCATGATGCCAAAGACTTCAACACCTCTGTAGTAGGCACGTCGATCCAGATGAACACCAAACATCTCATTGAAGTGTTCAAATTGAGGAATGATGGAGTGCAGATCCACACCTATCTGCAAGGTGGTGGAAATCAGAAGATGAGGGAACACATGGAGGAGCATTGGAACCAGTGGAAGAGGGAGGATGTGACAACTTGTTGGAAAATGAACTATAAAACCAACGAACTTGATCCTTTCAACAAGTTCTTGGCCAACATAGTTATCCGCATGCTTCAATGCGAGACTGACTCATTTTCAGAGTTGAGCAAGAAAAAGTATTCTCTACTGATGGCAATTGAAGATAAAGTCAATGGAAATTGGGCTGAGTTCATTTTCAAGAGGTTGCTAGATTATGTTAGGAGGAAGACCACGACTGAGAGCAAGGGTACGTTTTCTACCAATGTGGGTTTTGGTTTGAAAATATTTTTTTTTGGAGAAGTTGCTAGAGGTTGTGGATGGTGGTGAACCTTTGAACCCTACTGACTTCGTTCCTACCAAGCATAACCTCAAAGACTACAGTTCTGAGGAGGAGGGTGATGAAGAAGAAGGAGGTGATGAGGAAGGTGGTGCAGATAAGAAGGCAACGGAGACAGATACTGAGAGGGAGGAGAGTCTCCAGAAGGTGATGGAGGACTGCCCCCAACTGACTAACCTTGGGGGAGCCAAGCAAGCCACATTACAAAAGGCTGAAGAAAAAATTCCGAATTGACAAGCCGAAGAACCCACCGACTCCAACACAGGAGATGTTTGAGGGAGTCAGTATTTTCATCCCTATCAAGAAAGAAAGAACTCCCACTTCCAGGCCTCTAAAGCGAAAGAAGAGAGAAGGAGCGAAAGAACCTGTGGAGAAGGGTAGCAAGAAAACAAGGATGTATGAGGAGTTAAGGAAGAAAGAAAAAGCCGAAGCTGCTAGTGCTCCGAAAGGCAAAGAGAAAAAAAGAAAGCCGGAAGAGAAAGGGTGATGAATATGATCCAAACATAGATACTTCTGCTTAAAGGAAGCTGACCTTCAAGAAGCTCGAAGCTGAAATTATCCAGGAGGTACAAATTCCTTTCATTTCTGATACTCCAGAGGATAGAGCCTTCGCAAATCTCTACAAGGTGGCTCATAGGGCAGATCAACACCCAGAAAAGTAGCCCGAGCAGCAGAATGTGGAGGTAATGGTGGAGACTGAGTTAGTTGAGAGGGCGAGCGACCCTGTTAAACCGGAGAATGAAGGTGAAGCTGAGTTCGAGGCACCAGAAAAAGCGAAGGAAGGAGAAATAGAGAAGCGGGCGATCGACCCAGCACAAACGGCAAGCCTAGAGGCTCAATTAGCCAATCTAATCACTGAGGGCGTGCTGGCTGATCAGGAGAGGATTTTGAAAGAGAAAGAGGAGAACTTGCGGGCCACCACCCTGGATAAACTAGCGGACGAAAGAGAGAAAAGGAAGGTGATGGTGCAAGGGGAAATCTCCTCCAATGTTGAAACTGACCCAACTCGGCTCCAGCTTGAGTCAGGTCATGCTGAGTCCTCACAGGGCAGACAGGGAGATGATGTTGACTTTGATCATGCAAAAGATATGCATGGGGTATGGATATATCACCCCTGGGATTCCAAATAGAAGAAGTCTCCAAGCCTAGTCAGTTCGGTGAGTATAAAATTTCTTTAAGTGGGTTGCCTCATCCTGAGAACTCTTCTAAGAGGTTAAGGAGCTAGTTCCCACCAATCAGCTTTACGGACGTAGGAGATACCAAGCTTGTTCCATGGGCCACGGAAATTTCTCAAAGGTTATAGCGCAGAGTAGCGGAAGAAATCAATTTACTCTATCTTGACATTCTGGCCGAGCAAACTGAGGAGTGTGAATTATTGCGAGGAGAGTTCAGAAGGTGGAGAAGGTTCGATCTAGCGATGCATGAGCTAATTACACAATATCTTCCAATAATGCAAGCAAGATTGAGACTCACTTACTGGAGATCGGAGGAGGTTTGGGTGAAAGAATGGAGTGCCCAAGCTGAGTCCAGACAAATGAATGAGGGGGAAATAATGATGAGATTCTGACCATCCGTGATTAGAAGAGGCCAGAGAAGCTGAGAAGGCAAAGAAGAGGCAGGAGGATGAGCTAAGGAGAAAAGAAGTCGAGGAGATTGCGATGAGAGAGTAGTAAAGGACCAGGCCTTTAAAAGTGGTGCTCTTTAAGCCCACTTTGATAATCAACTCTAAACTACCTCTAGCCCTACAGTGACTGCCGTGCTGATAGAGATGCAAGCTTACTTCCATAATCAACTTGAAGAGATCAAGGCCAAATTAGATGAGTGATCACTGCTATTTCTAACAGATTAATTATAATAACAGCGGCAAATAAATTTGTAAACCCTAAGGTTATCGATGCAGGGGAATTGTGTGGGGAAACTATCCTATATACTAGCTATGATCCTAAGATTCATTGTTTGAGAAATTCAAAATCAGGGTCTTATAAAAGTAAAGAAAACAATGCAGAAAATTAAAGTAGTTTTGAAAGCAAATTTAAAGGAACACAGATTCTAGGAAAGAATTCTTATTATGGATGACATGTATGAATCAATTAATTTATCAGGTGGAATACTGCAACAATGCTATATTTCCTTGTTTGGCAAATAT
>JAPKLW010000980.1:209741-292094 GCA_026898455.1 Plectranthus barbatus | reverse complement strand
CAGTACATGAGGTGTTCGCTATTACAATCTCCGTGGGATCGATAATAGTAACTTGTCACTACACTATAAAAAATCATTATAAAAAAATAGTGATCAAATTTTGGCGCCGTTGCCGGGGATTGTTAAGAATTATCTTGTTATTGGTTCTGTTTAGGGTTGTTGATTTAAGTTGTAATTTTAATTCTAATCCCTTTCAGTTTTTGCAAAATTTCTTATTATTTCCTTTAAAAAATTTTGCCAGTTTTTCCCTTTAATTTTCCCCTCTGTTTCGACCGACAGGCTGAATTTCGACCGACAGAGTTTCTGTCGATCGACAAGATTTCTGTCGACCGACAGAGAAAGTGTTTTTCAGATTTTTACTGTTTTCTCGTTCTGTTCGTGTGTTAGTTAATTTAATTCAGTTTTATTGCTGTTCTGAGTATACTCACTTTTCTCGTAACTGATTTTCAGGTAGTTAATGCACACAAGGAGGAGTGGTAAGGCACCGATTCCTATCGACCCTGAGATTGAGGCTACGTGCAGAAAAACAATAGCCGGAGACACCGAGAGGAAGCCGCTCCCAGCAGTGAAACTGTCAAGATGGCCGATGATAATCAAGAGAACATTCCCAACCTCACTCCCGAGCAAACAGCTGAGCTTTTGAGAGAGATGCACGCCATGCGAGAGCGTATGGTTATGCTGGAGCAGGAAAGAGGCAGAAAAGGGAACAAAGATCCACCTGATGAATCCTCAGATGATGAAGATGAGGTTGATGATCTAGGGGTTGATGCTGACGAGGATGAAGATGCTATCCAGAAGAGATACAGACCTAAGTTCCAGGAGACCGATTTCAGCATTGGCATCAATGGCAATAACTTTGAGCTGAAGACTGGGTTGGTGCAGATGGTTCAGCAGAGTCAGTATGGGGGCCGAGCTACTGAGGACCCCTATGCTCATCTTGACAAATTCATCATGCTCTGCAACACCGTGAAGATCAATGGAGTCAGCAAGAGTGCCATGCGAATGAGGCTCTTTGCCTTTTCTCTGCGTGATAAGGCCCAGGCATGGTTTACTGCATTGGATAAGTCCAACATCGGCACCTGGAAGGAACTGAGGAACGAATTTTTAATGAACTTCTTTCCTCCAAGCACCATCAGGCAAAGGAAGAAGGATATTATGAGGTTTGCTCAGAGGCACGATGAGAATTTCTATGAGGCCTGGGAGAGTTACAAGGAGTTGTTGCGGTTGTGTCCTGGTCACAATTTTTTTTTGGCAGATCAAGTGGAAAATTTCTATGAAGGATTGAATGAGAAGACTGTCGAACTGGTGGATTCCACATTGGGAGATTCTGTGATGACAAAGGGTCCCAAGAAAGCCATGGCCTTCTTTCAGAAGATGGCAACTAACAGTCAGAGATGGTCTAACAGCCGCAAGGAACCAGTCAAAGCCGTGGAGAAGGTAGCAAAGCCCGAGGTAGACCTAATAGGAGAGATCAAGAAGTTGAGAGAGGACTTCGCCAAGATGGAATCTGGATGAACCATTGCTGCTGTCGAGCCAGTTCCGTCCTCTTCCGGTCAGACAGATGCTGCCGATGTCAATTTTGTCCAAAGAGGTGGCTATCAGAACAACAACAGAGGTGGATATTCTCAGAATCAAGGCTACAATCAAGGCTACAACCAGAACCACAATCAAAGTTACAATCCCAACCGAGCAAGGAATCACCCAGGTTTTTCATACTCAAATCCTGAAGCTGCCGAGCAACCTCTTGCTGGATTCAATGTGGAGAATGGAGAGATTGTTGAGCCAAAGAAGAAGCTAAGCCTCGAGGAAATTCCAGCTAAATTTATGCAAGGGTCTGACAAGAGAGTTGGGAACTTGGAGAAAGAAGTGGAAGGTATCAATTCCAAAGTTGATAGAGTGGAGAAACATGCTCAAATCATAGAGACGCAGGTCAGACAGATTGCCGCATCCCTTGGTGCACAACATAAACAAGGGCAATTACCGAGCAACACTCAGGCCAATCCGAAGAATCAGAAAAATCAGGTCAATGCCATTACTTTGAGGGGTGGCAAGTCTTACAAGGGACCCGAACACAAAGGGGCCGAATCTGAGGCCGAAGAAGGGAGTGAAAAGGAGCAGGAATCCGAGGCAGAAGCCTCTGTTTCGACCGACAGAAATCCTGTCGATCGAAATAGAGGTCCAGAACCAGAAACCGAGTCAGGAGGTTCTGTCGATCGACACAGCTGCCAGGTCACAGAGAAAAGTTGCCCCCGATGCCGTATCCGCAATAATTTGCCAAGAAAAAGGTGAATGAGAGGTATGCACGATTTTTAGAGAATATGAAGAAGGTGCACATCAATATTCCTCTCGTGGAAGCTCTGCAGGAGATGCCGGGGTACATCAAATTCCTCAAGGATATGGTCGCACAGAAGAGACCTATGCTACAGCACGAGACGGTGAACCTGTTTGAGGAATGCAGTGCTATTATTCAGAAGAAGCTGCCTCTGAAAAGAGAGGATCTGGGTTCTTTCACTATTTCTTGTGTCATAGGTGGAGAGACATTCGGCAAGGTGCTTTGCGATTCTGGAGCAAGCATCAATCTGATGCCGTTGTCCATTTTCAAGAGACTGGAGATTGGAGATATCAAGCCGACCACCATCACTCTTCAGATGGCTGATAGATCGATTTCCTATCCGAGAGGAATTGTGGAGGATGTCCTAGTGAAGGTTAAAGATTTCATACTCCCGGCTGACTTTGTTGTTTTAGACATGGAGGAGGATCACAACATCCCGCTGATTCTGGGGAGACCATTTCTGAGGACCGGAGGAGCCCTGATCGACATTCGAGAAGGGAAGCTGACATTCCGAGTCGACAATGAGTCTGTGACCTTTGACATTTTCAAGTCCATGCAAAAACACGATGATGGGAGTTACAAAGAAGAATGGCATATGATAGACAGTTTTGATCCGGTGATTTCTTCTCCTTTGCTTTCTTTGCATGCTGAAACTGATTTTCTAGAGCAATGTCTTCACCACTCCTTGTTTTCTTTTTCAGAGCTTGATGAAGCCTGTGACGAGCTCCTGGACTTTATTGTGGACTTAGATGTGAAGGAGGAGTTACCTAGGGCAAAGGAGAACCAAAGGGAGCCTCTGCCAATCCAGTATGTGAAAGAAGCAGAAAAAAATCGAGCTGGTGCCTCTGTTTCGCTCGACAGGACTGGAGTGTCGAACAGTGGAAATTTGCCTCCCTGTCGATCGACAGGGAGGGTGTCGATCGACACAAATCCCAAAATTCAACCAGTCGACAGGCAGACCAGGAGGAAGAAGAAGAAAGAAGTAGCCTCTGTTTCGATCGACAGAGAGGGCACCCGAGGCCGAAAAACGGCCCAAACCACCTGTTTTGGAGCTGAAACCTCTTCCTTCTCATTTACAGTATGCTTATTTGGGTCCTGATAATACTTATCCTGTAATTGTCTCTTCTTTTCTTAATGCTACAGAGTTGGAAAAGCTGCTCCGAGTCTTGAGGGACCACAAGTCAGCTATCGGATGGACATTGGCAGATATCAAAGGAATCAGTCCAACCATATGCCAGCACAGGATTAATCTGGAAGAAGAGGCTAAGCCGAAGAGACAAGCTCAAAGAAGACTCAATCCCACCATGCAAGAGGTCGTGAAGAAAGAAGTACTGAAGCTTCTAGACAATAGGATGATCTATCCCATCTCCGACAGTCAATGGGTGAGTCCGACACAGGTTGTGGCCAAGAAAGGGGGAATGCAGATTGTGAAGAACGAGGATGGCGAAGAAGTGGCGACGAGACCTGTCACAGGATGGCGGTTTTGCATCGACTACCGAGCTCTGAATGCCGCCACATGCAAAGATCACTTCCCGCTCCCCTTCATCGATCAGAAGCTTGATAGACTTTCAGGTTATCCCTATTACTGCTTTCTTGATGGTTATTCTGGTTATAACCAAATTGCAGTAGCTCCGGAAGATCAGCATAAGACGGCCTTCACCTGCCCATATGGAGTTTTTGCCTACCGGCGAATGCCTTTCGGTTTGTGCAATGCACCTGCTACTTTTTAGAGGTGTATGATGTCTATTTTTCATGATCTTATTGAGCACATTATGGAGGTTTTTATGGATGACTTCTCTATTTTTGGTAGCTCGTTTGACGCTTGCTTGCAGAATTTAGCTACAGTGATGGAGAGGTGTGCTGAGACAAACCTGTGCCTGAACTGGGAGAAGTGCCACTTCATGGTGAAGGAGGGGATCGTACTAGGACATCGGGTGTCATCTGAAGGTTTAGAGGTGGACAAGGCCAAGATCACAGCAATTGAGAAGATGCTGCCACCAATCAATGTGAAGGGAGTTCGGAGTTTTCTAGGCCATGCCGGGTTCTACCGCAGATTCATTCAGGATTTTTCAAAAATCTCTAGACCCCTTTGTAATCTGCTTGAGAAAGATGTGTCTTTTGTTTTTGATGCAGAGTGTTTAAAGGCTTTCGAGCAGTTGAAGAAAGCATTGGTGACTGCTCCAGTTCTCACTTCTCCGGATTGGGATGAGCCCTTCGTGCTCATGTGTGATGCCAGTGATTTTGCAGTTGGAGTGGTTCTAGGACAGCTGAAGGGGAGACTCTTCCATGTCATTCATTATGCCAGCAAGACCATGAACCCTGCCCAATGCAATTACACCACTACGGAGAAGGAGATGTTGGCGGTTGTGTATGCCTTTGATAAATTTCGGCCTTACTTGATAGGGTCGAAAACTGTTGTTTATACTGACCATGCTGTCATTAAGTTTTTGTTTGCCAAGCAGGATGCTAAGCCCAGATTGATCAGATGGATCCTGTTACTTCAAGAGTTCGATGTGGAGATCAAGGACAGAAAGGGCTGTGAGAATGTGATTGCCGACCATCTCTCTAGGTTGGAGTACCAAGTTGAGGGAGATGACCAGAAGATGAGGATCCAAGAGACATTCCCTGATGAACAGGTCTTTGTATGCAAAGATAGGGACCTCAAGGAGTACTATGCCAACAAGACCCCCTGGTTTGCTGACTACGCCAACTACTTGGTGAGTGGAGTTCCCCCTCCGGAGTCTACCCCGCAGGAAAGGAAGAGATTTCTGAAGGAGGCCCGGTTCTACTATTGGGAGGACCCGTACCTATGGCGCCGATGTGCCGATACCATCATCCGCCGGTGTGTGCCTCAGCCTGAGTTCTTCCGGATCATCGAGGTCTGTCACTCCTCTCCGAGCGGTGGCCACTTTACTGCCAACAGGACCGCCTTCAAGGTCCTTTCTAGTGGATTCTACTGGCCAACCATCCATGGAGACTGCAAGGCCTTCGTGGCCAACTGTGACAGGTGTCAGAGGATGGGTAATATTTCTAAGAAGAGTGAGATGCCCCAAACTCCTGTGGTAGAGGTCGAAATCTTTGATGTTTGGGGGATAGACTTTATGGGACCCTTCCCACCTTCGGGGGGGTATACTTACATTCTTTTGGCTGTTGATTATGTTTCTAGGTGGGTGGAAGTCATTCCTACTACCACCAATGATGCCAAAGTTGTGGTAAACTTCCTCCAGAAGCATGTGGTGACTCGCTATGGCACTCCGAGAGCGTTGGTAAGCGATGGTGGTTCCCATTTTTGTATCCGTACTATTGCTGCTCTTCTTGCTCGCTATGGTGTTAAGCACAGGGTTACTACTCCATACCACCCCCAAGGGAATGGCCTCGCTGAGTTGTCAAACAGGGAAATCAAGGGGATCCTCGAGAAGACTGTCAAGATGAAGAAGGATTGGGCATACAAGCTCGATGACGCTCTGTGGGCTTACCGCACTGCTTTCAAGACCCCGATTGGCATGTCACCATTCCAGCTGGTCTATGGTAAGTCGTGTCATCTTCCTGTGGAGCTTGAGCACAAGGCATGGAGGTCGATGAAAGAGCTGAATCTGAACTGGAAGGCTGCTGCTGAAAGCCGGGCTGCATACCTGAATGAGATGGATGAGTTCAGGGAGGAGGCTTATGAAAATTCAATGCTCTACAAGCTCCGAGCCAAGAGATTCCATGACCAAGGCCTGAAGAGGCGACAATTCTACAAAGGAGACCTTGTTCTAGTCTTCAATGCCCGTCTCCGATTCATGCCTGGAAAGCTGCAATCCAAGTGGTCCGGACCTTACACTGTGGTCAACATAGCCAACAATGGTGTGGTAGAGTTAGTTGGTCAGGATGGCAACATCTTCAAGGTGCATGGAAATCATGTCAAGAGGTACTACAGCCCGCATCAGATTGGAGCTGTGGCAGTGCACTATCTGGACCGGCCATGAGCTGAGGTATCGTCGAGCTAACGACGTTAAATGAAGCACTTGTTGGGAGGTAACCCATCATTTTATTGCTTTATTTCAGTTTTAGAGTCTATTTTCGAGTCTTAGGTATTGTAGGATTTATTTCATGCCTTGGAATAATTTCCAGCTTGTAAATAGAGTTTTCAAAATTTAAGCCTCTGTTTCGATCGACAGGAATCCTGTCGATCGACAGAGAAGTTTCCACAAAAATTCGTTAAGTATAGAAAGTCTGTCGATCGACACAAATTGTGTCGATCGACAAGGTCGTGTCTGGTTTACTGTTGTTCGGTCAATAAGTGTGTCGATCGACAGAAATCCTGTCGATCGACACAAGTCGTTCAAATTCAAATTTTCAGTCCCGCATTTATTTAATTAAATAATAAAAAATAAAAAATAAAAAAAGGAAAAATCAAAAAATCGCGCGTCTGTCGATCGACAGGAATCCTGTCGATCGAAACAGACGCGCGCGTCTGTTTTTAAATACGCACGACAGACCCCTTTCCCCCATTTCTGTTTTTCTCTCCTTCAACACACGCGCACGCCCGACTTCCTCTGATCGAAAACTCGTCTTCCCTCCCCATCCAACACAAGGTAATCCTCTCTCCCCCTCTCATTTCATCTCTTTACTTGTTTTTAACTTGATTTAGTGTTGATTTTGAAGTAGAACCCTAATTTTTGCCCTCTTTTGTGCTATGATAAAATTGTTGAAATTCTTTCGATTTGTTGCATGTGTCGGGCTATTTTGGGTCGTTCTAGGTTGTAGGAGAGTCGATTTGAGTTCCTTGTGGCTTACTTGTTGCTTATTGTGGAATTTTGGGGATTTGAGGATTGAGATTGTTCCCCCTTTACTGTTGCACGTTTGTTAACCTCTCCAAATTGCAAATTGTGCCTACATTGCTCTTTGCATTACGTTTTGCACTTGGTTTTGATGTTAATTGCATGATTGGGTGGTCAATTTGGAATGGGCATGCCTATTTGTAGTTCTATTTTGGGATTTTGATTCATACACAACCCCCTTTACTGTTGCTTGGTTTCTGTGGCTTTTGTTTGTTGTTTTGCACTTGGGTGTCGTATGAAATTGCATGATTGGGTGGTTACTTGGTCATAGGCATGCTTGATATTGGTTGCTTATGTTGGATTTACTTGCTCTAGGCAAGTTTGGGGGAGTTGGTTCCTGTCATATTGCTTCTTTGTGCTGATTATGGGTTGCTGTTATTGTAGAGAGCTGTACATGGCATCATCCGATGAGGAGTATGTCCCGACTTCAGATGAGGAGATGCACGAGAATCCGGCGTCTGAGGCCGAAGATGAAGAGGATCAGGAGCGGGAGATACCCCCTGAGGAGCAACCCGGTTGGGTGCCTGAGTTCGCCTTTCCCGATCACCAGTAGCGCTTCAGGGACATGCAGCGCTTCACCTTGAAGTCGACTCAGTACCCGGATGATGAGGATTTGATGACGCTGGGGCTTGGGACTGATGTTCAGGATTTGTTCGCCCGATGCGGCTGGGGGCATTTCATCGCCCAGAAGTGGCCCACCATTCCGCCACTCTGTCTGGAGTTCTTCGCCTCTCTCCACATCATCGAGCCACCCCGCCGCCAGGGTCCCGTCGAGCCTATTCCAGCTTCAGGGACAGCCTCGCCGGCTCAGCAGGACGCAGCTGGATCGGATTTTTGGGTGTGAGCCGGGGGGCATGTACCATGAGCCGGCTGAGTTCCAGCTTGGAGAGTTTTGGCCAGCTATTTCCTCTGTCGCACATCCGGCCCGCTTCAGCAAGTCAAACATGAAGGCCACCACGATCGATAATCCAGTGCTTCGATATATACAGAAGACTTTTGGGCTCTCAGTGTTCGGCAGAAATGAGCACGGGAAGGCCCGGGGGAGCGAGATGTTTTGCCTGTGGGCCATGCTGAATGGCGTTCACCTCAGTCTGGCAGCATTTGTCATGGAGAATTGGAAGCGTCAGATCGTTGCTACCCCAGGGGACTTCTGGTGTGGAGGGTTCGTGACCCCCATTGCCCAGCACTTCGGGATTCCAGTTGACCATTACACCCCGGTGAGGGGTGTACGGACTCTACAGATTGATCAGCTGGAGCAGTTCAGATTCATCTATCAGGACCGCCGTGAGATCTTCCTGCTGTTCACGATCGGCGACCGTTTTCTGCTGCCAGCGCCCGAGCTTACTCACGTCACGGACTACACTTTTCGCGACAATTGGCTCATGTCCACTCCAGCTCATATGGATCGGACTCGCAGTTCCGATGGCGGGGCGCCCACTTACCGACTGGTCCACCGTCCTGGCACACTGCCAGATCAGAGGATTCTCACTCGCGAGGAGGAGGCCGCGAGGATAGCCGAGGAGCGGCGATGGGCAGAGCTGCAGAGAGACCCGCCGCCCCGTACTGATGCTCCTCCATTTCAGGGAGGAGGCGGGGGTGGTGCTTCCACTTCTTATGCCGGTGCAGGGTCTTCTACCTCCGTTCCGGACTGGGCTCCATTTCTCCAGTTCATGCAGTAGCAGCGAGCTGACTTCCACAGTTTCCGCACAGAGCTCCGCGAGGTCCGCGACCATCAGTTGGTGCAGGATACCCTACTTGCCGACATCCGGAGGCAGCAGGAGGACTACAACACTGCCCACAACATTGCCATTGCCGATCTGACCCGTCAGATGCAGGACCACTTTGCAGAGTTCAAGCCGGCCCTGCACTATGGTCGCAGGAACAGGAGGGCACCGGGCGATCAGCCACCGCCACAGGATTGAGGTCTAGATTCCTTTCCTACAAGCTGACTTTCAAACTTATTCTTCCCTTCGTGTTGAATAAGTTTGGGGGGAGGATGACTTGTGGGAATGGAATCCATTATTTACTTATGTATTTCTGATTTGATGTACTGTATTTGATTTCCCTGTATTTCGGTTATTTCCCTGTATTTCAGTTCTTTTCCCTGTACTTTATTTCCTTGCAGTAGTATTTGCTTTAGTTAGGTATTTCTGATGTATTTGATTTCTGATGTATTTGAAATTTTCCCATGTACTGTTCTTAATTCAGAATCCATTAAGTGCAACTTGAGATTATGTATTGTTCCTCCCTTTGATATGAACTTGTTTGATTGATGATTGGTCTACACTGAGATTGAGACAATTAGGATTGCATGATGATTAGCCGATGATAGGAGAATACCGCATGATAAGTTGCTCTCTGATTTTGGATTTTGCTTGATTTATCTGGTTTGAATTGGATACTGTTAGGGGAGAACAAAAGAACCAAGTGAGATTTGTGCCTTAAATTTTTCTTTCATGTGTGAACAAGTTTGCAGTGGGATTCTAGAATTTGGCTTATTTCTCTCTCGAGACTGTATTGATGTAGGCCTTGGTGAAAATGATCTTAGGCATCTCTTTTCTTAGCCTTATCCCAAACACTAACCCTATAAATGACCACTTGTAGCCACTTTGAGCCTGAAAACTTCTTTGTTTAAATTAGGATGTGATCTAGTGAGCTGATTGTGGACTGAATTGAAAAAATTTTGAGAGGATAGTTCGATTTTGAGCCTGTGAATTGTTAAGATATAAATGTGTGTGGATATGAGCTAGCTTGTGAAAATAAAGAGAAAGAAAGAGAAAAAGAGAGAAAAATGTAGATGTTGACTGAATGTGTCAGAAAAAAAAAGAAAAAAAAAAGAAGGAAAATAAGACAAGTATAGAAAAGAAAAAAGTTGAGAATTTATGTGATGTGGGCTGACAGTTGGGAAGTTGTAAAATTATAAGTGTGCTAGTCACTCAGCCTAAAACGACCTACCTTCTAGAAAAGCCTCATTACAACCAAATTAAAGACCTTTTTGATTCACCGAGTATTTTACTTTCTAAGCAGTGGAGAGATGAGAAATTTGCCAAACTTATGGTTAAGAAAACTGTATTACTTGATGTTGAGTGAAACACATGTTCTAAACACTTGAGTGATGAGTGATTGAAACAATTTTTCCTATCTGTGAGGTTCTTCCCGAAACAGTTGATGATTTGGATTGGATTTTGATTGCTTTATCTTTTGGAGGAGAGTGTACTTAGATTGTGACGAATCTTGTGAGGCCTTGTACATCTCTGTTTGCATGAATTTAAGTTTCTTTTGGTGTCTTGATCGAGGACGATCAATAGTTCAAGTTTGGGGGAGTTGATAAGTGCGCTATTTCGTTCACTTATCTATGGATTTTCTCGTTGTTTTGATAGATTTAGGATGTGTTTACTTTGAATTCTGAGCATCGCATGACTCTTGTACCTAATTTGCTTGTCATGCTAAAAAATACAGGTTTTTAGAGGAAAAATTGGCTAAGTGAGAAAAGAGCCGAGTGGTGAAGTCCTCTGTGTCGATCGACAGTGTCGATCGACAGACATTGTGTCGATCGAAACAGAGGCAGATGAAGAATTGGAAGTTCAGTGGAGTTCAGAGCGGTCGACAGGATGAAAATCGACCGTCTGAGATTCTGTCGATCGACAGAAAGCTTGTCGACCGACAGGGAGTTTCAACGCGAAGAATCAACATGGCTTTGGAAGGATCGAGTTCGAAGCACCCATTTCGATCGACTGGCGTGGTGTCGATCGAAATTCGGGTCGGGAAATTGGAAGTTGCTGTTTTTAATTTATTTCTATATTTGGACAATTTAAACCTAGTATATATTAATCTACTTAGGCGATTTTTTCCATTCATGCTATTTTGGAGACTTGAACCCTAGAGTTTTTCTTGTTCTTGAGTTGCTTTTGCTTTGTGGTGAAATTGGACTCGAACCTTTGAAGATTGGATGCAATATCAAGACTTGTTTTCTCTATGAAGTTTTATTACAGGTTTTATCCTTTCATGATTATGTTTAACATGAATATGAGTAGGTAAATCCTTATTCAGATTCTAGGGCTTATGTGATTGTCTTGGATGCATGTTTAGGTGATTAAATCGATCAATATTTTTAATTGGTTTAATAATTCTTGTGCTTTTTCAAATCTGATTAAATTGGCCATTTAATTAGGTTTTCATAATTAATTAATTTGAGACTGCAAAGTGAAGATTGATTAATGGTTTTAAGAATTTTTAATATGGATTTTAATTATGTCTGAAAAGAGGAATTAGATCCATAGGAATAAATCTGATGTTTTGAGGAGTTGTTAATTTTTCTAGAGACCGAGAGGATATAGGAAATTGATAATCTACTTTATGAATTGCCAAAGCCTGGAATTTGTAATACTTTCCTGATGTTCCACCAAATCTTTATCTTAAATTGATCGATGAAATTCCCTTGCATGCTATCCTTGACATGAACTTGCCCTGGAATCTGAACTTTTCTCAAGAAGTTTTCAAAACCTATTTAATTACTTGCTTTAATTTAATTTTCTTGCAAAATTAGTTTTAAATCTCAAAACCCTTCAAATTTCTGTTTACTTGGACAACAAACCGAAAACAAATGGTTCAGTACATGAGGTGTTCGCTATTACAATCTCCGTGGGATCGATAATAGTAACTTGTCACTACACTATAAAAAATCATTATAAAAAAATAGTGATCAAATTTTGTTACAGACCCAACAAATTTAAATAGAAAAGAACCTAATCAGCTCTACTAAAGCAAAAATTTAGCACGAATAACAGTATAGAAAGCAATTAAAGTGGTTCACAATGCAGAATATCAAATAAGTACATCAGTTTCAAATCAAAAAGGTGGAGTAGATGAAATAAAAGAAAAGAAAAAGAAAGAAAGAAGCACACATCGACCGATCCCATCCCCCTCCCCCAAACTTATTCTACACGAAGGAAAGAATAAGTTGGGGGAAAAAGATCACGGAGATGTGTGGTGAAAAACCTCGTGAACCCTCACTGCGGCGGAGGCCAATACTGTGGGAATCTCGCCATAAACTGGCGCATCTGCTCCTCATGAGCCTGCTGCTGCTCCCATCGTGCCCGCTCCAGAGCAAAATGCTGGTCCATCACCGTCCAGTGCTCCCGCTGCTCCGCCTCAAAGGATCTCCGCTCAGTAGCCTGAGTCCGCTGCGCCGCGGCTATGGCCTGGAGCTGAGCATTCCAGTCGCTCCACTGATCCTCCAGGCGGCTGAGCCTCTGCTCGAACGCCACACGCTGTGTGCGACGCTCGTAGTATATGGGCTGCTCCTCGTGCTGCTGCTGGCAGGATGAACTCCCCCTCTCCTGGCAGCGAGGCTGCTCCTCGCGAATCTCCTCGTGGGCCTCCTCATGACCACTGCCCCCAGCATCCTCATAGTGGGGCTCCTCAAACTCGGGGTTTGGGATCTGGCGGTGGGCTTCGTCGGCGGCATGGACAGCCTCCACATGAGCTAGAGTATCTAGCTTCCAGTCCTGTCTGTACTGCCGAATCCCTACGTTAGTGAGCTCGGGGTTCGGCAGAGGGAAAAATGGAGGGGTGCGCTGTATGAAGAGGTAGGGCGGGTGCACCGAATGAATGAACCGGAGGTGCACCAGCTTCTCCAAGGTGAGCTTGGTTGGTGGCTCGGCTGACAAATTAGAAAAGTCAATCCCCAGCGCGATCAGTGGGACAGTCCACAAGCCTCCAATACAAATATGTCCTTTCTGGGCTCCGGCGACTCTGTTGGACTGCATCAAAAAGAGCTGGGCAAAATTGATATTCTCCTGGTGGAGCATGCAATAGATCACCATCAGCTCTGCGTCTCGGAGAGAGTTGTTCTCTTTCCTGGCGAAAAGAGTGTGAGCCAGGATCGCCCGAACCATCCGGATAACAGGATTCTGGATCATGGAGGCCTTGCACTCCCCCGATGCCCAGTCTGGGCTCCCATCAGCACAGATGTGGGGCCAGAAAGTCTTGCTGTTGAAACCCCTCGGTTTGTTGTAATCTCCAAGGTTGGCGACCCCAAATGCCCGGTTGATCTCCTTGGTGGTTAGTTTCCTGTCCACATTGTTGGCGCGGAAGGTGACCCCAGTAGGCTCCGTGCGCCCCTTTGTAGTGACCTCAAGGGTGGACAACACCTCCAGTGTGAACCTCTTGTAAGTCGGAAATGCTAGGTCCAGCAAGGGCAACCAGCCGATGTTGGCGAAGAGCTGCTTCACATTGTCGTATAGCACCATTTTCTGCATTGCCTCAATATCGGCAAAGATGGTGCTCTCCACTCCTGGTTCGGCCAGAGTTTTGAACCTGGCCAGGGCAGCGACATCTCGGATCCCCGTGATCCCGTATGCCTCAGGGTGAGTGGCAGGAAGGCGACGTCGAGGTTCCATATAGCCTACAAAAAGAATATTTGCATCAACCACCAAGATAAGTAAATTAAACAAACAGTAAAACCAAATTCAACTAACAAAACTATTCTAGATAAAGAAATAATGAAACTATAGATCCTAAGTTCACTAATGGGTTAAAAGATACCATGCATCATCTCAATTCTCAAAATCAAAACCAAATCCAAACAATTGCCAACCACTAACCCATTTGAAACCATGCTCGCATATAAATATAATCCCAATCCCCCAAACTTAAACTATAATGCAAATAATCAAAACCAACATCACTTAAACTTGTATTAGCCTCAATAGGACAATTTAACTAAGCAAAGCCATCATCCCAAGAGATTAAATGAACAAATCAAGCACAATCTCATAATAATCACGAACCAAAATTAACAAGACAAATTAAAATGCAATGTAGGTCGAAAGAAATGAATCAAACTATCAAATAACTATAAAATCGAATTTAAACGTGATAAAAGATGAAAAATTACCTGAATTTCGTAGCAAATTTGGAGAGAAAATGCAAAACCTAGAAATTTGGGGGTTGACGGATTTTTGAGCGAATCGGAGCAAATCTCTCGGATAGAACTCTTCGTAATGTCGTGGGTGAGTAGTGTGCAAGAGGAATTTGATTGAAAGTTGAAAACAAATGAGAATTTTTAGAGAGAAGAGTTGTGGGTGAAGGGTTTGTGTGAAAAGGTTGAAGAAGAAGTGAGAGAACCCGTCGCGTGTCGTGCTTAAATTGACACAACCGGCAACCCACTTACGCAAACGGCGATCGCCAGTTTTGCAAAGGGGTCGCCGTTTGTGCCCCGTAAGAAAATACATACCCGGCGATCACTTGCACATCCGGCGATCAACTTGCATAGCCGGCGACATGGTGGAGCATTCGGCGGTCTGGTGACAAATCCGGCGAGCTGGTATTTTTGGCGGCCAAGTGTAATAACCGGCGACCGCCGGTTTTGTGCCGTGCCTGTAATTTTATTTTTTTTTTACGATGAAATTCGGCGACTACTGTTCACGTCCGGCGATCGCCGGTTGTGAATTTTCGGTTGCCGGTTTCGTCTCGAAACTCAGCAATTTTTCCTGTTTCCTGCACCCAATTAACTCAATACCCAAAAGTGAACGCAACTATGGTAAAAATGACGAAACCAACTCAAAATAATGACAAAATGAACATAATAAAACACTCTACAACCTCAAAATAACCAGAAACAAGTTGGGTTGCCTCCCAACAAGCGCTTTATTTAATGTCTGTAGCTAGACAACTCAGCAATGGACTATGGATTAGACAAGTAAAGCTCAACTACAGCGGAAATAGTCTCAGATTGAATATACAGCTTTACCCTATGACCATTCACCGTGAAGTGTGTGCCATCAGTTCCTACTAAATCTAGTGTGCCATTCGGATTTACTTTCTCAACAGCATATGGACCAGACCATCTAGATTTCAGTTTCCCAGGAAATAAATGTAAGCGCGAGTTAAAGAGCAATACCTGATCCCCCGGACTGAAGTTGCAGCTGCGGATGCACCTGTCGTGAAACCATTTGGCTCGCTCCTTGTAGAGCTTGGAACTCTCATATGCCTCTGTCCGGAATTCCTCCAACTCTGTCAACTGGATGCATCGTTGCTCAGACGCAGTCTTCAAGTCCCAATTGATTTTCTTCACAGCCCAGAAGGCTTTATGCTCCAACTCCACTGGCAGATGGCAAGATTTTCTGAATACCAACTGATATGGTGACATACCAATTGGAGTCTTGAAAGCAGTCCTGTATGCCCACAGAGCATCGTCCAATCGCATTGCCCAATCCTTCCTGGATACTACAGACTTCTCCAGGATTTGCTTGATTTCCCTGTTAGCTAACTCAGCTTGTCCATTGGCCTGGGGGTGATATGGAGAAGTAATTTTGTGATGCACTCCATATTTTGCTAACAGACTCCCCAGCCACTTGTTCTTGAAGTGTGACCCTCCATCACTCAGCAGTGCTCGCGGCGCTCCGAAGTGTGTCAAGATGTTCTTCTGAAGGAATTTCAGAACCACCTTGGAATCGCTGGTAATTATGGGAATCGCTTCAACCCACCGGGTCACATAGTCTACCGCCAACAGGATAAACTGATATCCATGGGACTTAGGGAATGGTCCCATGAAATCAATGCCCCAAACGTCAAAGGGCTCAATCTCAAACATGTATCGCTTTGGCATCTCGTCCTTCTTCGAGATGGTCCCCATCCTCTGGCATCTATCACAGCTAGCCACAAATTTCTGACAGTCGAGGTAAATAGTAGGCCAATAAAATCCGCTGGTAAGGATTTTCATGGCTGTCCTATTCGCCGCACAGTGGCCTCCATATGGGGACAAATGACAGTCCCCCATTATCTGCTCTCGCTCATTCATCTCTACCCACCGCCTAATCACCATGTCAGCACAGCGGCGGTAAAGGAAGGGCTCATCCCAGTAGTAGAACTTGCAGTCATGTAGAAACTTCCTCTTTTGGTGTGAAGACAGATCAGGTGGTAGAACACCTGCAACCAGAAAGTTGACCAGATCCATGTACCAGGGGTCCACCTTCTCAAGAGCCAAAAATTGTTTGTCCGGGAACACTTCAAAAATTCGGATCCTTGGGTCATCTCCCTCCACTGGGTTCTCTAGCCTTGACAAGTGGTCTGCTACCACATTTTCGCACCCTTTTTGATCCTTGATCTCCATATCAAACTCCTGCAGTAGCAGGATCCACCGGATCAGTCTCGGCTTGGCTTCCTTCTTCGCGAACAGATAACGGATCGCAGCATGATCCGTATACACTATTGTCTTCGCCCCAACCAAGTATGCCCGGAATTTGTCGAAGGTAAATACCAGCGCCAGAAGCTCTTTCTCCGTAGTGGTGTAGTTCACTTGAGCCTCATCCAGAGTCTTGTTGGCGTAGTGTATGACTCGGAAAATTTTGTTCCTCGTCTGCCCCAAAGCAGCTCCAACTGCTGTGTCACTGGCATCGCACATCAAAATGAATGGCTCGGACCAGTCTGGAAATATGAGAACCGGGGCGGTCGTCAAGGCCAACTTCAGCTTCTCAAAAGCCTGCAAACAATTTTCATCAAAGACAAATTTTGTATCTTTCATAAGCAAAGAACTGAGGGGTTTAGAGATTTTTGAAAACTCCCTGATAAACCTCCGGTAGAAGCCTGCATGTTCCAAGAAGCTTCGAACTGATTTCTCGTTCGTAGGTGGAGGTAATTTCGAGATTGCCACAATCTTTGCTCGATCCACCTCCAAACATGTAGCATTGTTATGTGCTCTGTAGTCTATGCACATCCTCCAGCCTGTGACAGGCCGGTGAGCGATTTCTTGGCCACTCTCGTCTTTGATGACTGTCGTCCCCCCTTTCTTGGCCACCACTTGGGTAGGGCTTACCCATTCACTGTCTGAGATGGCGTAGATCATCCCAGCATCCAGAAGCTTCATTACTTCCTTCCGCACCACTTCCTGCATAATTGGATTAAGCATTCGTTGCGGTTGCACCTTAGGCTTGTATCCATCTTCGAGTAAGATCCTGTGCATACAAATAGAAGGGCTAATACCCTTGATGTCAGACAACGACCACCCAATAGCAGATTGGTGGTCTCTCAATACCCTCAGTAATCTATCCAATTGACAAGCAGATAAAGTAGCAGAAACAATTACCGGGTATGTGTCATTTTCGCCCAAGTAAGCATACCTCAAGTGGTCTGGCAGTGGTTTGAGCTCTAGCACTGGTGGCTCCTTCTTTCTCTCTGGATTCAGCGCCTTTCGTCGCGCTTCCTCTTCTTCCTCCTCGCTCCTCAACTTCAGAAAATTGGCACTCTCCACCTTGTTCTTCTCACCTGCAGCATCCAATGCTAGAACAGACTCTAGCAGCTCATCATACGCATCATACAGGTCATCACAAGAATAAACAGAATTTTGCACCCCATAATCTAAGGAATCAGCAGAAATAAATAACGGGTCACAAGGATACAAAACCTGAACCATGTCGCACTCCTCATAGCAGTCATCAGAGTCGTGTTGCTCCATGGCTTTGTAAATGGAGAAAGTGATCTTCTCGTCATTCACTCTCAAGGTGAGCTCTCCTTTCTTCACATCTATGAGGGCGTCAGCAGTGTGGAGGAAGGGTCTTCCAAGGATCAACGGGATATTGCGGTCTTCCTCCATGTCCAAGACCACAAAATCAGCTGGGAAAATAAATTCCCCCACTTTCACCAGCACGTCTTCAACTACCCCTTTCGGGTAGTTCACAGAACGATCCGCCATCTGAAGTCTGATGGTGGTCGGTTTGATGTTGCCGATCTGGAGCTTCTTGAAAATTGACAGAGGCATCAGATTGATGCTAGCCCCTGAGTCACAGAGGACCTGCTCAAAGCTCTGCCCCCCAATCACGCAGGTGATCGAGAAGCACCCAGGATCTGATCTCTTGATCGGCATCTTCTTCTGAATTATGGCGCTGCATTCCTCGAAGAGGTTCACTGTCTCGAACGCGCCAAAGGGCTTCTTCTGGGTAACCATATCCTTCAGAAATTTCATGTACCCAGGGATCTCCTGTACCACTTCAATCAAAGGAAGATTGATGTGGATCTTCTTCATGTGCTCCAAGAAACGCTTATACCTCTCCTCCTTCTGCTTCTTGGCGAACCTTTGTGGGAAAGGTACAGCAACAGGACCAGCTGATTTGGATCTGTCTTCAGGACAGATCTCTTTACCCTTCTCAGTATGTTCTTCTTCAGGAAGAATAGGGTCAGACTGTACAACTTCAGGTTGCACAGGTATGTCAGCGGGCATAGATGGCCCCTCATAACCTTTACCATTGCGGGTGGTAATAGCATTACACTGGTCCTTGGGATTCACCACAGTGTTGCTCGGAAAGTGTCCCGGAGTATGCTGGTTGCCAATTGCGTTGGCTATCTGGGAAATCTGTGTGTCTATCTACTTCATGTGCTTTCCCTTTTCCCCCATATTATTCTGCAGCTAAGAAATTTCTCTGTCTGTCTTCGTAGACTTAGCATTGGAGACTGCGATGAATTGTGTCAGGAGTTCCCTCATGCTTGGCTCCTTTGTCTCATTTGCTGCTCCATGATTTGCAGCAAACCCAGGTGGAGGCTGCAGGGCATTGTTCGGATTCCCATAAGAAAAGTTGGGATGATTCCGATTGTTGGGATGATACACCATGTTCCCCGATGGATACCCTTGATTGTTGTGGAAGTTTCTCTGGTTCACATAGTGTGCATCCTCCATTTGCATCTCATTAACCTGCTCATAACCTTGTTGAGGGAGGTTATTTTCCAACTTAGCAATGCGGGTCTCCAGTAATTTAGTGGAAGCAGCCACTTCTTTCCTCATCAACTTGATCTCAGCAGCTATGTCTCCAGTGTCATCAACTGCTGCTACTTCTTTCCTCATCAACTTGATCTCAGCAGCTATGTCTCCAATGTCATCAACTGCTGCTATCCTGTGATCTCCCCTGTCTGCTGGCCAGTTGTATTCGCTTTTCGCCATCACTTCGAGTAAAGCTAACCCTTCCTGTGGTGGTTTAGCAGTCAGTGACCCTCCAGCTGAAGCATTCACATGCTTCTGGGTCTCCCTGTCCAGTCCTTTGTAGAAATGACACATCTGCTGCTTCTCAGTAAAACCATGGCAAGGGCAGGAGCGCAAGAGATCCTTGAAGTGCTCCCAAGCCTCGTATAGTGACTCTCCAGAAAACTGCATGAACTGTGAAATCTGAGTCTGTAACTGAATAGTTTTGCTGGGTGGGAAAAACTGGATCAAGAACAGCTTGCACAGCTCCTCCGATGTTGAGATCTCATTGCAGTTCAGCGTCATATACCACGATAGTGCTCTGTCGCGCAGTGTGAAAGAAAATAGGCGCAACCGGACATAGTCAATAGGCACCTGATTCTGCTTAACTGTATCACACAGCAGAAGGAACCTCTGAATGTGCAGATGAGGGTCCTCGGTGGGCAATCCCCCATACTGATTCTGTTGAGCTGTGTGTATCAGACCAGTCTTCAGCTCAAAGTTTGGTGTATCCACCTTCAGCCCAAAATCTGCATTACGATGCCTATCAGTCATCGGCTCGTACATCTCATCGATGGTAGGTGGTCGAGGTACTTCAGGACCCTGACGCTCTTGAAGTCTTAGGTTCATTTCTTGTAGCTGCCTCTGCAGCTCAGCTATCTGTGCCGCTTGATTGTCAGCCATAGTGAATGCTAACTTTCTTCGCGCAGTGTTTCTTCGGCAGGTGGATTCGATCTCCGGATCTAGAGGTTCAGGAGGTGGACCTTTTGATCTGGTTCGCATATACTACCTGCAACGAAGCAAACCGTGAATAGCACAAAAAGGAAACAGAATTTAAAATAAATGTGTGTAAAGTAAAGCCTAGCGTAATTAGCGTAATATTAGGATTAGTGTCAATTATAAATCTTTGCAGTCCCCGGCAACGGCGCCAAAAACTTGATAGCGCGTTTCACAACGCGCTAAAGCTGCAAGTGTACAGACCACTGCAGAGGGCAAGTAATAATTTATCGAACTCAAGGACTGCAGGCTCGAAGTATAACCAAGCACTAAAACGTAGATACCTTACTACTATCTAGGCGAATCGAAAAAGAGATTTGGTTTTTATTTAAACTAGCAATGATTTTAAAGCAACAATAAAATAAAGATCAATTAATGATTTTAGAAAGCTTGTGAGAAAATAGGATTCCAGGGCAATCACTTTGAATATTAATCAAACAACTTTTCATGCAATTCAATCCCAATTTAATTCCCAAAGATGTGAGCAATCGCAAATATGTTATCAGGTGATCCTCTCGGACTCTAAACCATAACATGGAAATAAAAGATCAGAAGATTCCTCTCGGACATACAGAAGACTTTTACTCTTGATAAAAACCTTAGATTTCAAAACCCTTTAAAAGTTCAATTTCCTCTCGGACAATTGTTCTAATAAATCTAATTTATTTGCATCTTAATTGATAACCTAGACCTCTCGGTTCAAAAACTACCAATTCAAATCGCAATCAATGGCCAGTATCTCGCAATTAATGAAAATCCCAAATAAAATTAGAACATCAATGGAACAGGAACATTGAATTACATAAATTGTTGAATGAATAAATACAAAGTTTCAAACCCTAGAATCCATGAATAGATTTAGCCAATCATGCTAAATTCTAGAAAAACAAAGAGATGAAGAGTCACAATAACAGAAAACATAGAAATCAAAAACCCGTAGAGTCTTCAATCTTCGAATCCTGGAGTGCTCTTCAAGTTCCCCATGAATCTACTGTGAATTCTCTACCTTCTAGCCTCAGAAATTGGAAAAAGGAGCCTATTTTGGTTCAGGGACGTCCTATTTATAGATGGGGCTTTTCAAATCTCCAAAAGATATGATTTTAGGGCTTGAGATTCGTCAGAATACGTCAAAACTTGCACAACCGGCGAGTAGGAATGCACGATCAGCGATCGCAGGGCATGCAGGAAGGTCGCCGATCATGTTACGAGAGAAAAAAAGAAAATTGCAGAACCGGCGACCCGGTTGCACAATCGGCGGTCGCCGGTTCTCCCACCTCGTCGCCGAAAATTCGGCTTGGTCGCCGGTTTGGCCACTTGGCCGCCGGCTGTGCTGCGAAAGAATTTTCACAACCGGCGACCCGGTTGCAAAACCGGCGGTCGCCGGTTCTCCCCCTGGACCGCCGCATTCGTCTCGAACACGGTTTTTGGCGAGTTCTTCGGCATTTTCTGACTCTTTCTTCTTCCCGGTGCAAGCTAGCATTGATCAGCTCCCATGATGCTTGCTCAAACTTCCCATTTTAACTCAGAAAAGCATAAAATCTGTGAAAACAACATCAAACAAAACCAAACGTAATATTTCCAGAATAAGAATAATGTATGAAAACATCACGTAATGACTCAATCTGAGGTATAATTCGGATATAATCCTATCAATAAAATGCACAGAATGAGTTTTTATCAATTAGCAAGTGTAACAAGATGCGGAAGCTAGGGTTACAAGCATGGGGATTTCAAAACCTTAAAAGTATTTTAATTGAGTTTTGTGAAGAGATACAAGAGATATTCGGAGGAAGTTGCGTCACCCTTCCCAAATTGCAATAGTTGAGTTTATGTCAACTTCCAAGACTTGAGAGTGTGTGTGTGTGAGTGGCAGCTATGATTTGCAACTCCATCCAGCATATCTTAATTTCAGGGTGCCCAGTTGATGAAGAAACTGCCAGTGCATTTGGATGTTCCTCTGCAACCCACGTTGTGCATTAATGCAACTAACTGTAGTGTAATATTAATGCAACTATATTTTATAACTAATGCAACTTTACATGTAAAACAAAATTGAAATTCCTGAAAATTAGGGATAGTGATGATGAAATTAATTTTTTATAAAATATATTGTAAGATTTTGTTTAAAACTCGACATTAATGAAGAAAAATAAATTAATTTTGAGATGTTGATAATTTAGGGATCAAATCCTACTAAATTAGAGAGGAAATAGAAGTTAATGTTAAATGCAATAATTTAGGAACAAAATCCCATGAATTTAGGAAAGAAAAATCGTGCAAATATAATTATTACGCCAAAATGACTAAAAAGTACAAATAATGCAACTTTTTTTCTCTATTACTGCCACAAATTTTTAAATTAAAAATATTTAATCTGAGTCATTAATTTAAAAAATCAATGCACCAAATTTAGTCTTATATCACATCTAAAAGGTGGTTGCCACTATAATCAACCCTATATATCACATCTAAAAGCTGGAAGAAACTAGTCACTTTGAAGTTTTAATTGTGTGAAGAAGACATGTATATCTTTATTTTGACCAAACAAATTTGAATTCTGGTGGATATTTGCATCTTTGTTGTTGTATTGTAAATTGTGATCCTAGTGACTTCGTAGACTTGTTAAGGACTAGAATTAATTTGAGACTTGTTTGAAACTTTTTGTATTCCTACTCCATTGGTGATAGTAAATTTTGGTACATCGGGTTAGTCTCGTAGTTTTTATCTCTTCACGCGGAAAAGAGTTTTTTTGGTGTATTCTTTATGCGTCCATTTCTTGTAGTTTTCTTGTTGATTTGGTGCTAGACATTTTATGCTCCTATTATATTCTAGTAAATCGAGAAAATGTTGATTGCTTCCACTTGCTTGTTTCTTTATGTATTGTACCACCTTCCCAGTAGTTCTTTGAAGCCATCACAAAGTGAATAGACATTTTCAAGTAATTTGTGTCAAAGTTGGTGGAGCATATAGACTGTGCACACAATAAGTTGAAGGTGATCCCTTTAGAAGCTCTCCATAAAAACTTGAAGTTATTGATAGCTAACTCATGAATTGCAGTTGTAACACCCCACATTTTTCTTGCTATTTTACGTTAAATAATTATTTAAACACGCGCGATGAAAAATTAAAGTACGATATGTACTTATCGGTCTATCTATAATAATGTTCGGTCTTCGTATTATTATATGGGCTTGATAAATTAATTTGAGTCCAAGTATGAAATCTTAAAGAGTAATGGGCTAGTGCTCTAAAAAAAGTGTAATGGGCTAGTGGACTCCTTTATTTATTTATCCTTACAAATGTGCTGGGCCAAATTCAAGAAAATAAAATAAGCCCATTAGAAACAAGTGTGGGAAGCTAAGGTTCATTCTACCTCAGCATTATTAATTAAATTCCATGAGAATATGTAAAACCCAATTGAGTGATTTAAATCGATAAAGTATAATTATTCGAGAATAATTCGGTGGTGAATTCCGGAAATTATATCCTAAATTTCCCCATTATTTTCGGCCACCACTAAAAATAATAAAAAGAAGAACTACATATTATATTCCATATATTTATTATATTGTGAATGAATTTTTAAACATTTAAAATATTATTAGTATTGTGAATGCATGGGCTAATTACTACTATTGTAGGCCTTCTAGAAGATAAGTCACATTTGGCCATGAAAATTATTGGAGGGTCATTTGGTAAATGTAATCTTTTGGGCTATTCCATGGAACCATCTTTTATTATTCTTGTTTATTTGCGATACATGGAATTAAGTGTTTTATAAACTTATCTTATATCCATGAAACCTCTTTGGAGTCGAATGTTTTGTAAGCTTGAAGTGTAACTTTTTCTGAATTTCTTTAATTCATTTGTCCTAAATGGCATGATCAAGTTGAAACCCCTGGCATGATATATTTATATATAATCTGATTTCTTGTTACTATGTTCGTAATCTATACAGGAACGGTTTTCTTTCTCCCATTTCTATTACTACACAACTGCAGCTTGCAAATTTGTTCACAAAAATTCTTTCTGGACCTCGTTTTCGGTTTTGACTTGGAAACATGGGCCTCATCGACCTTCATCAGCTCCATCTTAAGGAGCGGTGTTCACATATGGAGGGTTCACTTGTTGGTGTCCACGTGGGTTTAGCTGTTGGAGAGTGAAGTTGTTGTTTTCTGTTTAACACTTCATGCGGAGTAGTGTTTTAAAATTTTTCTTTCCTTCTATTGAGATACATATACTTCAAAATTTGGTTGTATCAAAAAACAATTTTCATAGAAATTCTAATTCTTACAATTGGGATTTCCATTTATGATTTTAACACTATTATTTTATCTATCCAATTCAATAGGTTCGACTTGAAATTATTTTGAGTTTATAGTATGAGATTATTTGGTACTTTTTATACATAACATTTTTATGATTTAATCAATTATTATTGTTATTATGTACTTCTTTTATAAAATATTATCTACGATTTAATTAGTGCAACACACGGGTGAATAACTAGTAAAATAAGAAAGAGAATAACTAACTGGCGTGAATGCCGTGAAACATGGAAGAGCATTGGAGATCGAAAGACGGGTTGTGAGGAGATAGAGAAGGAATAAACAAACTGCCTCAAACATTAATAAATATATTCCACTCATTAACATTAGCATACACGACATGAGAAAAATCACATTTTTTCAATCTTAGGAAATGTTAACAATGTCTGAGTTTTCGTAACCCAAGTGGTTGATTCAAAATATGAATTTCTATGAAAACTTCTAGAGATATGATTTCTAAGGTCCAAAACGAGAAATAGAGATGAAAATTAGTAAGAAACTTAGAAATTCAAAAGTTAAAAACACTACTATAGTCTCGACTTTAGAGATCCTATATATTGAGGCGATAGTCAATCTTCACAATATTGTTTGTCAATGAGATGTAGACGACAAACTGAGGATTGTAGGAGAAGAGGAAGTGTTGGGTACCAGGTCGTTCGATGATTATCCAATAATGATATGAAAAGAATTTGGGGAAAATTTAAAAGAAATGGGCGAATATTTAGAGAGAATTAGGCACACAACAAGAAATATTTAATTAGTTTTAATTGTTGATAAGTGTAACAACAAAAGGTTAAGTTTGTAGATATGGTGTGAGATTAGTTAGAACCCAAGAATGACTTTGTTGTGTTTATAAGAACGGCAACATGTAATTCATTTTCTCAAGTAGGAAATATCTTTCTTTTCTCAGTTTCAAAATCAAGAGTTTTACAAAGAGGTATATCCAAATGCACTAGCGGCTTCCTCATCAATCTTGGGCACCTCGATTGCTTCGATGGAGTTGCAAATCATAGTCGTCTCGCACACGCACACACTGTCAAGTCTTGGCAATTTACATTAAACAAAACATTTTTAATTTTTGGAGGGTTACACAACCTCTTCCAAATATCTCTTCTGTTTCTTCACAACAATCAATTGGAACAATTTCATGGTTTGGAAATCCCCATGCTTGTAACCCCAGCTTCCGCATCATGTTACAGTAGGTAAGAATAGCAACCCAAGATATGAAAACACATGTTGTGGCGGTCCAGGTGTTTCTATCAAGCCGCAAGTCGTTCAACTCCTCCAAGCAGCTCATCGCCAAAACTTCAAGACTTGAGATTGGGGATTCTAATTCTTGTGGTGTGTTAAGATAATCACGTAGAACCTAGTCTTAAATAAACATATCAGTCTTTGAAACTTATTTTTCATAATTTCCCACAATTTTTTGGCTTTGCATGATTCTTCGAAAAATTATTTTGTTCTCGTCCAGATTTTCATCTTCAACATGCTCTTCAAATCCTTTTTCTACAATGTCCCATTGATTAAGAGATTGAAAAATGGTATTCATTTTCAAGAACAAAAAAGTTGAGGTTGATGTCATGAGTTCTTTTTGGTCGGATAGAATCTTTTGGCTCTTGATACCAAATGTTGGTTTTGGTTATGCTGGTGCACGATATTGGAGAGAATGTGGTTGATATATTTGATTGATTCAATATGTTTCTCCAATATCTGAATATTACAATCATAGATTATAAATCTCATTATATAGTACTTGAGGTACATGTATCATCTCAAGTGTCACATAAATCGATCTAGGTAATGTAGATGCGTAAATGTATCTAGAACTTAATGCATGAATGTATCTTGATAAATGAAATGCATGAACAACACATTATTATTATAACGGACTATAATGGCGCCTCCTTACAGATTCTGTTAGTGTCCCACCTTCTTCATGTCCAACATACCTAAACCAAAAATTTTACACGAGTTATTGACCTTATTTTGGGCTTTACAAGAATAAAAGCAAAGCGCGTAACTAGTATCATAGCTAAAACTTACCCAGGTGCAGCTCCAATCAGACGAGATACGGAGGTGTCAGCAACTTCACTCCCCTTCTTTCAAAACAATCAATTACAAGTTCATCACGAAAATTATGATGCTGCTCAATAAGCTTCTCTGCTCGTCTATTTAGTTTTGCTGCTTTACCTCCATCTATCATCTGTTTAAAATATCCTTCGGATTTGAATCGAGCGACTAACTCAACAGCTTCAGTTTCAAAGGATTTGACTTTTTCCAACCATTTTCTGACTTCATGTTTCCTTTGCTTTTTACCTGAGAACTCATCATACTTGACTTGCTCCTCGACATCATATGCCTTTGCTCTGAATAACTTCAAGTTTCTCTCCAGAATATGTATTGGGTCCTTGTTCGACAAATATGTCATGATAATCTCGCAAAACATTCTGATGTACTTTTCAAAACAACCAGATGGCTTTTGAAATTGCTGGTCTAAAAAACCGATGTATGTTTTGATCAGTAATGAAAGCTGTGAAATGAAGCTGAACTGCTATATCTGTCAAAGCACAAATCTAAAAAGACACTTGCATTTGCGGTAAAACAAGGTAGAGAGATGTCACACTACTTCAGTTGAAAGTAAGGTAATATGCTATAGAGGCAGATTTGTCTCGTTCCAATTTTATAAGATATGGGGGACGTCACCGTACTTACTTGTAAAAAAGGAAAAATAACTCCATCATCGCACACTCCTCCACATCATTGGGGCTTTTGATTGAAAAATAGTTAAAGATTGGGGTGAGTTTTTTTTTTTAACTCAGTAGAGCACACATAGACATACATATCCACAATTATACACAATACATAAACTTAGTGCATGAAAATAACCATTGTGGTTTGTTGACCCATTCATTTTGTAAACATGTATAAATTTTAGCAAATAATATAGAAGGAATAATGTAAAATTACCACATGATACCCAACCTTGACTATTATTGGAAAGCTCTTGAAATTGACTTGCGTTTTTCCTTCTAATACTTATCGCATCCTCCTTCTTAATGTGTGAAATATTATGTGAAAAAGTCTATTTATAATGGTCAAAATATGGTTACTAAATATTTTAGATAAACATGTAAATATTTTAAAAAATATTTTTTTCATCAAATAAATAAATATCTATTAATTTTAGATAAACATGATTTGCGTAGTTAGGATTCAAAATCAAATCCTAAATATTTTGAAATATTAACTTAAAAGAATTTTTTAAAAGAAATGTAACAAGGTTTTGAAATAAAATAAACTATTGGGATCTTACAATCTCCACTTCTAAAAAATAATCCTCCAAATGGCTTTTACCTTTTTCCGACGCGATACGATGCAACGATGATGGTTGTTATAAAAAATCAAATGATTTTCTCTTACAAATCTACAAAATCGTAGACGTGCTCGGATTCCACTCTGTCACTCCCTGATTCTCTAAAATAAAGGGGACACAATCGTAATTACTTTCATTGAAAAACAAGGACACATAACCCATCATCGCATAATCCTCCCAAATCTTTGAAGTTTTTGGTTGGAAAACAGCTAAATGTTCTTTTGACTTTGTATGGGCGCACGGAGACATACATATCACAATTATACACCATACATATCATAAATTCAAGCAAAGCATATATATATACAATGAATACTATAAAGTGACCCAATGATACTCCACCTTGTGTATTATATGAAAGCTCTTGAAATTGAATTGTGTTTTTCCTTCTAATACTTGTCAAAAACTTTTTAATGTGAGATATATATGTTGGGAAGAGGTCTACTTATAATGGTCGAAATATGATTTTAAAATATTTTAGATAAATCAATATTGATATTAGATAAATATGATTTTCGTAGGAATCAAAATCAAATTGTAAATATTTGAAAAGATTTTATTAAGTGAATTGTAACAAGATTTTAAAATAAAATAAAATATTGGGAATACACCACAATACACTAGATGTTGCATTGTTTGTCACAAAAGATACATCTAGTCCGTACTATATGCATAGATGTCTATTATAATTGTTAAAATATGATTTTAAAATATTTTAGATAAACATGATTTTCTTTGGAGTCAAAATCAAATTCTATGGATTTGAAAATATTAACTGAAAAGATTTTATTAAGAGAATTGTAACAATATTTTAAAATAAAATAAAATATTTGGAATACACCACACTACACTTGATGGTGCATTATTTGCAGGACCTTATAAACAATTCCCAATATGCATTTTTTTATATTTTACAATAATAATTTTGTTGACAAATCCGAATGTACATTTAATATGATAAGACTACTGAAACTAAAAATTAATCCTTGTCATTTTTAAGTCAGATCTTAGGCAGGAGGAAGTAAATTTTGCAGAAGGTTTAATAGAAAAATCGTGAACTACGAAGGAATTTTCTAGCTAGGTGGAATTTTTAAAAAATTTGGAGCAAAATTAGATGGTGAAATGACAGGAAAAGCCAAACAAAAATAATTAAGATCTAATTGGAGGTGATTGTAAAGAGGTATCAGAATTCAGAAATGAAATGGATAGTAGATTTGGGGAGGCAGTTTAGCTTAGGAAGAGAAGTGATGATAATGAGCCAAAAAGAGAAGCTCATATTAGGATGTAGGGTGATAATAAAATTTTTTGAAAAAGAGACAAAAGTTATGTGAAGAACTTTTTTACTAATTTTAGTAATAAAATATTGAACCCAATTTTATATCAAAACAAGATTAAATTGTTAAAATAAATTAAAAATGAAAAAAAAAGTAAATATATCCATTTTACAATCCTCATCCTCTACACTGCTTGAGCTGCGTCTGAGTGCAACCTCTTAGGAATCTGAATTAGTATATCATACTTCTCCCCCATTGTAGCATTCACTAGCCCTCAATTGCTCTCCACCCCATATCATAGTCATGTTCCATATATTTAGGGGTGTAATCGAACCGAATCGAGTCGAGTAGTGTCGTGCTCAAGTTTGACTCGTTTAGTTTTGAGTCGAGCTTCGAGCTTTTTTATCGAATACTTTGATGTTCACGAACTTTGTCGAGCTTTTATCGAGCCTAAACGAACTTTCTAAATTTAGAATATATTTAAGATTTTCATTATTATTTTGAAAGAAAAATTATTTATTCCAAAAATAATATCATATTCATGCTCAAATTCTAAAAAAAATTCATTATTAGAATGATTTATCATTATTGTTACTCTTAAATCATGAAAATATTATTATTATAAAATTAAATATTTTATATTTCTTACTAATTTTAGCTAACGAGCCTGCTCATGAGCTCACGAGTCGAATCGAATACCATGATGCTCAAGTTTGGTTCATTTAATAAAGGAGCTTTACGAAACGAACTTTTATCGAGTCGAGATCCGTGTAGCTCACGAACAGTTTGGTTCATTTACACCCCTACGTACACCACCGAGTTCTAACCTATCTCTTTCCCCACCAGCATCTTTGACAACTCCATCACCACCCTCTTCTCCAGCCATCTCCATATTTGTTGTGCACCGTATACCTAAATGAAATTGCAATTTGCATCAGCAACATGATTAATGACCTTGTAGAATTTATATAAACGCACCCATATCCAACGTTATAAAATTCACATCAGCCAGACTGTTTCCAGCATCAATCCTCTGAGCTAATCCCTCAACAACCGCTGACTTCCCCCCACCACGCTCGCCAATGAGAGCGGGGTTGCAATGTTGTAGAACTCGATAGGTGCTCCTCGAGCGTCTGACGGGGCCTAGGCGGATTTATGCGGTTTGACTTTTTTAAGAATATTTTCAAAGTAAAATATGATTAATATTTACCCAAAATTTCTAAATAAATGTTCCAAAGATTAACTATGTCAATACTAAATATCCAACCATCGATACAACATTCCAATATTTCACAGTTCGAAAATAAAAAACAATTCCAAAATAAAAGTGTTGGTCCCAAACCAGATTTAGACAATATGCACAACGGAAGTTTTAAAGGTTTATGCCCTTCATGCTGGCACCGGCCCGGGTTCATAAAAAATGGTTTCTTAATTAGCGAGTGATATATTACTTCGTCAATATTCAGTAATATACTCCAACATTAGATGTGTTGGATTTTAAATTCAATGCAAAAATTTAAATAAAGTAGTAAATAACACAACGGATTTGTAGAGGTTAAGACAAAATCATCCTACGTCCTCTCTTCGGATGCGTAGTCCGACAATCACTAAGTTGGGCATTACAAAAAAAGTCAACACTGTCACTGGTTGGTTGGGAATTCGGATGCTGCTTGGGGGACTTGTCCTTCAACTCGGCGGTGTTTGACTAGTTTATGTATTTTTGTGGGAGATGCTCTGATTTATTGGAGATGCAAGAAGCAAGCTACTATGTCTCTTTCCACAGCAGAAGCTGAATATCGAGCATTCAATTCTACAACTCATTAATTGAAGTTAATTAATTATTAAAACACGTGCGACGATGAATTAAAGTACGAGATGTATTTATCAGTCTATCTAAGATTATGTTCGGTCTTGTTATTAGTATATGGGCTTCATACATTACTTTTAGTCAAATTATGAAAACAAAAAAGTAATGGGCTAATGACTCCTTTATTTATTTATCCTTACAAATGTGTTGGGCCCCATTGAAGAAAATAAAATAAGCCCATTAGAAACAAGTGTGGAAATTAAGGTCCATTCTACCTTAGCATTATTAATTAAATTCATGAGAATATGTAAGGCCCAATTGCATAATTTAAATCGATAAAGTAATTATTCGAGAATAATTCGGTGGTGAGTTGTACCAATCTTATTCTCACATTTCCTTCAATTAACAATCACACACATACATTTAATTAGGATGGATGGTCTAAGTATTTCTATCAGTCCTAGTTGATAATACTCGATGTAATCAGGCGCCTATGTAACATCTATCCCTCGGGTCCGATGTCAGGGCCTGCAGTCCGATGCACCCCAACCACATCTCCAGTTGGCGTCTACCAAACCTGGAAGGTTGTTGGCAGCGGGAATCGAACCTCCGTCCTGCCCTTTAACGCCAAATCCAAAGGGATGATGTTAGCTCAACTGGTTAACATCAACCCTTGGGTTTTAGTGTACAAGGGCAGGACGGAGGTTCGATTCCCACTGCCAACAGCCAGCCAGTTATGGTAGGTGGCTATAACTGGAGAGTGGTTGGGGTGCATCGGACTGCAGGCCCTGACATCGGACCCGAGGGGTAGATGTTACAACGTAGGACTATGATTCAGAACCACTATAAATATCCTGTCTTATTTATTGCTTTCTTAAGTTTCAGCACTAAGCTTACTTGCATATTTGAAACTTTCAATACTTGGCTAAGTATTGAAGTGTATATTTGAAGTGAAACTTAAAACTTACGAGAGACTAAAACTGAGTTTTGATAAAACTGAAAACTGAGTCAAGTCAGTTTTCAGAATCAAGTGCAAAATTTTAAACTTCCGCTGCAATTATTATTATTCTAATTTCGAGACCAACAATTATTGTTTTACTTTGTAACAAAATAAAATACCATGAATCAATAATAAAGTTCCAACTTTCACAATATTATTAATTATAAAATTTAAAAATAATTCGATTGTCATTGATCTAATGATCTAAGGACTGTTTGGTTTGTGAGTATCATAACGAAGAAAAATAAGGTTCATGATTTGGGAATGGAGAGAATGAGTAGATTCTCCAATATTTTGGAATGATGATTCGCCATGCATCTAAATGGTAGGTTTCATTCTCATTCCCAATTTTGATTGTCTATTTCAATTTTATTTCATAAAATTTTATCATTATTATATATTATTTTCAGCACCCTCCAATTTGTTTAATAATCATTTATATTAAATATGAAATATTGTAATAACAATATTATAATAATTTTATACTATAATAAATAAGAAGTAATATTATTAATTTTAGGCTACATTAATTATATTATTAAAGAGTCTTATAATAATATTTTATTTTATACATAAACTTTAATTAATTTATTCAATATAATTATAAAATACTAAAATCTTATTATTAATAAATTCTATTTAATTTATAATTTTATTATAAAATTATTATGGATATATCTTAATATTATTTTATTTATAATATTTTATAATTGAAATATTTTCATAATGTTTAAAAAAAATAGAGAATTAAATAATTTTGTAATAATTTTATTATAATAATTTTTTATTTATTGTTATTTTAAAATAAAGTTTAAATTTTAATTTAATATCACATTTATATTTTATTTTAGATCATTTGTAATTATCTTTTTGTTTTATTAATTTATTATAAATTATATTAATATTAAAAAATATTAATATATTTAAATATTATTCATATATTTCAATATTATTGTTTTTATAATTAAATATAACAATAATATTATAAAATATATAAAATAAAGAAAATAAATAATATCATAGAAATGTTATTATTTTCTGTTGTAATTATAATATTTTACAACCAATGTATTATTATTTGCAATGAACTCTATTATGAATACACTGCACTACACTAGATGTTGCATTGTTTGCATGATCTGGTAGGCTATACCCATTGTTGTAAAAATCCTCGCTTAGTACCGCTTAGGACCCGAATACCCTCAAATCCCCGTATCTAGTTAGTTTGACGAGTAATTCGCATCTACGCACTACCTAGACAGTTTAATCCGCCTAGCTAACGATTTAGATTGCCGTCTAAGCAAGTTATGTGTCGCATAATCGATTTAGAAGGCCTATTTTTGTAAGTTTTTTTTAAAAAATAATTAATATTTTTATAATTTTAATTTTTATCTATTTATAAATATCCAAATAAATATTAAAAATAAAAAATTAGTTTACCGATTAACTTCTGCCTATAAAGTGTCTAGGCCCCGCCTAAACCACTTAGGCATTAGGCCCACTCGAACGCCCGACTAGCGCCTAGCGATTTTTATAACCTTGTCTATACCCAAAATGCATGTTTTTTTATATTATAATAATAATTTTGCAGAAAAATATGAATGTGAATTTAATATGTTGAGACTTAAGACTATCACTTACTCCATGACATTTTTAAAGTTAGATCTTAGACATGAGGAAACAGATTTTGTAGAAGGATTAGTAGAAAAATCATCACCTCCAAATTAGGGCCTTGCGTTGAATTTTGTTAGCTCTTGTAATCGATGGAATTCGTTGAATATTTGGAGCAAATTAGAGGATCATGTGAAAAGAAAACAAAAAGCCAAACACGAAATAATGTTGGCGTGAGTGAGAGATTTATGGAAGATGAAGTTGGAGAAGAAAGTGGCTGAGTGTTCGATTTCTCGTGTGATGCTGCTGAATGGAGTTTTATGGGATGAGATCAACATCATCAATGCAAAATCTGATATTCATTGTGTTTGTGGTGCTGCTAAAAAACTTGAAGATAGGAAGAGAGGGATGAAATTTCTTCTTTGGCTTAATGAAACTTTTGATACAGCTCGAAGTCAGATTCTTCTGCAGGAACCCCTCCCTAGTACTAGCAGGATTTATTCGATGATCCTACAAGATGAGGATCAAAAGAAAGTGACATCTCAACAACCTTTAGCTAGTGAGGTGGTTATGTATGCTGATAACAAGTTTGGACAGGGAAGCACTAAGCCTAAGAGAACTGGATTGCCACCTATCAAACCTTGGTTGAGTAAAGAAGATAATAAGAAGTTGAAATGTAGACATTGCGGGCTTAATGGACATGAAGCAAAAGACTGCTTTAAACTTCCGGAGTGGTTTAAGGATATGAAACAAAAGAAGGACGGTGATCGCAATACTTTTTCTGTTACTAGATGTGATGCTTCTGAGGATGAGAGATCGGGAGTGGATATGGACAGGATTATAGAGGAAAAGATAGAGAAATGTCTATTTAAAAACAGGGTGGATGATGGCAGAGTTAATCTGGTGGTTGATGATTCCACACCAAATGATCCTTTCTCTGCATATGATGGCCATTATGTGTTTGGAGAGTCTGATATGGTGGATAGGGAGCAGTGGGTTCTAGATTCTGGAGCAAGTGTCCATGTCTGCTGTAATATGGAGCTTCTGATTAATTTACAAACATTATCTATGCCACAGAGGATACACTTATCGGAAGGAAAAGTAATTTGGATACATCAAGCTGGAGAAGCCCTTTTATCTAAGGAGATGAGATTAAGAAAGGTTCTTTATGCTCCATCATTCACACACAATTTGATATCTGTGGCACAAGTGATTAAAGATGCAGGTGTGAAGTGTATTTTTGTTGAATCACATTGCCTTATACAGAATAAACATAATGATCATGTCCTAGGAATAACCAAGTCATGTGGGAGGGTTTATACTCTTTCTTCTACTCAGAGACAACAATTGAATGCTATTGGAAAACAAAAGGGATTCTCTGCTGATGACTGGAATAAAGCATTGGGTCATGCCTCTCTTACCACACTGAATCACATTTCTGAGTTTAGAAATGTATGTAATGACACAACCATCAACATGATTAATGCTTGCGAAGTCTGTCATAAAGCATAAAAAAATCTAGGGATCCTTTCCCATCAAAAGGACATAGATCAGATGTTCCATTCGAATTGATACACATGGACCTCTGGGGTCAATATAAGGGGGAGTCAATTACTAACACACCATACATGCTTTCAATTGTAGAGGATTGCAGCAGGTGCACCTGGATCTTCTTGCTGTCATCTAATGAATAGGTTGGAGGACTTATCTGTGAGTTTCTAAAGATGATAGAAACACAGCTTGGCGTAAAGGTTAAGAAGATAAAAACATATAATGGGAGTGAGTTTGTTAATAGGAAGGTTCAGGTATACTGGCTGATGCAGGGGTCATTCACTTAACTACATGCACATATAGTCCACAATAGAATGGAGTTGTGGAAAGGAAACACAGAACTATACTCCAAACTGCAAGAGCATTGATGTTTCAGGGCAATCTTCCTTCTAAACTATGGCCTTACTCACTGATACATGCTACATGTCTACTTAACAGACTGCCTATGGCACAGCTGGAGTGGAAATGTCCTCATGAAATGCTGTTCAGAACTGAAATTGATTATAAGAGTATTCTGCCATTTGGGTGCTTGGTTCATGCAGTGGATGTCTCACCAGACAAGCACAAGTTTGACAGCAGATCTTTGAAATGCATTTTTCTGGGATATGCTGCCAAAAAGAAGGGATATGTGTTGTTCTCAATGAAAGGTGAGTTCATTTTCACAGCTCGAGACATTAAAGCTTTTCATAACATTTTTCCCTTTTCTGAAAGTTCACTCAACCCAGAAAATGACATCAACTCTCCCCTTGTTCCTTCTTATCACACATCCACTTCAGATATATCTAAACCTTCTTCTACAACTACCACCGCTACAGATTCCTCCCAACATATCTCCTTCACAAGATTCAGCTTCCACTTCCACTTCCACTAATGATATTCCTGTTGCTGACTCAGATATTATCCAAGAACATGAAAGCATAGCTTTGAGGAGAACAAGGCTCCAGCATGGAAAAAAGATTATGTTGCTCCTTTTTTGGATCAGTTTCTAGCAACTACATTGCATGAGGTATCATCACTTACCCCACTTATATTCCCTTACATCCTGTTAGGGGTTGCAATTGGGTTGGGTTCGGGTTGGCAGGTCGGGTTGAGACCTAATATTAACACGTTATATGTCAACCCAAACCCGACCCATTTATTTTTTGGGTAAGAAAGTTCAACCCGAACCCGACCTGTTTATTTTCAGGTCGACCCGAGAATGACCAAAATGACCCGTTTAATCTTATTCAAACATTCTAACCAAATTAAAAAAATAAAATATATAAATCTTTTTAGTTCAAATCTTATTTAAATATTCTGACCAAATTTAAAAATAAAATAAACTAATCTATCTATCTATTTATATTATATATATATATATATTAAAGCAAAGCAGTAAAATAAATTGTTCTCTCCAAAAATTCACATAAATTTTTTTTCTATTATAACATATATACAATAAAAAATAATTAAAAATATTTAAAAAATATATTTGTCACTTTTTCTTTAAATTGTTATATCTCATTAATATATTATATTTACTATTCTTTTAGAATAATACAAATATAATATTATTATAAGATAATATTAAAATCAAAATCTCATAGTCTTTATGTTTAATGTAATTCTTTTTATTTTTATTAAATGTATATATAGTTTGATGTATAATGTTAAAAATAATTTATACTCTCTCCGTCCCGGTTGAATTGTCCCGGGTTGACCGGACACAATAACCAAGGAGTGTGAGTGTAAAGTAAGTTGAATAGAATTAATATTTTATTGTTGAGTGTGAAAAAGTTGCTTTTTTAAATAATGGGACAATTGAGGTGGGACGGACGAAAAAGGAAAGTGAGACAATTGAGGTGGGACGGAGGAAGTATTATAATATGTGTAATATTAACGAATAAAAATTAAATATATTTAAAAATAATCTATAAAAAATGTTAAGATATATAACTTTATTAATTTCATCTTAATATATCATAAAATATAATATCATATAATTAATTTGCACATAGTGCGGTGTAAATCATTACATCACATTAATTTTATTTTACTTGATATATTTTAATGTTATAGCACATACATATATAATATATTTTAATTAAATCTTATGTTTTCACTATTTTATCTTTCTTTCTATTTGTATTTTATTTACTTGCTTTGGTATTATCAAATATATAAAAATAGTTAGATGTATAATTTAAAAAATATATATTATGAATATACTAATATATGCATATATATAATATGTTTATAATCTTATAATTATATTTTAAATAATCAGATAATCTATCTATATATTAACAGAGAATAGTGAAAAAACTATTCCCATAAAAAATATTATATCAATTTTTATTTTTATAATATTTATTATATTATAACTAATATATTCTTTATAATAAAATATATAACAAAATTATATTTGTTATTTTCTTTAAAAATTACATCCCACTAATTTATTATATTTACTATTTTTTATATAATACAATTATACTATCTTTAATAGGACAACTTTGTAATCAAACCTCGTTGAATTTGTGTTAGGCATATTTCTTTTTATTATTATTATTATTATTATTATATGTATAATTTGACGTATAATATAGAATTTAATTTATAGCATAACACATTGAATATAATATTGATGAATAAAAATTAAATATATTAAAAATTTGCTAAAATAGTAAGATATAAAACTTTATTAATTTCAAATTAATAATTTGGCGGGTTATGCGGGTTGACCCACAGGTGACCCGAACCCGACCCAAAATTTAATTGGGTTCGTGGGTTCAACCCAAAATTGACCTAACAGTTAAATGGGTTGACCCAACCCGCAAATTTCGTGTTAGGTTCAGGTCGGGTTGTCGGGTCGAGTCAGAGATTGCCGCCCCTACATCCTGTCACCCTCCTTAACTCCAGCCTTCATAGGATACCTCATACATGTTACTGATTTGAAAGAACCAACATCCTACATAGAAGCATCTAGATATGTTGAATGGGTTAATGCTATGAATGAGGAACTAGCAGCTTTGAAAACAAATGGGACATGGGAACTTGTTGATTTACCTGAAGGAAAGAGAGAAATTGATTCTAAATGTGTGTATAAAGTTAAACTTAAGTCAGATGGAACAGTTGAAAGGTTTAAAGAACGTTTAGTTGCTAAAGGTTTTAAACAACAATATGGATTAGACTATGATGATGTTTTTTCTCCCAAGGCAAAATTAGTTACAGTCAGATTGTTATTGACTATTACTGTTGCAAATGATTTTGCTATACACCATATTGATATCAATAATGCATTTCTGCATGGATACTTAAATGAGGAGATATACACGTTGCCACTGTTGGGTTTTGTATACAGAAAGCATTTATTACGATGAGTATACATTCAACGGTATTTCCTATCTATTAAACAAACTTACATGTGAGTAACAACGGTATCTCTCACCGATAGGGACGATCATACTGCGTGTTGTAGATCGTAGAAGAGAGTATGATCACTTGACCTAGTGAGATATAAATATTATCACAGTCGAGACAGCGTATGAGGATAAGTCTGTCGGTATAAGCTGCAGCATAGTCGGAAAGAAGTAATCTGTCTTGATTACTTGATATGCTGGTACGGGCGGTGGCGTATTAATTAGACCACAATGAGATGTATTCTACTGCCTCGATCTTGATTGAGTCCAAACCCTAACGAAGGTTCAGGGGCTTGCATGGGTTGACTATTGTTTTGACTTGCCATGGTGGAGAGCCTGAGTAGCGTGCTCGTATACCCGCATCTTAGGAAATAGCAGTTCGTGTATTGCAGCCTGAGACTGGAGCTAGGTAACCATATCCGAGTAATAGGATGGGGACATTCCCTGAGGAGCTCAATAACATTCATCATGCTAAAGTCCTGCAGGCTGATTAAGTTCAAGTATAAGTGATAAAGTTTGAGTGGTACTGCTCAGGAAAATAAGATATGAATTAATTGTGGTAGCTTGTCAGAAGCTCCAATAAATTAATGAATGTCCGATAACCTTAAATATGGGGATTCTCAATTAAATGCAACTCGTTCTCATAACGTGGTAATAAAGGGGTATGTCAGTATTAATTCTGTGGTGAAAAAGAATTGACATTAATTAATTAATTGTGTCCTGGGTTGTGGACATGGGAATCAGTTAAGTCATAGGTCCACTTCATTATTTGCATTAGGTCCCAGGTCTGACCCAATTAAATATGCTGAAAAGAGGCCCAGCAGCTCATTAGGGTTAAAACCCTAGGTTTATAAATAGACAGTTCTCTCTCTGAAACCTTAGCCACCTCAGAACATTCAAATCAGTTCGAAACCCTAGGGAGAGAGAGAGAGCAGGAGCGGCGCCTATTGTGTATGGGAGAGAAGAAATTCGACTCCGACTTACACATTCACAGTCATGTAGAATCCTCACGAGTAGCAGGATTGAACAACATTGGGATGCAGATCTGGAGAACAGATTATTTTATCTTCTTTTATTTATTTGATTAATTCTTGAAATTAGATCTCGTTCTAATTTTTGTTTCCAGAGTTTTAATCAAATCGCGTGGTTGAATCAGGGATTGGAATTCAAACGCAAAAGATCGGATCTGACACTACGGAGTTAAGGTAAACTCGTATATCCACTGCATTAAATTCATAGGAGCATGCTAGGTTTATTGAATTGGTAATTGTTCTCAACATCCATGAAACGGTCCGGTTTATTTGGATTTGGTGATTCGGTTCGCCACGAAAATCCCTACAATTAATATCAGAGTCGAGCTTGTTTTCATGGCTCTGTTGGATGAGCGATTTAATTCGATTATGCATGAATGAATTATTTATTGTTGTTGATGGTTTTGGTTTGTGTTCCTCGTGGCAACCCGTTCGATTTAATCTACTGTGGTTTATCCGTATTTAGATTAAATTGTTTTTGAAAAAAAACAAGAAAATCTGTGATTACATTTGATAGGGAAAAATTGTAATAGAATAGCTATTGTAATTTTATTTTCAAATTTGTAATTTGGATAGGTCAAAGAAGAAGATGGAGACCGGCGAGGCGACGACGGTGGCAGGTCGCTGCGCGCGACGTGAAGCCGCAGCGGAGCAGCGTACGGCGGCAGGCAGGCGACCTGCCACGATGTGCAGTTGTGGGTGACACAGTGGCGGCAGGGTAGCCGTGCAGACCGGGGGCCTGCGCCGGTAGCGGCCGCATGACGCGGCAGTGCAGCCACGTGAACAGGCAGCTTGCGGCAGGCGCACAACAGCGTGCGCGTGAGGTGCATCCCGGCCGGCCGGCGGCAACGGTGGTTCGAGGTTTGACGGCCGGTGCAATTCGGTTGTAAACCCTAAGGTTTGCAGTTGGATTGTGGGACCAGTTTTCAAATCTCAAAACCCTAGATCCAAAAAGATTTGGTGATTGAGGATATCAAGGCCCTGGAAGATTTGTGAAGATTTGGAGTTATCCAAATTTTGAGTTTCAAATTTCAAATTTTGTAATTGATAGGATTATTTTTATTTTCCTGTTTTGAGACCACGAGGAATTTTTATTTGTCTTAATTGCCCTCGTATGATATGTGATTTATTATATGCGCAATAAGCATGTGTAGATAATAGGAAAGCATGTTTTACTGATTAATTATTTACAATTTTAATCAGCATGCTTATGTGATTTGATAGAATATAGTGCCCGAGTTTAACACATTGGTGTCAAAGATAGTAAAATACAAGAGTTTGACACACGCAAAACAGAGTATTTTAACACACGCGGAAGCTTAAAGAGTTTGACACAGCGGAATTAATTTTTTGAAGGTTTATAAATCATAAACCTCCGAGAGCCACACGGCAAATAGTTTTCACTTTTCAAAACAAGGTTTTTACAAGTGAAGAACAAAATACTAAACAAGATAGAAATTTTCCTAAGTTCACTCCTTCGAAAAATTCCTACGAAAACAACCAAACCCAAACAACACGATACAACCCAATATGCTCCTCCACCGTAGGATTCACTCTCCGGAGATGGATTCCACAACTCGATTGTAGTCTTCGTGCGCTCGATGAATGATTGGTGAGACGATTCAGCCTAGAGCTCGTATGAATGAGTGTCTAATCTCTAATCCACACTTGTCTAGTCTTCCTCGTTGTGTATTTATTGGATTTTTTTTTTGGAGCACTCGTACATCTTCCACTACTTGGCAATGGGATCGTGTCTTCTTCCACGTTCTTTACCTGTTTACATACAAGAATAAACTTCCCACAAACTCACGTGGGGTGAAATAAAGAAGTGGAGGTGCTCCCTATTATTTAGGAACTAAAATAACTACTTAGAATAATAGTATAAATAATATAATTAATAATATATACTTAAATATGATAATATATTCGAAACCTATAAAATAGGACCTGTAAAAACGTCAATAAACAGATAAGAATAAGTTTCCTATAAAATAGGAGTTAGTTGTAACAAACAGATTCGGAACTTTGACAATGAAGAGTCAAAGTTGTAAGCAAATAAGGTTTGACATTAACCTGTCAAAGCGAGTAAGTTTGACAACCGTGTGTCAAACTTACATGTTCGCATTTTCGTACTTCACAATCTCCCCCTTAAGCTTATCCGACCTGTTTCCATTCCATATGGATCATCCATAACACAATAGCATTCATTGCCACAAATCCATATGGTGCAACCATAATAAAAAATGGATCAACCATAAACAAAACGAACCATTGCATAAGCAAAACACAATGATTACAGGGTTTGTATCAAACTCCCCCTGAATCATAAATATCCAGTAGTAAAAACATAAAAGTCAGAGTTAAAGCAGCATCACCATCTTCAGCTTCCACCAAGTCTCCCCCTGAATGGTACAGGTAGGAAAGCTTACTCCAAATCCTGTAGTAGCTTCAGTACTCGGATACATCACTCGGAACATACGGCAAGTCTTTGACCCTAATATCGCCTTTCCTAGTAAAAGATTGCTCAAAGACCAGCGGGATCGGATCAGACTGCAATTCTTCATCCAACGGAGTGACACCTTGAGAAAGGATCAGTGCATGGAGAAGGCAATGATGCGGTAGATATGTGGAATCAGCTTTGGAAACTGCACGAAAAATGTTAGTGAAAACAGCTAAATCCGTATCTGCAGACTTTGGCAAAGCTTCCACACACTCAGACTTTAACCCCAAGAAAGGATTGATCGTTTCAGGGTCAAACTTAATAATTTTCCCCTTAAAATACGACTTTCCAAATTTGGGTTTCCCAATCTGGAATACTTCATCTTTCAGCATATTGCCAAACAACTCTAACACCAAAGTAGGATTAAAAGCAGTAAACTCTGTCACTGTCCTAATCAAATTTGTGATTGATGTGAATAGGACTCTGCAGCAAAAACACTTAAGTAGAGAGAGGGGGTGTAACAAAATAACAATAACACCTAAAATTAAGGAATTCAAATTTAATAAAAGATAATGCAAAAATATCTAAAACAAATTCCTAAAACTTAGGCAAATACCAATTTAAACAAGATTAGGTTAAATTAGGATTTAAAAACCATAAAATTCGCAACAACTTAAAACAAATTTGCAGAATTAAAAATAGGCTCGAAAAGATCCAAATTATGATGACTGCTACCAAGTTTGATACTGAGGTGTCAAAGTTACAAAGTGTCGATAAAAAATCAATCTCATTATTCCTTCCACAAAGATTGTGTGCCTAATCACGTCCAATCTTTAGTACTAAATGAGATAAAGAAAATTAGCCCATTCGTATCCCAAATAAACTTTGATTCCACATGGTCAGAGTTCTAACAACTTTCTGTCCATAGTACTTCCAGTAAATTTGAAAGACAAATAGGGCAAAATCACCATGCCTTATAACCTTGAGATCTCACACTTGTATCTCTCAGTTTTATAACATGAAAAAGTATAATCGACAAAGGAACAAACTTTAACATCACAGTGTCAAAGATTAGTAAGCAATCACACATAGTCAAATCATACAGTAGGAGGATTACACATCCCTAGAGATTTTCTCAAATATGAGAATCTCTCAAAGTCAAGAGCCTTAGTGAAAATATCTGCTAATTGTTCTTTTGTTGTCACAAACTTTAAAGTAATTAAACCTTTTTCAACCAAGTCACGAATAAAATGGTGTCTTATGTCAATGTGCTTAGTGCGAGAGTGTTGTACAGGATTTTTAGCTATTTCAATTGCACTAGCATTGTCACACAAGAGAGTCAGAGTTTCAGAGGGCAAACCATAGTCTTCTAGCATTTGTCTCATCCATAGGAGTTGAGTGCACCCACTGGCTGCTGAAATGTATTCAGCTTCAGCCGTTGATAGTGAGATAAAGTTTTGTTTCTTGCTAGACCATGACACCAAGTTAGCACCTACAAGAAATCCACCCCCACTTGTGCTCTTCCTGTCATCCACATCACCTGCCCAGTCCGCGTCACTATACCCTGTAATGTCAGTGCCAGACTGTTTTTTATACCAAACACCCAAATTAGGAGTGCCAGAGATATATCGAATTATCCTTTTAACAGCTTTTAAGTGTGACTCCTTGGGGTCAGACTGGTACCTTGCACATACACCTACACTGAACAGAATATCAGGACGACTGGCAGAGAGATATAAGAGACTTCCAATCATGCTACGATAAAGAGTAGGATCGACTTTGACACCTGAATTGTCTCTACATAGCTTATCACTACTACCCATAGGAGTTTTCATATGTTTAGCACTCTCAAATCCAAATCTCTTAATTAAACCTAATGCATACTTTGACTGAGATATGAACACACCATCCTTACGTTGTAAAATTTGCAACCCTAAGAAATAGTTTAATTCACCTACCATACTCATCTAAAATGTGTTTGACATACTGGTGACAAACTCATCTACCAGTTTGACATCAGAAGCACCAAAAACAATGTCATCCACGTAAATTTGAGCAATAATAAAAGCATTTCCTAAATGTTTAACAAAGAGGGTTTTGTCAGCATTACCTCTTACAAAATTTAAATCCAATAGAAAATCAGTTAGACGGGCATACCATGCACGAGGAGCTTGCTTCAAACCGTATAGGGCCTTTTTCAGCCTGTAAACATGATCCGGCTTTGACACGTCTTCGAACCCCTTGGTTTGTTCGACATAAGCTTCCTCTTCAAGGATCCCGTTCAAAAATGCACTTTTGACATCCATTTGATAAAGTAAGAAATCTGCAGCACAAGCAATAGCAATCAAAAGGCGGATTGATTCTAATCTTGCCACAAGAGCAAACGTTTCGTCGAAGTCAATGCCTTCAACTTGCGTATACCCCTGAGCAACCAGTCTTGATTTATTTCTCACGACATTGCCCTTCTCATCAGTTTTATTCTTGAATATCCATTTGGTTCCAATCACGTTCTTGTCACTCGGCCTTGGAACCAATTCCCACACATCATTATACTCGAATTGGCTGAGCTCCTCTTGCATAGACTTAATCCAAAAATCATCTGCAAGAGCTTCTTTAACATTCTTTGGTTCAAATAAAGACAAATAACAAGCAGAATGCAGAAGATTAAACCTTGACGATAGACACATAGATCGGACCATTTCTCGGTAGTTGATAGGATCCTTCTTTCTGGTTCGGACTCCCTCTGTCACACTTCCAGTAACCTGAGACGTGGGATGATCCTTCCTTATTCTGAGAGGAGGGTCTCTTCTGTCAAGGTTTGACACTGGTGTGTCAGAGTGGTCGTCTGTGTCAGAGCTCGGTGAAGTTTGACTCGTCGATGGCTGATCACTGAAAGACTTTTCACTGGAAGAAGATTCTTCAGAACACTCAATTAGATGGGAAGCATCCAATTCATCAATCTTCTCATGCAGGGATCCAGCCTCATCAAACACAACATTGACTGACTCTTGGATGGTTTGAGTGTCAAGGTTGTACACACGATAGGCTCTGCTGTTGCTAGCATACCCCAGGAATAGGGCTTTACTGCTTCTTGTGTCCAACTTTGTAAGGTATTCCCTGTCATTCAGCACAAAGCAAAGGCAACCAAAGACATGTAAGTACTTGAGATTAGGCTTTTTACCATTTAAAATCTCATATGGAGTGGTCTTTGTCCCTGGACGAAGATACACTCTATTGATCAGATGGCACGCAGTGTTGACCGCTTCAGCCCACAGCCTTTTGGATAGGTTTTTTGAGTTTAACATAACTCTAACCATTTCCTGGAGCGTCCTGTTCTTCCTTTCAACCACACCGTTTTGTTGTGGTGTCTTGGGTGCTGAATACTCATGTGAGATGCCCTTTTTTCACAAAATTCATTAAAGTTTTCATTCTCGAACTCCCTCCCATGATCAGTTCGGATCCGTATAACACTGTAGTGATAGAGTTTTTTGAATTTTTTGTAAAGCTTCTTGAAGTGATCAAAGGCTTCAGATTTTTCTCGCAAGAATTCCACCCAAGTAAATCTTGAAAAATCATCAGTACACACTAACACGTATTTCTTTCGACCTATACTCTCAACTTCAATAGGTCCCATAAAATCCATGTGAAGCAATTCAAAACATGTGCTGGTGTTAACTGAATCAGTGATAGGATGAGAAGTACGTACCTGCTTACCTTTTGTACATGGATCACACACTTTGTCAGGGTCGAATTTCAGGTTAGGAACACCTTTGACTGCATCAGCCTTCAGAAGTTTCTGAATGCAATGGGTACTTGCATGTCCCATCTTCTGGTGCCACAGTTCAGCTTCGTCAGGCTTTGACACCAGGCATCTTCCTTCTTGTTCAGCTTGATAGCAGTTATCTGAGGATCTACTGCCAAACATAACACACCTGTTAGTTTTATCGTATACCTCACAAACGTCCTTGTCAAACTTGACAACCATCCCATCATCGCACAGTTGACTTATGCTGATCAGATTGGCTGTCAGACCTTCCACATACAACACATGTTGAAGTTTTGGAAAGTCTGGCACATTCAAAGTTCATTTTCCTGTAATTCTTCCTTTAGCTCCTCCTCCATATGTAACAGTACCACCACAAATTGCTGAGTAGTCTGACAGACATGTTCGATCGCCTGTCATGTGTCTGGAGCAGCCACTGTCAAAGTACCATGTACCTGCAACGTTAGTTTTTAAAGAAGTATAAATTACAAAGCAGTTTGGACCTGATTTCTGGTTTTCATCTGCAATTTTTTTCCTGCAAAAAGGCTTGATGTGGCCTGCCTTGTTGCAGTAATGACACACATACTTCTTTGACTTCTCTTTCTCGCTTGACACTCCGGTGTCAGACTCTCCCTCTGTGAATTTGATCAGGTTCTGGGAGTCAAACGTACTAGAACTCGGAGTAGATTGATTGACATATCCTAGTCCACTTCCATCAGAGGTTTTGGTTGCAAGGATCTCATCTAGAGTGTCACGTCCACGATTGATTCTGTCAAAGACAGAGTCAGCTTCCTTCAGCTTCTCCTTGAGATGGCTGACTTCTTTGTCTCTTCTTGTGAGAAGGACTTCTAATCTCATGAGCTGTCTCCTAATGGACTGATTCTCCTCTTTTAGTCTTTTAATCTCCTATCCTTGTTCCTCACATCGTTTATCCACCATGTTAAAAAGATCACTCACTCTCTCCATTTCTTCTGGAGAGGAGACAAAATTACCTTCTTCCTCATTGCTTTGACCTGAAACATACTCAGACATTGACACGTCAGAGTTAGATGCATTGTGCCGGTTGCTTGTATCACCACATGGCACAATAGAGAGATCTCTTGCATCTTCTTTCTCCTCAGGTTTTTCAGTGTTGTCCACCTCCATCAAATCATCTTCATTAAGCTCCTCAATCCTAACATATAGCATAACTTGCTCATCCTCATCCTCATCAGTGTCAGAGTCTTCACTCGGGGTGGTGTTAAAGCTTAACTTCTTTCTTCTTAGAACAGTAGGACATTCATTAGCAAAATGACCCATTCCAGAACACCCATGACACTTGACATTATCAAAAGTAGAACTTTCGGAAAAAGGATTAATACCATTTTTGGCGTATTTATCACTCTTACGTGAGGATGTGGTTGAGTTACTTAAGGCGCTTGAAGGCACGGAGGTTGTAGTTTTGAATCTTCTTGAGTTGGACTCACCTTTTCCTTTCTTCACGGATCTCATGAATTTGTTGAACTTTTTCGTCAAGAGCACCAGATTCGGATGATCCTCATCTAGTAATTCATCGTCTGACACCTCGAGGTCAAACTTTGATGACTGTGACACACTTTCAACTGGTTCTTTTCCAGAATGAAGTGCGATGCTTTTGCCCCTGTAGACTTGTTTTTGTTCATTCAAATTCATTTCAAATGTGGTAAGAATGCTTACCAATTCACCAATTTCCAGCTTTTCCAAATCTCTAGCCTCTTCAATGGCAGAAATCTTGTGATTGAATCTTTCAGGTAGAGTCCTAAGCATCTTGCTAACAAGTCTTTCATTACTGATCGGTTCTTCCAGTGCTAGAGCTTCATTCGCCATGGTCACCATCTTCTCAAAGTACTCAGTGATGGTTTCATCCTCAGCCATACGAAGATTCTCAAATTTGGTAGTGAGAAGCCTCATTTTGGTCTTTCGCACACTAGCTGACCCTTCACATTTGGCTTGAAGAATAAGCCAGGCTTCTTTTGCTTCCAAGCAACTGGAGATTAACCTAGCACAACCAATATCAACAGACATAAAAATTGCATTAAGAGCTTTAGCATTGCAGTTTGACAGAATTCGTTCCTCATTCGTCCATTTTCCTTCCTCTTTAGGAATCATGACAGTCTTTGTTGCATCTTCAGGATCTGGAATCTCTTCCTTCGGAGGTGTCCATCCTTCCAGCAACGCAGCCCAAGCTCTTTCATCAACAGCTTTGATATAAATTCGCATACGGGTTTTCCACATGTTGTAGTTGATCCCATTACTATCCGACACGGGAGGACGGGCTGGCACACTAGACATATCCATCGTGAAAAACTGCACTCAGGAAAGAAACAACTTAGTCCGTCAAGTAGAGGCTTGTGACGCCAATTGATAGAATATAGTGCCCGAGTTTAACACAATGGTGTCAAAGATAGTAAAATACAAAAGTTTGACACACGCAAAACAGAGTATTTTAACACACGCGGAAGCTTAAAGAGTTTGACACAGCGGAATTAATTTTTCGAAGGTTTATAAATCATAAACCTCCGAGAGCCACACGGCAAATAGTTTTCACTTTTCAAAACAAGGTTTTTACAAGTGAAGAACAAAATACTAAACAAGATAGAAATTTTCCTAAGTTCACTCCTTAGAAAAATTCCTACGAAAACAACGAAACCCAAACAACACGATACAACCCAATATGCTCCTCCACCGTAGGATTCACTCTCCGGAGATAGATTCCACAACTCGATTGTAGTCTTCGTGCGCTCGATGAATGATTGGTGAGACGATTCAGCCTAGAGCTTGTATGAATGAGTGTCTAATCTCTAATCCACACTTGTCTAGTCTTCCTCGTCGTGTATTTATTGGATTTGTTTTTGGAGCACTCGTACACTCTTCCACTACTTGGCAATGGGATCGTGTTTTCTTCCACGTTCTTTACCTGTTTACACACAAGAATAAACTTCCCACAAACTCACGTAGGGTGAAATAAAGAAGTGGAGGTGCTCCCTATTATTTATGAACTAAAATAACTACTTAGAATAATAGTATAAATAATATAATTAATAATATATACTTAAATATGATAATATATTCGAAACCTATAAAATAGGACCTGTAAAAACGTCAATAAACAGATAAGAATAAGTTTCCTATAAAATAGGAGTTAGTTGTAACAAACAGATTCGGAACTTTGACAATGAAGAGTCAAAGTTGTAAGCAAATAAGGTTTGACATTAACCTTTCAAAGCGAGTAAGTTTGACAACCGTGTGTCAAACTTACATGTTCGCATTTTCGTACTTCACATGATTAATTTCTTATCGGATTATATTTTGAATTTTTGGGCTTGTTTAATTACATGCAAAAATTTGGAAAAATATAATGACAAGAAATTATATATGTGCGCATTTTTTGAATCAAAAATACTTAGCTAAATTTTTAATTAAAATCAATAGACCTCCACAAAGTGATCATAGGCTTTAAGTGAATGTCCGATAATACCTCCACATTGTCGCCAATTAGGAAAATATCATCTACTTAAAGTGCAAGGAACATTATGCTTCCATTGACACATATACGGTCCACACAACTCTTGTTTGAGCATTGTGAAAATCCATAAGATTTAATCACTTCATCAAAACGTAAGTTCCATGACCGTGAAGCGTGCTTGAGTCCATATAAAGACTTCTTGAGCTTCCAGACCAAATGCTCTTCGCCCCTCTGCACATATCCTTCTAGCTGTTGTATATAGATGTTACGACCTTCCTTAAAGTACCATTTAGAAATGCGGTTTTGACATCCATCTGCCAGATCTCTAGGTCCATATGTGCTTCTATGGCAAGGAGTATCTGAATGGATTTAAGCATGACTACTAGTGAGAAGATCTCATCATAGTCTATCCCCTCTTTCTGACTATAACCCTTTCCGAGGAATTTAGGATATCGGATTCTAGGTCCATATGTGTTGCTATGGCAAGGAGTATCTGAATGGACTTAAGCATGACTACCGGTGAGAAGATCTCATCATAGTCTATCCCCTCTTTCTGACTATAACCCTTCGCCACCAACCTTTCTTTATAAGCCGTTATTTTCCCAGTCGCTCCTTTATTTCTCTTGTATAATCAGTGGCAGATGCAGTTTGATAACCATGGGGGTTGGCTTCAATAATTAAATAACAATGGCATTTGAAACACAACTATTAATGAATTGATAACTTTTTTTCCAAGAACTTCATCATTTGTTTACATATAATTTTCCATTGTATAAGAATATAATAATATTATTATAATATTTAATATATATACATGTATATAGAAATTTCATAAATAAAAAGTAAGTTTATGAAAGAAATAATAAAAAGTAAATTCTAACATATTTTGAAATAGACTAGATAAATAAAACTATATCTAGAATATTAATAAAATAACAACGAGTCCCCATGATTATTATTTTAGCATCAATCAATTATCTCTAAAATTAAGTTTTAAAAATAACAACATTTTATCTTTCCGATTTTCTATTATAATTATAATCTATAAAACTCCTAGTGCAAACCCTTATCTATAACTTTAATTTAAGCTCAAATCAATAAAATATAATTAAACTCAAACAATTAATAAACTAATTTTATAATAAAAAAATAAATATAAAAACATTCATTAATAAATTTAACAATCAGACATGAAAGAACCTATATAAACTCAACAATTCAATTACTAAAACTCTAGCCTTTTTGGTTCTAGATAATTAAAGAGCTATGAAAGAGACAGTGAGAAAAAAATAAATAATTTTAAAAGATAAACAAGAAAGATAAATAAATAGTTTATCTCGGTAAATAAAAACTTTATTCCTCAGATAAAAAAAAGTATAAATTCCAAAATATTTTGGACACGTCACACGCCTACCTACTTATTCAATGAGCAACTTTATCATTGTACGTGAAATCGTGGCACTTAAAAAGACCTACGCACGTTTCTTCTTTTTTTAATGTTAATGTCTTCTTCCCCAAAAGTCCAAATATTTCCGGCGCTGTAAAATTTCCTTTCATTCCAGATTTCGACAATAAAAGTTCACACCCAAATACACAAATTTAAGAGGATTTTCAGATCCCCATGGGGTCGGTCTCCCCCATGAGCTCTCATGTGGCTCCGCCCCTGTGTATAACCATTTGCATCCTATGGCTCGATAGCCATCTGGCAAATCAGTTTTCTGGTATACATCCATAGCCGTTATATATTATATTTCCGAATTCATGGCGACCCACCATTTGTCTGCATTTTTATCACATACTGCCTCATCTTATGTTCGTGGGTTTGGTATCAACCAGTCCATTTTTCGAGATCAAGTCAGACGACTCTCCCATGAACATGTACCTTTTTGGTTTCGAACAACCCTCCCACTATGATGAGGTATCTGAGTCGTATAAGTAGTTGGCATAGTACTCGATGGTCTTATACCTTGCATTGATGGCAGTGTTGGTAATCCCTCACCGATTTTAGGTGAATCCACTAGGTTTTCCTGATTGCTTCATCATCTCCATGCTCGTGGAGAATGATTTCACTCTTGGATTAGTGGTTTCTTACATATTCATCCTCCAAGAATCTCGCGTTAGTACTGACAACAATCTACTAATTCTAACAACAATAAAAGTAACCACCTTTCGTTTGTCTGGGATATCTTACAAACAACATCAGCTTACACCTACTTTCTAACTTATTAGGTTCCTTTGTCTGGACATCCCCAAACCCTCATTCTAGATAAACTTGGCTTTTGCCCATACCAGAGCTCCAGAGGCGTTATTGGAACTGATTAGAAAGTACCAAGTTAAGCAAATACGTCGCTATTTCCAAGGCATATCCCCAAAACGAAATCGGCAAACTTGTATAACACATCATTGACCTAATCATTTCCAAAAGAGTTCTATTTCTTCTTTCTGCTACACCATTTTGTTGTGGGTTCTTGGTGCAGTCTAGTGGGATATAATCCCATTGTCTGACACGTACTGCAAGAACTCGTTGCTGAGGTATTCACCACCAGAATCTAATCGTAGTGCCTTGATAGTCTTGCCTAGCTTCTTTCTACTTCTGCCTTGAATTTTTTGAATCTCTCAAAGCATTGAGACTTGTAGCGAATCAAATAGACGTATCCAAACTCTAAGTAATCGTCAATGAATGTAACGAAGTGCTCATAACCTCCACGAGCTTGCATGGACATTGGTTCACATAAGTCAGAGTGGATTAGTTCTAACACATCCTCTGCTCAAGACTGACTTGCCTTGAAAGGCCTGATCGTCATCTTTCCCACCACAGACTTGATGAGGTAACACTTGGAATGAATCCAAGAGACCATCATTCGCCAGTCTTTTGATCCTCTTTAGACTGATGTGACCTAGTCTTAAGTGTCAGAGATATGTTTGATCCTCGTCAGAAGAAAATCTTCTCTTTAAATGATTATTATTATCAGTGGATGAGTTCGATGCAATATTTACAGAAGATTCATGCAAACAGTTTATGATATAAAGAGAGTTAATCAGTTTGCCTTGACAAATCACACCGTTATTACCAATGATAGAAACACCACTTCCAAAATAATTGAAAATACATCATTAAATAACTTGGAAATTGAAATTAAGTTCCGCCGAAACACCGGCACATATAAAACGCCTCTTAAAATTAGAAAATTATTTTCAAAGCATAAAGTAAATTCTCCAATAGCTACTACCGAGACATGCTCTCCGCTGCCCATTGAGATGGTAATCTCGTCATGTTCCAGCTACCTTGTTGACACCAACCCCTGCATAGTATAACAAACATGATCAGTTGCACCAGTATCCACTACCCACGAATGGATAGAAATTGATACTAAACATGTTTCTGTTATAAATGCACATGACGTACCTTGTCCAGACTTTTTGACTTGACAATCCTTCTTCCAATAACCTGCCTTGCCACATCTGAAACACTTGTCCTTCTTTGCAGCCACGCCAGTATCCTTTTGGGTTTCTTCTCAGTAGTTGTGCCTTTATCTTTCTTCTTAATCATTATTTTGCTTCTTGCCAGCCAACGCAACCAAATGTTCCCCAAAAGTAGCTAAAGCTACTTTTTATGGATTCATGACTGATTCCACTGCCATTACCTCATTGAGTAACTCATTAAGAGTGTACTCATTTTTGTTCGTGACAGCATTCAGTTTGAAATTCTCAAAGGATTTTGGCACAGAGTTAAGGATGATATCGACCTGCGCTTCCGCATCAATACCACCTTCGTGCAACGCGAGCTCATCCATAAGATGAGTCATCCTGACCACGTGCTCTCTGACTGAGCTACCCTCAAACATTTTCTTTCCCATGATTTCCCTTACGAGATTGAGTCTGACTGTTCGATCCTACTTACCAAAGGTAGCTGCGAGATAGCCCATGATGTTACAGGAATTATCATATAAATGATGTTGTTGTTGTAACACTTTGGAAATAGTAGTTGTAATTGAGGTTTGATTTATCGGAATAAATGGAGCCCTCGAATTATCACGAAACAACAGACAATATCAAGAGAAATAATCGATAAAAGATGAAATAACATATTAAAATTTGTGAGAGAAATAAGAAAAAGGCAAATTAAATTAAGATAGGTGAAATCCGTATTGAATTTTACAACTCTGGCAAAATTTTGGCAGTGTTACAGTGTAGTTGAATAACGTGATTAAAGATACCAAAAAATTAACTCCCAACCCCTATTTATAGACACGATAGGGGAGAGAACACTAATGAAACCTAGATATTGGCGAGCTCGTGCTCGCCGCAATATTCGGAACAATCCCGGGTATCTCAGGGTTGGTTAGGGTTTCCAACAGTCGTGCACCGCCAGGCTTCCTTAGGGTATAGTGTCCTCCTCGCCACTGAACCCCAAACGTGGTCAGTGTCAATGAGCTATTGGGGTCGACGTCGATCTTTTGCTTTAGACAATTTTGAGTTTTCCCTACTCTGAGTAGGCTCGTGACTTTTGGGCCGGCAGTTGTTTGGGTCATTGAGTTTAATAGGTCTGGCCCCAACAATAGCCCCTTTTGATTCTTGTGTCTATTGTGGATAGGCACTTTAATAAAAAACTTCTAGTCAGAATGTGTTATAGAGTGTGGAGTTTTGAGGTGTCTGAGAGACTATCCTCAGGGTCCACGAGGTGCTTCCGGAGAGAGTAGCTCCTATAGGGAGACATATCTCCGTATCAGTATGGTGATTCCTTATAAATGCAAGCATATGACTACATTGGGTGGCATTAGAATGACGCCTTGTGTGATACGATCCTCACCGAAAGGTTAAGATCGCAGCCCAGGAACTCAATGGAAAAGACAGACGACGCACGCAGAAATAGAATAGAAACTGATATGATGGGGGATCAAACACCTTTGAAGTCGACTCTAAGAGGACTGTTGGCAAGGACGAAAATGAACCCCAACGACCCAAAAGCAACTCGTCTCAATAACGATGGATTTAGTGAAGACGCCCCAAACGGATGTGAAAGTTCGTTTGATAAGTCAGTATTGAATTTCAAGGTACTCTACAGAAATTCAAGAGCTTTCAGAATTAGAGAAATAAACTTGCAATTTTTGTTAACTGGAAATTGAAAACTGAAAACAAAATTACAACGAAATTATGAAACCTTGTTTATAGGGAGAAAATCAAATCTCTAAACCTAATCTAACTAGGAAAATAAATCTAAAAATCATATCAAATCTATCAAGATATACAACAAATATATCTTGATATCTTTGTAATAAAATGAAATCTAAATCCTAACAAATCTAGAAATCAAATCTTATCAAGATATATCAAATCTTTTATCATATCTTCAACAAATCTTCTTGAAATATCTTAATAAATCTTGCCAACTGGATCTCCATCACGAATAGCCTCCAGTCTAGCTACGGGAGCAAAGGTTTCATCGAAGTAGATTCATTTGTGCATACCCTTTAGCAACAAGCCTGGCTTTTTTCTGACTATGTTACAATGTTCATCTCGCTTATTTTGAATACCCACTTAGTACCAATCATAGACTGATGTGATGGACGATCTACCAAGTCCCATACGTGGTTGCGAGTGAATTCTGCAACCTCCTCTTGCATGCTATTTATCCAGTTAGTAGATTGAAGAGTGTTTGCTACCTTCGTTGGTTCAATCTAGGATATGCACTTCCTTGTCTAGTCCGAACTGGATTGGTGATATTATCCAGTGCAGCATCATCTGGATGGTTGTGAAACCATTTAGGTCGTTGAAGCTTGTCGACCTAGACTGATTGAATGAATGGCTCCTCGAAATGAACACCTGTGACCAACACATCTGTAAGAATGAAATCTTTTGGAATGATTTTGTTCCCTTGAATTGGAATATCGGTGCTTTGGTCTGCTGGGTCTAATAGTTAAGTCTGGATTCCGAAAGATTGTCCTTTGTCAGTCTGAATTGCTTCAGTCTGGGCTTGGTTATCAATTTAGGCTCCGTCTTTAGTTTGTACTCCGTCTTCAATCCAAGCTTTGACCTCGACGTTAGTGTGAGCCTGAGCACCTTCAGTCCTGGCTTCATAATCGCCAGCCTGGCTTTCTGGATTGCCTGTTTGTGTTCCTGGGTCTTCATATTCTTCATCAGCATCGTCAGCTTGGAAGACACCAGAATGAATTTCCCATTGATTTGTGCCTTCTTTTAGGGCAATGGAATTCAAGGTCTCAGCAAGATCATTCACATCATCGACCCTCTCGATTGTTTGATGGCCAATCAAAGGTGTGGTTGAGAATATCCTTTCTTCATAGATCTAGTCGAAGCAGTTCAGTTTAGTATTGAGAGAATTCGTGCCTGACTGTTCATTGATATCACTGATCTCAGGAAGGTCTTCTCCCAGCTCTCTCATAGTCTTGCGCACCAAAGTAGCCTCATCAAAGATAATATTACATGTTATCTCCACAACCCTGGTAGTCTTGTTAAATACTCGATATCCCTTGAGAGAATGGTGCCCATATCCAAGGAACACGCCTTCATCAGCTTTGGGAGAAAAATGCATTTGATCTCAACTTACCATTGTTATGAACATAACGTGGTGAACCGAAAGCACGAAGATAAGCTAAAAATGGCATATGACCATGATATATCTCGTATAGGGTCTTCTGAAGTATGTCATTGATGTCGCTTTGATTTTGAGTGTAGCACGTCGCCATCAATGCTTCACCCCAAAACTTTTCTCCCAAGTTGGTCTCAGCCAGCATGGTCAGGACTGCTTCCTTTAGCATCTAATTCATTCTGATAGCCCATTCTATTGCGGAGTTCTTGGAGTAGAATGCTCATGGTCAATGCCAGCTTTCACAAAGAAATCTATTAGATGGTCGTTGCAAAGCTCTATACTATTGTCAGCTTGGATCCTCTTCACTGCCACCTCTTGTTGGTTCTAAACATGCATGATCAGCTCCGGTAGGATGATCTTCACCTCGTCCTTTGCCTTGGGAAGCTTGATCCAAGTATAACACAAGTAGTCATCCATGACTACTAAAGAGAATCTCTTGCCTCCAATGGTTGGGGGATTTACTAGACTAAATAAGTCCCTGTGGATTAACTCCATCACTCGGGTAGTGCTTGGGCTGACTAATTTGTTCTTGAAGGATGCCTTTGTTTGTTTCCCTTGCTGGCAGACCTTGCATACTCCTACTTTTTTTAACACTCCTTTTGTAGACCTTCTACCAGTCCATGCTTGGCCAAGTGATTTATCATTTTCAAGTAAAGATGGCTTAATCTTTGGTGCCACAGCCAATTTGTATATGTCGAACTGGTAGCAACGAAGCACGGATTAGTCTGCCAGTCGAGCTGGTAGCAACGTGGGCTTGGAGTTGGGCGAATAATTTATTCGTCGTCATTTTGGGAGAGATCTTTCTCCTTGAGGTTTGTGGTTTTGATAAACCAGACAGTATTTTGGTGTTAAGATCGGTGTTTGAGTATACCATGTCCAAAGCATTGAGCTCGTTGACTATAGTGGTGAACCGAGCTTCCATTGTTTTGATAGATTCTCCAGTTAGCATCTAGAAGGACTCGTACTTATCGACACATACTTGTACTTTATTCATTTTCATCCGATCAGTTTCCTGACATTGAACTGCATAACTTTCTCAACTAGAGAGTCACGTAAAGAAGATAGAATGACTTCATGCGCGTTGGAATCAAGTTGATTCCTACCATTTCTACGGTTCTGGCGCCTTCATTTCCGAGTGGGGGAAGGACCTTGGTTATCTTGGTTGGTCCTCTCTCTAGTACATCTACCATTTCTGGATGATAGCTTTTTGAGTTGTATGGAAGCCCTTTTCTTCCATATTGCATATTTCTCAACATTGTACGGAGGAAGCTTGGGAATATTCATCTTGAATATGTATGTGAGCTGATAAGATAAGATAAAAAAAATGTGCAAGGAAAGGATACCACTCCTAAGGGACTCAAAACGACCCTAGAAGGATTGACCACTATAATACCACTTGATGGTCCCAGTTTTATTAGAGTAATCAAAAGTTGCACAATGGAAATAAGTTTTTGTTTTATGGTAAGCTTGCACTTATCCAAACTGATAGTGATGAGTCAGTTTGGTTTTAAAAAATCTTATGAATGTACTTAATCCAAGTATGCTTAACGTCAGTTTTCAGAATATACTACAACACTTGTGTGTTGAGTTTTAAAGGTAAGTAAGCTGACAAAATTAAAGCAATAAATAAGATAAAGGTTATAGTGGTTCGGACTCTAAAGGTCCTACGTCCACTCTTCATACTCAAGGTATGGAAATCAACTAAGATTAGGATTACACAGGTGCTCCTACGATCTATCGCTTATCGGTGAATGCCTAGTCCACCGATCCACAAGCACACTCGTCTGGTCCTAGCTCATCCTTCTCTTTGCAGTTCCTTGGAGTGTGGGCACACCATGCAGCCTCCTCGTCGCTGGAATGGGGTGTTTAAAGTTTCTCCAAAACTATCAGCACGATGGCAACAAGCCCGTAAGAGTCAAAGTACAAACGTATTTGACAGTTGTAATCTTTCTTATTTGACAGTTGTAATCTTTCTTGGAAAGAAAGATTACCAAAGAATAACCCAAGAACTCTGAGGTTCTAAGTCTCGTGTTCACTAGAGTGACACAAAAAAAAGGTTTGAGAGCCTCGAACAGTTCTGTAAGTATTTTGATGATATTTTTGCTTGATCGCAAATCGTAAGCTAGGTTGTGTTCAGTCCGGTTACCTTCTTCTGTTGAATTCTTCCAGTAGTTATAGTTGAAGGTTGAAGGTTTGAATTTATTATCCGTTAGAGACAGATTGGATGATGTCCAATCAAAAGTCTCTGTCGACTGCTGCAATCAGAGGGTCAATAGTACTTTTTCCAGAGATTCTGCACTTGCTCCACTTTTTCTAATATGGACAGTGACTGTTTGCCTTTCCGTCAGAGCGGTAGTCCATCAGTTCGACGAATCCTGGACTAGTAAGTCCAAGGTATCAAGACTGGAGTCTTGAGTCTTGCAGACTTTATGGAATCTCTAATCCTTAAAGTTTATACTTGTTAGTATGTTCCTCTGGACATTCGCTTTGTCTCTTGCAGTAGGACTGGACTTAGGAATGTGTATTGATGTCGCCATGCTTGCAAGTCCATGCTTGGTGATGTTATTAATCAGTATATGCTTGGTCCTACACTGGTAAGTTTGGTATCCAGACTAGTAAGATCATACTTGTTTAGTCCCGGTACTTGGTGTGGTCCAAACTTTTCAGTCCAACAAAGATATTAATGCATTAGAAATATTGTCCAACTGCTTGGACATGACAATATTCAGGCCGTAGTGGTAAACCAACATTAATTCTTAGAATTATTGTTGATTGTGATCTTTGGTTATGGCATGCATATTTTGGGATGTCAGGATCCAACAATGATATTAATGTTTTAGAAATATCTCATCTTTTTAGTGATCTTGCTAGAGGTATTGTTTCACCTGCACACTGTGTCATACAAGGAAAAAAGTATGATATGTGTTATTATCTAGCTCATGGAATATATCCTAAATGTGTAACACTTGTGCAAACTATTCATAAACCTCGCACAACAAAAAAAAAATTAGTTTTTGCCAAGAAACAAGAATCTTGCCGGAGAGATGTTGAGCGAGCACTCGTAGTTCTTCAAGGCCAATTTGTAATTGTAGCAAATCCATCCTACTTTTGAAGGAAGGATGATTTGCTTGACATAATGGCTGCATGCATAATGATAATTAAAGATGAACGAAACATTGAATTACCTATTGAAGATGCAAGAGAAACTGAAACAATAATCCAGATGTTGAAATGGTGAATGAATAACTCGATGAATTCCAAACATTTATTAGTCAATTTAGAAAATCCAATGATAAAAATGCTCATATGGCACTTCGTGATGCTTTGATTGAGCATTTGTGCAAAGAATTTTCGAATTCCGAAAACTCTGTATTTTGAATATTAAGTTTCTTTTAAATAAATTAATTATTGTATGAGAGTTTATTCATATTTGTTATAAAAATATTAATTTAATGTTAATTTAAGTTATAAGATTTAAAAAAATATATAAAATATAAAAATAAACATTAATGAAAATATATAATATAATAAATTTATAATGAAAAATTAAATGAACAGTATAAGGAATCAAAATGGAATATTCTATTTTAAATGGAAAATAGAATTTTGGGATGGAGATGAATATGAAAAAACTAAAAAACTGAACTGGAAAATTTCGTGCACTGAGAAACCATGTTGTGGGTTGGAAATGGCCTTATAGGAGCCGTAGTCATAGTCATCTGATCGATATTATGGTAGAATCGCTAAACTGCATCAATCATCAAATGAAATTTCCAAGAAGATGAGATATGAAGATAATCAATTGCGCCAAGCCAAGTAGTATGATTAGTGAGAAAGATGAGGTGGTGGTGTTTAACTTTTATGTGGGTTAAGAATTTCAGAATTTTGACAATTGACCCCATTCAAACCTTCTCCCAACCACAACATGGTTTTCTAGTACAATTTTCCAGTTTCGTGGTGTAATTTTCCAGTTTTTCAATATTCTTCTAAGACCCATAACTCCATTTTTTCTTTATAATAAAATATTTCATTGTTATATTCATTTTTTATTATAAATTTAATATATTATATATATATTGATATATATATATATAGGTATATGTATATATATGAATATTTAAATATATAAGTAAGGATATAAATAAAATCTCATATAAAGATGAAATTTCATATGAATATTTAAATGTATTAGTAAGGATATAAATAAAATCTCATATAAATTTGTAGCTAGGATGTGATATGAAGATAATCAATTGCACCAAGCCAAATAGTATGATTAGTGAGAGATAAGGTGGTGATGTTTTACTTTTATGTGTGTTAAGAATTTCAGTATTACCCCATTCTAACCATCTCCCACCCACAATATGGTTTTCCAGTACAATTCTCAAGTTACCCGGTGTAATTTTCCAATTTTCCAATATTCATTTCCAACCCAAAACCCTATTTTATCTTTATAATAAAATATTCCATTGTTTCATTTTTTATTATCAAATTAATATATTGTATATATTTTGACATATATTATTATTTAAATTATTATGTAAGGATATAAAAAACATCTCATAAAAATGATAATAAATTAAGTTATTTTTTATATATGTGAAAATTGGTTATTAATTTATATTATATTTACTTGATATTGATTTATTGTGTATCTTAATTAAAAAATAATTAAATATGAAAACGCAAAATTCTTACTACATATAATTATAAGATTAACATGATTTTAGAATTATTAAAATATTATTAATATAAATTAGAAGAAATAAAAACAAAAAAATCAATGTTAAAAGGTTAGGACATTTTCAATTCCGGTTATCATTAAGGACACCTTCTCAACATCCTTTGTCCACTCGATTTTTGTCAAAGAGCGATCCCATGCTCTTACCAGATATTACCCTCCAACAATCTTTAGCGCCATTTCTTTTACCAGATCATGCATTTTTAAATACTCTACACCAACACTTTCTAGTTAACAAACATTTAATAATTTATCTAATATAAAATGCCCTTCGTCATATTGTGCCCTCCTCCATTTTTTTTTTTTTTTTTTTGTATCCAGCAGTGCCTCAGAAATGAATACTCTAATTAGTATGTCTATTCATACTTCTTCATCTTCAGGATATAATGAGAAATATAGGAAACAACGTTGAAGCGAATTGAAATCCTTAGGTTGACTTCCACTATTCTCATGTAACCGAACAAAACTATATTTCAAAACTTCAAAACCACCTTATCTCATGCCATCTTGGTCTGCGAAAGACTCCTTCAGTTCCACTAAGTCATTTCTCCACGTATGAATGGCAGTCTGACCCCTCATGTTTGCTGCGAGGGAAATAATTGCTAAGGCAGACCATCACAACATTTTGCCATAGATTTCGCAATGTATTCTACTTGAGGGCTAAGTTTTATCTCTTTTATATGTGTGAATGTTTGACAAAATAAGCTTCATGCCTCATACTCCCCCAGGTTTTGCATTGCAATTACTTCTTCGCAACCAATTTGACTACACTCATCTAAGGAGCAACTTGTCATAATTAGTCTACAACACTCCTCAGAAAAGGGACATCCCACCTTTAACAGATCAATATTTTCCCACACATCATCTAATATGAGTACAATATTCTTCATCTCACATAAAGTTTTATGCAGTCTCCATGCTCTCATATCCACTTCATCCTCGTTTGAAAGGCCTACATTCAAACAATTACATATCTTGTCTTACAAGCTCTTTATAGTAAATTCTTGAGAGACTGCAACCCAAAACACACTTCGTTGAGATGCTTCAAGTTGTCGGTTGTAAATGCCTTTTGCCAACATTATTTTTCCCACACCACACATCCCATGAATCTCAGTGCTTTTTACTTCTCTATTCTCTAAAAATCTCCAAATTTTCTCCATGTTTCTCTTATATCCATTGTCAATCATCCTACTTGTTAACTCTTTCCATGTTGACTCTGCCCAACAAGCTTTTGTACTCATTCGTTTAGTTGTGTTGATTTTCCTCCATCCATCCACCTTTTAACAAATTTTTCTGATTACATTCAAGTCCCTAACTTAACAACTTCGGATTTAATGGATTTGACCTATTCCAACCATTCTCCAACTTCACGTTTCCTTTTTCTTTTGACCTGAGCGCTTTGCAAGCTTGATTTGCTCCTCGACATCACATGCATTAACTTTCAATAACTTCAAGTTTTTCAGCAGCGTTTCCAAAGGGATTACCTTCAACTTGTTAGGGCTGTAAATGAGCCATTCTATTCGTGAGCTCCTCGGATCTCAACTCGATAAAAGCTCGTTCAAGCTCATTTTGAAAATCTCATTTATTAAACGAACCAAACTTGAGCATCATAGTATTCGACTCGTGAGCAAGCATGTTAGCTAAAATTAGTAAGAAATATAAAATAATTAATTTTGCAAAGGTAATATCTTTTATGAATTAAGAGTAACAATAATGATAAGTCTTTCTAATAATGAGAAAATCTAGAATTTGAGCATGAATATGATATTAATTTAGAAATAAATAACTTTTTCTTTCAAAATAATAATGAATATTTTAAATCTATTCCAAATTTAGAAAGTTCGTTTAGGCTCGATTAAGGTCCAATAAAGTTCATGAACTTCAAAATGTTCGACAAAAAAGCTCGAAGCTCGACTCGATACTAAACGAGTCAGACTTGAGTACAACACTACTCGGTTTGACTCGGTTCGATTACACCCCTACAACCTGTTGAGGGCCTTATCCGCAATGAGCTCCCCCAACTTCGACAAAAAAATCTCACTTAACATTCTGATGGATTTTCAAACAACCACATAGCCTTTGAGATTGCAAGTCGGAATAAGCAAAGTATGTTTGATATTAAATAAAGTTGAATCTAGACAAATATACGAAACGCGATTTTGTATCAGATTACATAACAAAACCACTTACATTTGTGGTAAAACAAAGTATAATTCACATTACAAGGCAGATTGTTGTCGTACTACTTCAACTAAAAAACTATACCAATATTTTGATAATAATAGCATGCAAGAAACAAAGATTATGCTATGTCATGTAATCAGCTAATCATTAGAACCCGACCCAATTGCCACGCCTTGGTGAGAAGATGGTTTGAAAATAATAACATAACCTTCTTGGAAAAATTCTAAAATACTACATAAATAATTTCCTTAGAAAGTGGAAACATGGCATGGGGTAGCACAACACCCTAATTAAGTTGCTCCATTAAATAAGTGCGGTTCTTGGGAGGAGTTAATTGCAGATTATGCACTAAATAAGTTGAAGTTGGTCCCTTTAGAAACTGTGCGGAAAAACTTGGAGTTATTGAGAGCTAAGGCAGGTGAGGTTAAGAAGCAAATCAAGCATGCAGAACACTCAAGTCAAAAGAAAAGGAAACGAGAAGTTGGAGAATGGCTGGAAGAAGTCAAATCCATTGAATCTGAAGTTGTAGATTTAGGGACACGAATGGGATCAGAAGTTTTTTTTTTAAATGTGGATGGATGGAGGAAAAGCAGCACAACTGAATGAGCAAGTTGCGAAGTTTGTTGAGCAGAGTCAGAATTTTGGTGAACTTGTAATGATTATTTTGGAACAATGGGAAGTGGCGTTGCTCACAACTAGGATGGTCGGCAATGGTTATGAGAGAAATTCAGAAAAAATCTTGACACTTATGGAGAATAGAGAAGTACTGAGCATTGGGATTTAGGGGAGATTCGGACACATACATACTTGATTGGGCTGATTGGGATGAACATTTGTCAGCTTTTATTTTTTGTGATGGACAATCGAACTTGGGAAAGATAAAAACTTCAAACATTTATTAGTTGATTTAGAAAAATCAAAGATAAAAATGTTTATATAGAAATGTGGTGTAGAGAATGCAAGGTCTCTCTCTCTCATTCAACCAATATCCTACAAATGTTTAGCCACTCATACCTTTGTTTGATCTCAATTCAATTACAAGAGTAAAGGAATCCATTACAAGAGACGGTAGAGAAATCAAAGATCATGCATTCTCAAATACTCTACACCACAAGAATTAACACTTTCCAATAAGAAAACATTTACTAATTTATGTAATATAACTTGCCCTTCGTCATATTGTGTCCTCTAACTTTTTTGTATCCAGCAGCCCATTCGAAATGAATGCTCTAATAAGTTTGCCTCTTTCTACTACTGTATCTTCCGGATATAATGAGAAATACAAGAAACGAAGTTGATGGGAATTGAAGTCCTTACTTCAACTTCGACTATGCGCATGCAACCAATCAAAACTACATCTCAACACTTCTAAAACCAGACCTTGTCTCATGCCATCTTGCTCTGTGGAAGACTCCTCTAGTTTAACTAAGGTATATCTCCACATACGAATGTCAGTTTTACCCCTCATGCTTGCACCCAGAGACTTAAGCGCTAGGGGCTTACCATCACACGATTTAGCTGCGGATTTTGCAATTTCTTCGACTTCAAGGCCAAGTCTCGTCTCATCTCCAAGTGTGAATGATTGATTGAATAAGTTCCATGCATCATTCTCCCCTAGTTTTTTCACTACAATTATTTTTTTGGCAACCAATTTCACCACACACATCTGAGGAGCGAGTTGTCATATTTAGTCTACAACACTCCTCAGAAAAGGCGCATCCCACCTTTGACAAATCAATATTTTGCCACACATCATCTAATATTACTATTGTATTCTTTATCTCATATTCTTCATTCTTCATCTCAGATAAAGCTCTATATCCCAATGCTCAGTACTTCTCCATTCAACACAAATCCAAAAATAGTTTCCAAATTTCTCTCATATCCATTGCCAACCATCCGAGCTGTTAAAAACATATCTCCTCATTCGACAACTTAATTTACAAGTTCAACAAAATTCTGATTCTTCTCAGGAAGCTTCTCTACTCGTTCATTTAGTTGAGTTGATTTTCCTCCATCTATAAACCTTTTAACAAATCTTTATGATTCCATTCGGGTCTTTAACTCGTCAACTTCAATTTTAACAGATTTGACTTCTTCCAATCATTCTTCAACTACTCATTTTCTTTCCTATAACATGATTTCTCAGCATGCTTGATTTGAGCGTCCACATCACATGATGTTGGGATTGATCAACCCAATGTCCCACATTGAGAAAACAAGGGAATGATTGCTTGTATATAATAGTCCACCCAACTCCATTAGTATGAGGCCTTTTGGGAATTAGCCCAAAAACAAAATTGTGAAGGCTTGTGATGCCTAAAGCGGACAATATCATACTAATATCGAGTTGGCGTTCACAACACATGCCTTAGCTCTCAATAACTTCAAGTTCTTTTGCACAATTTCTAAAGGGTTCAGCTTCAACAGCTTGAGTGCATAATCGGCCATGCACTCTTCATACTTTGGCAAAAATGACCAGAAAATTAATCTCAATTAACAATTGCTTCACAGAACAACCTACCATTTGAAAAAGCCTGACCAAAAAACCAAAGTACATTATAATCACTAAATGAAGCTGAATATATACAATTCTACACAACACGGTTTTATTTTAGATCACATCACAAAAAAAAAAAAAAAAAAAACTTACATTCATGATAAAACAAAGTATAATTCACATGAAAAGGCAGAGAGATGTAGTAATACTTAAACTTAACAAACTATATTAATATTTTATAAACAATAGCATGCAAGAAACAAACAATGTGCTAAGCCATCTATTGAGCTTATCATTTTTAAATATATTTGAAATAATCCTCATTAATAAAATCTTTCATAACTTCTATCCTCAATTTATTTTTATAAGTTATATATACAGCCGAAAAAATAATTAAAATGATAGAGTTTAATTAGAAAATATAAGACTTAATCTTCATATGTAGCAATCCAAGAATGTTCGATGACTTCAAGAAGGAAATGATGAAGGAGTTTGGACTTATGTCATACTACCTCGGCATTGAAGTGAAACAAGATGATAAAGGTATTCTTATTGCTCAAGAAGGATATGCCAAGGAGGTGCTCAAAAAGTTCGAGATGGATGATTCGAACCTAGTCGCTATTCCAATGGATTGTGGAAGCAAGCTGTAAAAGAACGATAAAGGAGAAAGAGTGGATCCAACACTCTTTAAAAGCCTCGTTGAAAGCTTGAGATATTTAAGATGCACAAATCCTGAGTTGTTAGTCAATACATGGAGAATCGGACAACAACTCATCTAAAGATAGCTAAGAGGATTCTTCACAATATCAAATGTATGATAAACTATGGTCTACACTACTCAGTTTCTAACGAATACAAGCTTGTTGCATATAGCGATAGCAATTGAAGTGGAGATATAGATGATCGCAAGAACACAAGTGGCTTTTTTGTTCTACATGGGAGATACCGCTTTCACTAGGATGTCAAATAAGCAACCTATTGTCACTCTTCGACATGCGAGGCAGAGTATGTAGCTACTACCTCATGCGCATGCCATGCAATTTGGCTCAGAAATATACAAAAGGAGTTAATTCTTCCACAAGAGGAGCCATGAAGATTTGTGTGTGGACAACAAGTCTGCAATAGCCTTAGCTAAGAACCCAGTCTTCCATTATCAAAGCAAACATATAGACACACATTATTATTTCATTCGAGCGTGCGTGATGAAGAAGGATGCCGAATTGGAGTATGAGAAGACCCATGATCAAGTTGATATCTTCACCAAACCACTCAAGAAAAATGCCTTCGTGAAGCTAAGGAGTCTGATTGGAGTATCAAGGAATCAAAATTTAAGGGGATGTTGAAATATTAAATTTGATTGTGATCCATTATGTTTGGGCCTAAATTATTATAGTTAATTAATATTAGTATAAGCCCATAATGTATTAGCTCAAGTTCTAGATTCATGCTATTAGAAATTTATAGAGGTCACTAGAAATTGGACAATGATTAGTTAAATGTAGAATAGTGTAGATAGTAAATTATAGTCATTATATTAAAGTATGGTCAGCAAAATCCTAGCCATTGGTTACTATTATAAAAAAATTGTTGCAATCTCGCATTTGTATCAATCAAAATCAAAAAAACATTCTCCAAATATAAACTAGCTCTTCTTTTCTCAAACTCTCCTATTCCCTACCAAATTTCTAAATACTTCACCACCATCAAACCTTCTAAGTTCCAACAAGATATTGAGGCTTGAAAAGTATTTTCAAGTGAATACTCCAATATTCGTATCCTTCTCCTTTGAAGACTGCTATGAGAGGTTGTGCAGAACTCATGCCATTAGTAGTCATTGATTGAAGGAATATATGCTGAAATATTCAGAAATTGAGATACATATTTAGTGAATAACTATCCTAGTTGTCAGCAATGTCTCTCCCCTTGTTCCGAAACTATCAATTACCAAGTTCACCAAAATTCTGACTCTGCTTAACAAGCTTATCTACTTGTTCATTTAGTTGTGCTGCTTTTCCTTCATCCATCCACCTTTTAATAAATCTTTGTGATTCCATTCGAGTCCCTAACTCAACATCTTCAGCTTCAACGGATTTGACTTCTTTCAATCATTCCCCAACTTTTCGTTTCTTTTTCTTTTGACCAAAGCACTTTTCATACTTGATTTTTCAATTTCTTCTACTTGCGGGCTAAATTTGATCTTTTTCCCAAGTGTGTTGTTTGATTGAACAAGTGTCATGCCTCATCCTCCCCTAGCTTTTTCACTCCAATTACTTCTTGGCAACCAATTTGAAGACACACATCTGAGAAGCAACTTGTCATAATTAGTTTACAACAGTCCTCAGACATCCCACCTTTAACAGATCAACCGTCATATATCATCTAATATAAGTACTGCATTCTTCATCTCACATAAAGCTCTATACAATATCTCTGCTCTCGTATTCTCATTATCCTCATGTGAAAGGTCTACATTTAAACAACCACCTATCTTTCCTAATGCTCAGTACTTCTCCATTCTCCACAAGTCTCAAGATAGTTTCCTAATTTTTCTCAAATACATAGCCAACCAACCGAGTTGTCAACAACATCACTCCTCTTGTTCCAAAACGATCAATTACAAGTTCACCAAGATTCTGACTCCACTCAACAAGCATTTCAATTTGTTCATTTAGTTCTACTGATTTACCTCCATCCATCATTCTTTTAACAAATCCTTCTTATTTGTCCTTCTTATTTGTTTCAAGCCCCTAATTCAACAACACCAGTTTCAATGGATTTGACTTCTTCCAACCATTCTCCAACTTCTCGCCTCCTTTTTTTTACTCGTGCCTAGTGCATGCTTGATTTGCTCCTCGACATCACATGTCTTTGCTCTCAATAAATTCAAGTTTTTCACCGAATAATTTTTTATATTGCAGGTCTAAAAAACCAAAGTATATTTGTCACGGAAGATACATATAGTCCGTACTAAGAGGTCTATTTATAATGGTTGAAGATATGATTTCAAAATATTTTAGATAAACATGTAAAGATTTAAATGATATTATTTTCATCAAATGAATAAATCTCTATTGATATTGGATAAATATGATTTTCTTAGGAATCAAAATCAAATCTTTAAGATTTGAAAATATTAACTGAAAAGATTTTATTAAAATAAAATAAGATATTGGGAATACACCGCACTACACTTAGATGTTGCATTATTTGCACGATCTAATAGACTATACCCAAAATGCATTTTTTTATATTTTACAATAATAATTTTGTTGACAAATCCGAATGTACATTTAATATGCTAAGACTGCCAAAACTAAATATTGATCCATGACATTTAAAACTCAGATCTTAAGACTGGATCGGAGGAAGCAAATTTTGCAGAAGGATTAGTAGAAAAATCATCAACTACAGAGGAATTTCGCAAGCTCGGTGGGATTTGTTAAAAATTTGGAGCAAAATTAGAGGGTGAAAAGAAGAGGAAAAGTCAAACAAAAATAATTAAGATATAATTGGAGATGATTGTGAAGTGGTATCAGAATTCAGAAATGAAATGGATATATTTTAGGTTTGGGGAGGCAGCTTAACTTAGAAAGAGAAGTGATATTGATAATGAGCCAAAAAGAGAAGCTCATGCATTTGGGATGCTTGGGGTGATAATTAAAAAGAAATTAAAAAGAAACAAAAGTTATGTGAAGTATATTTCACAAATTTAAATAATAAAATATTGAACATAACTATATAAAAAATGATTAAACTGTTAAATAAATTAAAAATGAAAAAGAAAACTCAATATATCTATTTTACAATCTTCATCCTCTACACTGCCTGAGCTGCATTTCAGTGCACCCGTTTAGAAATCCACCGTCGAGCTCTCACCTATCTCCTCCCTCACCGGCATCTTCGACAACTCCATCACCACCCTCTTCTCCAGCCATCTCCGTATTGGTTGTGCATCGTTTACCTACAATGTGATTGTAATTTGCATCGGCAACATGATTAATGACCATGTAGAATTTATATTCAGATATACTTAAGTCTTAACCAACGCGCCATATCCAATCCTATAAGCTTCACTTCAGCCAGATTGTTTGGAACATCACCAGCAACAATCCTCTGAGCTAATCCCTCAACAACCCAACACCGCGCTCGCCAACGAGAACCGGGTTCTACTGTTGTAAAACTCGATAGGCGCTCCTCAAGTGTCCGATGGGGCTTAGGCGGACTTTCGCGGTTGACCAGTTTTTATTACTTTTTTTATATATTCAAATATTCAAGCAAATTAACAAAGTAAAATATGATGAATATATTCCCCAAATTCCTAAATAAATATTCTAAAGTTTAACGATGTCAAAGTGTCAATATTAAATATCCAACAAAAAAACATCGATACAAACATTCCTGATATGAATCGATCGAGCTCAATCACAAAAACCAAAACACACGAATGAACCAACACAAGAGTTACGTGGTTTGGCAATCGCTTACATCCACGGAGGGTCACAATATGGTATTACTAATATTCGGAATGATTTACAAGAATTACCCAGACAAACACAAAAATCTCTCACACTGTTTTCAGAACTCTCTCTCAGTGCAAAAACAGACCTCACGAAGAAGAAGATGAAGTCTCAAATCTGTTACAACCAGTTGCAACGGCTATTTCTCTCAAAATAACTTCAGCCGTGCGATCCAAACTAATACACGTGTCACAATCACATACAACCTTCACTAACAAACTCGTGTTGGCCGAAAAACACGACTTCAAGCAGACTTATCAAACACATATACACAGCCCGACTAAATTCACTCCACGTGTAAGTCATACAACAAGTCTCCCTCCTGACTTCACATGCTTCAAAACCATATCCGAAATCAAACCAACTCATTTCCCTCAATCTGGTTCCATTACAGAACTTACAAGCCAACCTACAGGGGTCAGCACATCCCAAATTTCTTCAAGCAATTCTGGAACTTCTCAGCAGGAATAGCCTTGGTTAAGGCATCTGCTGGGTTCTCAACTAGTATGGATTTTCACCATCTTTATTGAACCTTTATCAACCACATCTCTCACAAAATGGAATTTGATATCTATATGCTTAGATCAATCATGGAATGTCTGATGCTTGGTCAGACATAAAGCACTTTGGCTGTCACAATTGATATGTACCTGTCTTTGATGTATCCCCAGTTCCCCTAGGATTCCTTTTAACCACAGCCCTTCTTTGATGGCATCTGTTATTGCCATGAATTCTGCCTCCGTTGTAGAAAGTGCCACAACCGACTGCATTCGTGACTTCCACACTACAGTAGTCCCAAACAAAGTGAATAGAAAGCCTGTTTGTGACTTTCTTGTATCCTGGTTTGCTGCGTAATCAGAGTCCACAAAGCCCTCTAATGGACAACCCTTTGATAAATCTTGCTTCTGAAACATTAATCCTAGCTTATTTGAACCTTTCAAATATCTCAAGAAACCAAGAAGTGCATTCCAATGAGGCTTTCCAGGAAATGCCATGTACCTACTTGTTACTGAGATTGCATAACCAATATCTGGCCTGGAGCATACCATCAAGTACATAAGGCTCCCAACTAGGCTAGCATATGGAACCTTTTCCATATCTTCTTGTTCAACCTTTGTCATTGGGCACTGCTGTTCTGAAAGTTTCACATTCAATCCGAATGGGATACTCAATGGTCTACTCTGAACCATATTGAACTTCCTTAAAAGCTTAACTAAGTACCCTGTCTGATGCAGCCTCAACTTATTGTCTGATCTATCTCTGTCAATCTCCATCCCAAGTATTTTGCTTGCTACTCCCAAATCCTTCATCTCAAACTCCCTTTTCAAATCTCCCTTCACTGCTTCTATATCTGACATCAACTCTGCAGCCAACAACATATCATCCACGTATAGAAGTAGATAGATTAATCCAGTGGCTGAGCCTTGCTTTACATACACACAGCTGTCAAAGCTTGATCTCTTGAATCCAATTGACTTCATATGTGTGTCGAACCTTTTATTCCATTGTCTGGGGCTCTGCTTCAGGCCATATAAGGATTTTTGTAGCAGGCAGACCTTCTCTTCATTGCCTTCACAAATGAAACCAGGGGGTTGTGTCATATGAATGGTTTCTTCTAGATCTCCATGCAAGAAGGCTGTTTTTACATCCAACTGATGTAACTCCAAGTCAAATTGAACTACAAGAGATAATAATATTCTTATAGAGCTATGCTTCACAACAGGGGAGAATACTTCATGAAAATCAACTCCTCCTTTTGGGAATATCCCTTTGCAACCAACCTTCCCTTAAACCTAGAATTTCCTTCATCCTTGTTTTCCATCTTCTTTTTGAATATCCATCTACACCCAACACATGACTTCCCTGGTTGCTTATCTATTAACACCCATGTGTTATTCTTCATTAGGAAGAGTACTCCTCTTCCATGGCTGCCTTCCATTGTGACCTCTCCTTTCCTGCCATTGCCTCTTCAAATGTGTTAGGTTCATCTGTCTCAAGTTTTTCCGCAATATGAAGACTTAGAAATATCACATCCGCTTCACTGAAACGTTTGGGGGGATGAATCTACCTCCTAACTCGATCTCTAGCCAGCCAATAACTAGTCAGATCTGAGCCTTGATCACCTTGTTCAGTTTGCTGTTGATCATCACTTATTTCATCCATTTCAGGACCCTTGTCTTCTTCAACTGATTCATATGTCACCATTTCAGGCTCCTTGTGCTTATCATCAACCAACTTGTCTTTTTCACTCTGAAAGGGCATTTTGGTTTCATCAAAAATAACATCCCTCGAAATTACAAGCTTTTGGTTACCCGGTTCTATGCACCATAGCCTGTAACCTTTAGTCCCTTCTGAATAGCCTAGCATCACACATCTTAGTGCTTTAGGCTCAAGTTTATCCTGTTTCAAATGAGCAAACGCCAAACAGCCAAATGGCTTCAAGTACGAGTACACAGGGGCTTTACCATACCACATCTCGTCAAGAGTTCTAAAATTCAGGGCTGTAGATGGCCTTTTATTGATCAAGTAGGCAGCAGTTGTCATGGCTTCACCCCAGAACCTCTTACTTAATCCAGATCCCTGCAACATACATCTCACCCTTTCAAGTAGGGTTCTATTCATACGTTCTACAATCCCATTTTGCTGGGGATTGTAGGGTGCAGTGGTATGCCTCTTTATACCCTTTTGTCTACAGAAGCTACCCAGCTCCTCATTCACAAACTCCAATCCATTATCAGACCGTATGCATTTAACCTTCAATTCCTTTTCATTCTCAGCTTGTACACACCAATCTTTAATCCTTTGAGCAGCTTCATGTTTATTTTTCAAAATTCTGATCCAAACCCTTCTTGAAAAATCATCTATTATGGAGAGGAAATATTTTCCACCCCCATTGTTTCAGTTTTTGAAGGACCCCAAAGGTCCACATATACACACTCTAAAGGCTGAGTACTTCTGTATGTACTAGTGTTGTACGGTAGCTTCTTGCTCTTGGACATTAGACACTCCTCACATTTACTCAGATCAGTGTCACCTTCTAAATGAATCAGTCCCTGTTTCCCAAGCTCACTTAATCCTGTCTTGCTTAAGTGTCCCAACCTGAGATGCCAAGTATTACTATCTGTCCTTCTTACATTTTCTGATTCTCCAATAATTGTTTGGGCAAACAGGTAGTATATACTGTTTACCCGTCTCCCTTTAAAGATCACCCTGCCTGCCTTACTTATTGTAATGCATCCTTGTGTGCCCTCAAAATTGTATCCTTTAGACTCTAGGATGCCAAGAGATATAAGATTTCTCTTTATCTCAGGGATATATCTTACTCCAGTGAGTAACTTGGACTCTCCCAAATGATTCAGTATTCTGATAGATCCAATTCCTTTTATGGTGCAGGTGTTGTTGTTCCCCAATATCACAGACCCTGTATCTACCATCTTAATGTCTGTGAACCACTCCAAATTAGGGCTCATGTGGAAGGAGCAACCCGAGTCTAATATCCAACCTTCTTCTCCTTGTACATCAACAATATTCAAAACCGCATCAGCTTGCTCTTGTATAGACCTTACAGTATTTGTTCCAGGATTTTGTTGGTTCTTCAATCTTAAAACTCCACAATCCTTAATCAAGTGCCCAGGCTTTTTACAATAATGACATATTCTAGCATCTTGGCCAGACATGGGTGGTTTTGGTTCAAATGGAGCTTGCTGAAACTTGTTTCTCCCATAAGAGTTTCCTTGTTTGAAGCTTGAACTGCCTTTGTCATTATAATTCGGTTTGAACCCAAAACCAGACTTCTTAAAATTTGGTTTGCTTTGATTTTTCTTGACCAACAAACCTACTGCAGTTGACCCTTGAGTGTGTGAGTTTCCATCCACCAATTTTTCCATTTCCCTTTGCTTAATTGCAGATTGTACTTCTGCTAGGGAGACTTTTCCAGACCTGCCATAGATCATGGCCTCTTTGATATTCACATACGATCTTGGAAGTGCATTCAATAAATGAATTGCCTTGTCTTCGTCTTCCAAGGTGACTCCAATATTCAACAGATCGTCCAACGCCTTGTTGAATTCATCTAATTGGTCCAAGATACTTTTATCATCTGTAAATCGATATGTGTACAACCTCTGTTTCATGAATAGGCGATTGGCCAGTGACTTGGCCATATACAATTCTTCAAGCTTCTTCCAGACTTTAGCAGGAGACTCTTCCTTGGCCACTTCCGAAGAACCTTGTCATCCAAACTTAAGAAGATCATACTCCTAGCTTTATTCAACATCTTTACTTTTTGATCTGGAGCCTCATCTTTGAAGGCCTTCGTTTCATCTGAGACTGCATCCTCTAAACCGTTCTGAATCAAGATTGATAACATCTTGACCTTCCATAGCCCGAAATCATTCCTTCCATTAAACTTTTCTATATCGAACTTTGCGGCGGCCATATCTCGCGAGCAAAGCCGATCCTAATTCTTAGCCACAAATCAACTTATCCAAAAACCCAAATTCAAATTCACGAACCCGAGCAGAGAGATAGAAAAAACACCCAAAAGTAGAATTCAGAAATTATTCCCAAACCTCAAGAAATCGGCCGAACGCACCTGTACCATACGGGGTCAACTCTCACAGACCACGAGCTCGATTGGATGCGCGTTTCCCACAGACGGCGCCAATTGATATGAATCGATCGAGCTCAATCACAAAAACCAAAACACACAGATTCACACACACGAATGAACCAACACAAGAGTTAAGTGGTTCGGCAATCGCCTACATCCACGGAGGGTCAAAATATGGTATTACTAATATTCGGAATAATTTACAAGAATTACCCAGACAAACACAAAAATCTCTCACACTATTTTCAGAACTCTCTCTCTGTGCAAAAACAAACCTCACGAAGAAGAAGATGAAGTCTCAAATCTGTTACAACCAGTTGCAACGGCTATTTCTCCCAAAATAACTTCAGCCGTGCGATCCAAACTAATACACGTGTCACAATCACATACAACCTTCACTAACAAACTCGTGTTGGCCAAAAAAACACGACTTCAAGCAGATTTATCAAACACATATACACAGCCCGACTTCCATACTTAACCAAAATTCACTCCACATGTGTAAGTCATACAACAATTCCAATATTTCAAGTTTTTAAATCAATCAAAATAAGAAACAATCCAAAATAAAAGTTTTAATATTTTTACATCCTCGTATGCATTCAAACGTCGTGATCTTGCAAAATCTCACCTCCATTGAATTCATATTTTTAGTAAAATCTTATACAATCTTATAATTATATAATCTATATATATATATTATTAATTACATTCTTTACTAATTTATATAGGGCTAAATGCAATTTCATTCCTAACATTTGCTTATTTTTCTCAATTTAATTTCTAACGTTTCAAACAATTAATTTAATTTATAATCGTTTGTTCATTATAGCAATTTAATACCCAACATATACATTTAATTGCATTTTAATTCCCCACAATTAAAATTGCATGTTTGTTCCTAGTGGGCCACATATTATGTAGGCCCAAATCAATGACAAAATAATAATAAGCCCACTAGAAATATGTGTTTGTGGATTAAGGCCCAAATTCCAATTTCATCATTATTTTTATTTATGAGGATATACCTATGGTCCAATTATACATTTATATTTTTGAAGATGATTTTTTTTTTTTTTTTTGAGAATAATTCTCAGGCGAATTTCAGAATTAAGAATTGTTAACTTATTGCATATAATTTTCGGTGCTATTAAGATTGAGACGAAGGATTATTATTATTATTTCCCAAACACTATATTATATGAAGAAAATTTATCCAATTATTTAAATTCCTAGAAATTGAATAACTTAAGGGGATTGGATTATTTACCTATATAGGTCTTCTAAAAGGAAATTCATGCCTTACCATGTAAATTATTGAGGACAAGATGGTTAATGAACCTGACATAATCATTTGATTTTGTTGGAAAATGCATTCAAAACTAGTCTAACACTCCACCTCCTCCCTCCCCCTCCCTCTTGGTCGACTTCTCTCTCCCTCACCTTCATAATTTCTGCATTTCCACCATTAGAATACTTTGAAGAAGCTCCCATAGTGCAGCCACCTTCAACCACCAAAAATCTTTTCCAAACTTGATCAAATCACTTCTTATATCCATTTGTACCAAAAGCTCTATCATCCAAGACACATTAGAATCGACCAAGAATCAAGCTGTACTTTGGAGATTTGAAAGCTACGCAAGGAGAGGAGCTCAAATCTACAAATATCAAAGTAGAGAGAGGCCCCTAGTGTCAATTTCAACTCTTGGCCCAAATATGAGAATTTTCTGTTCAAGTAAAACCATTCCTACACTCATTTCACTCCTCTTTAGATGTTTATAAGTTTGCAATAGGATCAAGAAACCTCATTTGAAGTTTGGTTGAATTTGATTAAGATTTGGCAAAGATATGGTTGTATGTTTATATATTTGTATGTTTGGTAGTGCTAGAGCATGTTTAAGCCATTGAATGTTTGATCTATGGTGAGATCTAAGTATATATGTGATGATTTTGAAACATGCTTAGGTCTAATCTTGGTGTTTATGGAGCTTATTACTTGATTAAACCCGTATTTGGGAAGAGAGCTAAAAGTTTGAGCAATTTCTGAAAAATCCCTGAGCTCTGCCTGAAACGTTATTTGAGCATGGCAGGCATATTAAATTAAAATGGATTTGTTTGATTTTCGGATATGTCATACTTTAAGATGTTAGGGCTATTCTCCAACTGGTTTCACTTAAAAAGGCTAAGTGGTTTCAAAAATAAAAGGTTTACAAAATCAAGTGTCATTCTGTCGCAGTCTGCCTTGTTTGTGTTGTGCAGAAAAATTTACTCATACATTCATAAACTAAAGTCATAGAGGAGTGTCTCCGTCAATTCTCAGCACAAAATACTTTTTATAGAAGTTGTGGTGAGTTTTTCAAGACAGAACCCTGTTTTCCAACATCAATCGAATAAGGTGGGCACTACTTTATCCCATAAAATGGTTTTGTCAAATGATTTCAGAAAAATGAAAAATAATTTTGTTTTGAAGTATGGAACACTGTAAAAATATTTTGGTACCTCGCGATTATGAAATGATACGATATGATTGTAAGCCCGGACTTGGGTTGAGTTTACTCTCCCTTGATTCGTGGACATTATTTGGACGATAAGATGTTTGGGGCCAGTTTTCCCTATGTGCTCACTTGGGGCCAGTTTTCCCCCTTGTGACTTATAAGACTAATGCATTAGCCCGAAATTTGTTTGAGCCTACCGGTTGTGGCTTGGATTCGATCATTGCCAGGTGGATAACGAGTGGCCACTCCCATCCTGCCCCACTTGTGATATTGTGATTGTTGGAGAAATAATTGTGATGGTACTTACCACTTAAAATGAGATGAGATGCATCCCATGTGAGGTAAATTATTTTGTGCATTCACAAGTTATTTTCACTAAAACCCTTGTGTATGCATTTGTGATGCGGTTTGTTCCATGATACTATATATGTAATTTTTTTTGGGACAACGTGACCACTGGGTACATTCATGTACTCATTTACTGTGCGTGTTTTCCCTACGTGCAGATGACAGGTGATGAGGTGTGGAAGCGGCGTTGTGGCAATAGGGATATCAAGGGGTTCGATTGTGAACCTTGCCTTTTTGATTGTGTAATCTTTGATATAAATCATTTAAACTCTTTTGAGATACTACGTTGAAGTATGGCTTGCCACTAATTGATCTTATGTATGAAGTTTAACCGTTGAGCCTTGATGTTTCTTGAGAGCTCAAATTGTATTACTCATGATTCCTCTTTTGGCATTACACTCTATTCATGGCATGTGATCATTTAAAATCCTTGTTTGTCATTTGGTAACGAGCAAGGGAGTTATGTCGGTTGAATATTGGATTTAATTGTTCTCAAAGGCGTACTTGGCGTAAGACTTATGTAGAGGTCATTATGAAATCTTGTTGTCTAATTTGTACTAAGCATGCTTAGTTGCTTGTTGTTCTTCCATGCCTTCTTGAAAATCATTATATTCGATTTCCGCTGCGTGATAAACTCTTCATTCCATTTTCAAAATCTAACTATTATTTCATTTTGTGAAATGATAATTGCTTCTGCTATTTGATTATCAGTTTTGAAACATCAAATCCCTTAGCGTGCACTGATCGCAAGTGGGACTGTCGCATAGGCCCGATTTTGGGGGCTCGACACGACCGCCCAACCTGAGTAATATATCGTCCACCCCGTGTAGTCATCGAGTACTCCCCACCAAAACATTAAATGCCCAGAATCACTGACTATCAATTTCTCAGCTCAGCCGGGGCCACCTAGGCTGCCGCCCAAGCCGAGTTTTACAACAATGTCGGGTTGTTCTTAGTCCTCCTTGAGAGGATTCTAACCATCCTCTAGATTTTATTTTTTTTTTACTTTTTCCAAACATTCTTCAACTTTTCGTTTCCTTTTCTTTTTTACCAGGGAGTACTCCGCATGCTTGATTTGCTCATCGACATCACATGCTTAGCTATCAATAACTTCAAGTTTTTGTGCAGAGTTTCTATAGGGACAACCTTCATCTTATTGTGTGCACAACCTGCTATATGCTCCACTAACTTTGACACAAATTACTTGAAAATGTCACTTAACACTGTGATGGCTTCAAAGAATTGCTGGGAAGGCGGTACAATAAATAAAGAAACTAGCAAGCTGAAGCAATCAACATCTTCCTGATTTGCTAGAATCTAATAGGAGAATAAACTGTCAAGCACCAAATCAACAAGAAAACTGCAGAGAAATGAAAGCATCAAGAATACACCAAAAAAACTCTTTTCGACGTCAAGAGATAAAAACTACGAGACCAACTCGATCTACCAAAATTTACAATCACCAATGGAGTAGGAATACAAAATCTTTCAAACAAGCCTCAAACTATTCTAGTCCTTAACAAGTCTACGAAGTCACTAAGATCACAATTCACATACAACAAGAAAGATGCAAAATATCCACCAGAAATAAATAAACACTCCAAAAATCTTATCTAACAAACAAACCCTTGGAATTGAAATCTGTTTGGTCAAAATAAAGATATACATGTCTTCTTCCCACAATTAAAACTTCAGAGTGATCGGACATTGTCTGAACCTTCCATTGATGAGTAAACCATGACTGGTTGGACATGAACTATAGCTATTTTATTTTCTCCTCTCTCTCAGTTGCCATTTCTCTCAACTGACCCACAAATACAACTTAACTTATGACTCTAATTTTTAGTCAAACATGGGCCTAAGTTTGAAATATCTTACCGCTTTATAATTTATATATTTTTAAATTTACTTATAAGTTGTATTTTTTAAAATAAATAAAATTAAATAAAATAAAATAAGAGAATTTAATATAGAGTGAAATTTATTAAAACTCATCTTCACTATATATATAATGAAAATACCCATAATATTATATGCATCCAAAAAATACTCACTCCAATATTCTGAAATTTTTTAGAATTCTGTTATTAGTTTTTCATAAAAAACTAAGGTTGATTAAGACATTTTATAGATTTAAATATTATGGAACTGGTCAGCATAATTAAAAAATTTAAAAATTAAAAAATAAATTAAAAATGGGCCTATATCTAAGGTCTGTGTCGAGAGAGGCGAGGCGACATCGACTAGGCCCCACTAAAAAAATATAAAAAATTATAATTTTTGTTATATTTTTTTAGTGGTGGCCCCCGTCAGTGCCTAAGGTCTTTGTTATCAGACAAATCTTAGGCACCAACTGGGCCCACCATTAAAACTATATAAATATTATAATTTTATTTTATATTTTTAGTGGTGGGCCCGGTTGGTGGCGCACGACAAAGATCCTAGCCACCGACCGAGCCCACCACTAAAAAATATATAAATATTACAATTTTGCATTATTTATTTAGTGGTGGAGCTCGGTCGGTGTCTAATATTGGTGTCACATGGTACCAACCTTAAACACTGATCGGGCTCACCACTAAAAATAATATAAATAATATTTTTTAATTTAGCACCACATGCATAATTTTGGTCCAATTTAAAAAAAAAAAACCATAACCTTCTTGGAAAAATACTGAATATTACATAAGTAATTTTCTTGGATAGTTGAAACATGGCATATGGGGTAGCACAGGCACAGCACCCCAATTATGCTGCTCCATACATAATATCAAAAACCATACATTACAGAAACGCAACAAAAAATAATAGTTGCTACTCCACACTCTCAGTCTGATCCATTTTACTCATCCATCTCATCGTCATCATCGATTTCTTCAATCTTCATCCTCTTCACCGCCTGAGTAGCATCCGAACGGTGCACTCCATTAGGGAGCTGAATCAGTATATCCAACTTCTCCCCCGTTGCAGCATTCACCAGCCCTCCATTGCTCTCCACCCGGTATGACAGCCCTGTTCCACCTGTTCAAGAATCAGATCAAAGTTGAGTAACCATTTTCCCCTACCAACATCCAAACTATGGCATTTATGATATTTGGTGGTGCTTAATTTACCTCTTGCATCACCATCTCACGAGCACTTTCCATGGAGTTTTTCCCACTCAGAAGATATTCGGCTCCAAGATTTGAGGTCATGATGATGAGGTGAAATCCACCGTCCAGCCTTGGCCCATCAGTTGGTCTGCCATCGTCCAAAACTTGCAGCAAAGTGTTGAACACAGTGGGATGTGGTTTCTCAACTTCGTCAAAGAGAATGACATCCAATCTGTACAACTGTTAAATGAGATGTAGACGACAAACTGAGGATTGTAAGAGATAAGGAAGTTGGTGGGGATTGTCCCACTCCAGTGATTCCCACCACTCTCTGTCAGCTTTTACACGTCTCAGCGTGGGTTGTAGAGGAACATCCAAATGCACAGGCAGTTTCTTCACCAATCTCGGGCAGCCTTCAATCTTGATTGCCTCGATGGAGTTGCAAATCATAGTCAACTCGCACACACTCTCAAGTCTTGGCAGTTGACATAAACTGAACTCTTTTAATTTGGGGAGGGTGACACAACCTCCTTCTCCGAATATCTCTTCTATATTTTTACAGCCATCAATTGAAATAATTTCAAGGTTTGGAAATCCCCATGCTGGTAACCCCAGCTTCCGCATCTTGTTACACTTGCTAATAAATAGCGACCCAAGAGAAGAATATACACCTTGTGGCGGTCCAGGTGTGCCTATCAAGCCCTTCAAGTCGTCCAACCCTCTCAGCTCCAAACGTTCAAGACTTGAGATTGGGTGTGGTGCACTCACCAATTGCTCATTTCTCCAAATGCATTCTATCCCTCTACAGCTTTCAATGCTCAACATTCTAAGATTGTTTGGTCTTGAGAGATCATCCCATAAGCACTTGCTCAAACCCCCACAGCTCAATATTGTGACGGACTCAATACCCTGTCCTAATAATTTCTCATCTTCAAGGCTGCATTCGCTTAGGACCAGTGTTTTGTTATTACAACTAAAGTCAAGGTCTACATCACTAAATGCTCCTACCTCTACAGCATACAATGAATCATGCTCCCGACATGTAATGAAGCAGTTAAAATCACGCACATTTCTCACTCTTCCCATAAACTCCTCCAGCTGTGTAAGATTCTCCATTTCTTCCATATCTGCTTCTAGGTGAAGTGGAAACCTCAAATGTTGAAGATTCACAAGTTTGGGTAACACTCCTCTTGGAAGTGACCCCAGTTCATATGCTTCAAGTGAGAGGAGTTTGAGATTGAGTAATTCGTCAACACCTTCAGGCGTTTCCTTAATGGCCGTACGTGAAAGGTCCAACTCCCTCAATGCTTTCAGATTACCCAAGTAGGGAACGTATTCAAGCGAAAAACAACCCGCAAGAAGCAGGGCCTGGAGGTTCTTCAAGTTAGATAAAGAGTCTGGCAGCTCCCTTATATAAGTGTAGCACAAATCAAGATTGCATAGGCCCTGCATCTTTGAGAAAAATGAATCCGGGATAAACTCAAAACCACTCAATCGTAAAATCAATGTTGAGAGGTTAGGACTGTTTGGAGATGTTCCATTTTCAATTCTCGTTATATCGGTTATCATTAAGGACACCTTCTCAACATTCTTTGTCCACTCGTCTTCCTTGGGGATTTCTGTCAAAGAGAGCTCCCCTGCTCTCACCATATATTTCCCTCCAACAATCTTCAGCGCCATACCTCTTACAAGATCATGCATTTTCACATACTCAAAACCACCAGAAGCATAAACAACACTTTTGAATAAGCAAACATTCACTAATTTATCTAATATAACATGCCCTTCGTCGTATTGTGCCCTCCTACTTTTTTTTGTATCCACCAGCCCCTCTGAAATGAATCCTCTAATCAGTTCGTCTCTTCCTACTTCTTCATCTTCAGGATATAATGAGAAATACAGGAAACAAAGTTGAACTGAATTGAAATCCTTACTTTGACTTCCACTATTCTCATTTAACTGATCAAAACTATATTTCAACACTTCAAAAACCCGACCTTCTCTCATGCCATCTTGGTCAGTGAAAGACTTCTTTAGTTTCTCCAAGGCATTTCTCCACGTATGAATGCCAGTCTGACCCCTCATGCTTCCAGCCAGGGAAATAATTGCTAGGGGCAGACCATCACAAAATCTTGCCAAAGATTTAGCAATTTCTCGTACTTGAGGGCTAAGCATAATATCTTTTCCAAGTGTGAATGTTTGATTGAATAAGTTCCATGCCTCATACTCCCCTTGTTGGGAAATCTGGCTGTTTTCCTTCCACAGGGGCGCACGAATTACAAGGCATTATTGCTAGAGCCTAAAGGGGGAAA
>JAPKLW010000980.1:179097-209731 GCA_026898455.1 Plectranthus barbatus | reverse complement strand
TACGTATTTTCCGCTGCCAAAGTATACCCTGATATCCGGGACCAACACCCCTAGTTTTTGAATTGCAATTACTTCTTGACAACCAATTTGACGACAAACATCTAAGGACCGAGTTGTCATAATTAGTGTACAACACTCCTCAGAAAAGGGGCATCCCACCTTTAACAGATCAATATTTCGCCACACATCATCTAATATAAGTATTGCATTCTTCATCTCAGTTAAAGCTCTATGCAGTCTCCCTGCCCTTATATCCTCATTATCCTCATCCAAAAAGCCTACATTTAAACAACGACCAATCTTGTCTTGCAAACTCTTTATAGTAAATTCTTGAGAGACTGTAACCCAAAACACACGTCGTGGAGATTCCCGAAGTAGTATGTTGTAAATGTCTTTTGCCAACGTTGTTTTGCCCACCCCACCCATACCATGAATCCCAATGCTCAGTACTTCTCCATTCTCCATAAGACTCGAGATTGTCTCCAAATTTCTCTCATATGCATTGCCAACCATCCTAGTTGTCAGCAATGTATCTCCCCTTGTTCCAGTACTATCAAACACAAGTTCACTAACATTCTGACTTAGCTCAACAAGCTTCTCAACTCGTTCATTTAGTTGTGCTGCTTTTCCTCCATCCATCAGCCTTTTGATAAATCCTTCCGATTCTATTCGAGCCCCTAACTCAACAACTTCATTTTCAACGGATTTTACTTCTTCCAACCATTCTTCAACTTCTCGTTTCCTTTTCTTTTGACCAGAGCACTCCTCATGCTTGATTTGCTCCTTGACATCACATGCCTTGGCACTCAATAACTTCAATTTTTTCTGCAGAGTTTCTAAAGGGAACACCTTCAACTTGTTGTGTGCATAGTCTGCCATGAGTTCCCCCAACTTTGACAAAAATGGCCCAAAAAGCTCGCTTAACATTCTGATGAGTTTTCAAATGACCAAACAACCAATAACATTTGAAATTGATAGTCTAAGTATGGTTTGATCCGTAACGGAAGCTGTGAAATGAAGTTGAACCTCTATATCTGTCAAACACAAATCTACACAATACAATTTTAATTTGGGTCACATAACAAAAACACTTACATTCATGTTAAAACAAATTTTAATTCACATGACAAGGCGGATAGATGCCACACTATCTCAACTAACAAACTATGCTAACATAGGCAGAACAATAGCATGCATGCAACAAACATTATGCTAAGTGATCTATTATCATTTTGTAACTAGCTTTGAAGAATTCTCATGAATGAACTCTTTCACAAATCTATCTCCGATTTATCTTTTTAAGTTATATATACAGCCAGAAAGATAATTAAAATTATGGAGATTTGTTTGCAAGCATTTATGAGGATTGAGTGCTTGTACTCCAAACTCCAAATTAATAATATTATCCACTATTTTCAAAAAAAAATATATTATCCACTAAAATGACAAGATAAAAGTGAAGAGAATTTTTTTTTGTTAAACAAAAAAAATATAAATAGTAATAATTCAATCTAAGAATAACATTGCCAAGGAAAAGTTTTTCCACCTACCGTATAACACTTTTTTTTCGAATATCATCAATGCCTCCTAAATGATATCCTGCAAACACATATTAAGGCGGCGTTTGATTGGTGGGTTTCGGAATCAAGGAATGGGAATGATTCCGAAACCCACCGTTTGGTTGATGGATATGGAAATGGGGGATGGAATTGATTCCCAAATATCCATTCCCCTCTAAGTTGGTGGGTTTCATACCCATTCCCAAATTCAATCCCAAAATTATTAATTTTTTATTTTAAAAGATTTTGTAATTATTTTTTATTAATTATTATATACTCCAATATTTTTCAATATAATAATTTATAATATTATTAATATTATATATATATATATTAATAAATTAATATATTTATAATAATATTAAAATAAATGGCGTTATTATATTATTATTATGCATTAATTAATAAATAATATTATTGAAAATATATTAATTATCATATATACAATAATTAATAAAACTATTAATCTTATTATTTATTTCTAAGATTTTATTTCATATTATTTTATTGTTTATTTTTATAATATATTATGATAATAATATTATTAAACAATCTTTTAATTTATCTATATTTTATATTTTATAAAATAGATAATAAATTATTTATTTTTAATATAATAAATCTTTTTATTTTATTATTAAATTAATTATTATTTATATAATATTTTAATTATTTTCTAAACCTTTTAACTTAAAAAAATTCATCAGAATTGAAAATGATTCCCAAATCATCTCATAAACCAAACACCAAGAATTGAGAATGATTCCCAAATCTAAACCCATACTCATTCCCTTTACTATCAAACCCATACTCATAGTGATTCCCGACAGTTATACCAAACGCCCCCTAAGTATCGGTTGTGGATAAGAACCTAATAACAATAATACAACCACAGTCCTCCTACTCCCCTTACCATGAGAATATAAGAACCAATCTCAGCCTTTCAAAAATTGGTGATCCAATGCTCAAGATTAAAACATGTATTGAAGGATAATTTTATAATATTTTTTCTCTCTCCTTTAAAATCATTCTAAATCTTTAATTGATCATAACTTCTTCGATTTAGATTATTTTTTCATGTATCATATATCAAATTAAAGGTAATTTAATTATCTTTCAAATGAAATCCCTATTGCATATGTTTCGATTTAAAAATCATCGTAAAAAATGAAAATTATTGATTATATGTATAATTCTCATAACAGTACATGAATCCTTATATAATGAATGAAGTTATATTATATAATGCAGAATGTGATAGATAAAATGCAATATGTTTTTTCTGCGAGATCAACAAAAAAATTAAAATTCATTATCTTTGCATACTGTAGAAAATATTATAGTTGTTATAAAACTTGATCATACATTACCTGTTTTTAATTATACATTTCTTTTGTTATATTATATAAATGTATATTATTATATTATATAATGCATGTTTGTTAGGTATATAATGAATATTTTCTAGGTATATAATGCATGTCGAGCTCAAAGTAATGCGGTCCACGGAGTATCGATACAGCTTAAAAATAAAGTTCACACGATAAACATTCAAATATTCATTCTAACAATGATTTTAAATAGTTTGATGCACGAGTAAGAATTTATATATGACAAGGATGTAATATCCCGTGTTTAATTAATTATTTAAATAAAGGGGCTATATTATTTTTGCCCTTTTAATTTGTTCGTTACTCAATTAATGACACCCGTTGTAGCACACATGACCGTTTCATGCAAACAAAATGCCTATGAGTATGTTTTGATAAACCCTAGGCAACCCTAAAAATGGATTTTATGAAGGAAACTTGTGCGCAATGAATAAGAGATTCCAGCGTATTTGGAGTACGTTAAAATTAAAAACTTGCACCCAAGAGCTCCGTTTATTTTATCGAGCTAGGGTATGCTTGAGAATAATTTATGAGAATTTTAGAAACAATCGGAATGAGATTTTGATACCCGTGGAATATTTTATGATTTTTCGAACTTTTAAGTTCGGGGCAAAAATCAAGAAATTCCAAAAATTGTAGAATTAAACCCACGAGTAGAACTTGTGATTTAGGACATTTTCGTGGATGTCCATTTTTCAAAATGGAAAATGAATATTGAATTAAGAATCAAGGAAGGCAGATTAACGGAGGTTTATTACATAAAATAACGGAGCCAGAACCGGCGAGTAGGATCGTGCCGCGTGTCACCTTATCTACTCAACCACTTGCCTTTTAATTTATTGTTGAAATTTGTGAAGTGCGGTGCAAGACTGAATCAAACAAAAGGAAAAAGGAAAAAAAAAGAATCAGGGCAGCTAATTTCACTCTCCTCCGCACACCAGCTTTGCACCACCTTCTTCCTTGTGATTTCCAGAGCGTCTAAGCAAGAATCGGGCCACGATTTGTAAATAACAAACCGAGGCCTTGCTTCAAGCTTTCTATAGAATCTAAAGTCAGTCGATTTCATTGAGAATCGATAGAGATACGCTCGCATCTACAGGGGTTGTTGGTATTTGCCGATTCCATAAATCTGCTTTGTGCCTCCATCTTCATGCACGTTTTCAGACAGATCGAGCGAGAATTAGCCAATGAATTCTAAAGAAAAGCAAGATCGTGCTTCAAGGTTTCCACGGCCACTGGAATCTTCCAATTCCTTCAAGTATCGAGCGAGATACACCTCTATTTAGAAGCCCCGCCAGTAAGCTTTCCGATTCCGTAAAATCCATCGAAACTTCAACCAAACGTTGATGAATCTGTACATGAGCTATATATTCTTGTTCCTTGTATTTTTAGGAACCTTTTGGTAGCCTTGGATCATCGCCACCGTCGCAGGTTCGCCGGAACCGCCGTGGATAGTGATGAGCTCAAGTGAGGGTATTTACCTTTCTTTTCTAACAATTTCTCTCATTCCAGTCGATTAGATCGTCGATCTTAGCATCCCACCATGTTTCTAGTAGTGTCTAGAGATCAGGGGTGCATCGGGGGAAGTCGGAATGGCCAAAAACGGCCAGGGGAGTTGGTCATGATCGCGCGAACTTGCGCTGCCTGTGTAGCTGCTACTGTTGCCTGTGTGTCGATCGATGCCGCCGGCGTCGTCCACATGGCCGGCATCGGTCAACATGGTCGGCGTTGACTGCTGTGGCCGGCAGCAGTCGATGTGGCCGCTGCAAGCTTGTTTTGTGTTTCCTTTGTCCATTTTCGATTAGATTCGATTTATTTTCGGTGCATGTTTATATTGGATATGAAGCATATTATACTCATTTATATGCAGTTAAAATTGAATTTGAACGTCTGGAAATGATTATATTAAGTCATGCAAATACAGTTACTTGTTTAATCGTTTATTATGCACTTGAACTCCGAATTGAATTATCTTCTGTATGTGGACTATTTGATTAAGCTGATGAAGATTAGATAAGTCCCATACATGTTCTAGATACGAATAGTGCATGTTGGGTAGTTGGGTTCATCTTCGACATGACGTTGAGTTAGTCCGTCTTAGAACCTGAAGTATACGATGATATCAGCTAGGACGCTGATTTATCACCACTAATTAATCCACCTAATTTGTTGTGTTCTCTTGTGCTATCAATTGAAGGAACCACATGGTGATAGAAGAGCTTTCAAACACGAACTTGCCTACTTACGCTTAAACATCTATAAGCTATTGAGGTGGCGACTATTTTCAATAAAAATAAAATGTCTTTTTGAGTTGTGAGCTCGATTTTCTAAAAGCATGAAAATGTTTTGTTTTAAAGTGATTGTCTATGCCAAACTGTTTTGATTTCATATTGTTCCTCTGGTCAACTGTAATTGACCAGGGAGATCTGGTTTAACGAGGACAGAACCAGGATTTGTAACAGTCCTGAGCCAAGACTCTTAAATCCCTGAGGGCATTAATCATCTGTTGTCTCGAGCCAGGCTCAGACTTGGTCACTCAATGGAGTATTGATACCTTTGGAGACATAAGGAGAGACACAAGTCGTGTCTTAAATCGATCGGGGTCTCAATAATGAGTGTTTTGAGACCAGTGCATTAATTAATGACAGTGGGTTGAGTGGTTCGTCCACTCCGAGCTGTTCATCGTAACTTGGAAGTGGGCCAGCTTCCAGTTACAAAACGGTAAAACAGATATTGATTTCACTTGAGTGAATCTGCATGCATGTAGTGTGATGAAAATATTTTGGATAAACACGGTCAAATGTTTTATAAAACCCCGTGGTTTGGCATAGCATTTATAATTATAAATGTAATTTTTCGAGCATGTCTCCACAAGGTACCTTGGTACTCAGCCCCTCACATTATTTTTAAAATATGCAGGTTAATAGCAGCGATGCGGATGCGGAGATGTAGAGGGCATGACTATCTGAGAAGAAATCCTTGATCTTGAGATATGCATCTTCATATGCATATCTCCACTGCGTAACTCTCTGCTGCATAAAACTTAGAACTTATTTTCCTTTCCTGTTTTTGATAACAAATGAGAATCGAACTACTTGTTACGGTCATTTATTCGTACTCTTTGTATACGAGGTTGCATTCCTCGTTACAAACTATGCTTATTCAAGTGTTGTTGTTGAACTCATTAGGTGTGTCTTCCGCTGTTTAAACCACCCAACTCACTGTAACGCGCCCCTAAGTTGGGAAGACGAGAAGGGGGTGTTACAAAGAATCTTTGAGAAATTTAATAATAGATATTTTTCAATTTTGAAGATTAGAGAATTTTCCATATTTATAATTTTCTATATTAATTAAGATATTTTCCATATCAATTTTTATATGAATATCTTATATTTAGTGCATATAGTTCTATTTTTTTCTCTCTCTTAAAATTATTAATATCATAATTCTGTTAATTTAAAATTTTTTTAATGTACCAAAATAATATGATTTTATTATTATTTTTTTTTTTACTAAATCTCTATTACACATGTTTAGTAAGAGTAAACTATGTAACTAATGAAAATTACTAATCTTATGCACAAATCAAATAACTTATGTATTATAATGAAAGTAAAATAATTTTGCTCTAAAATAAAAGTAATACACTATAGTTCTGATTAAAAATCATTGTAAAAATAAAAATTAGTGATTATATGCATAATTCTCGTAACAGTACACGAATTCTTATATAATGAATGCAGTTGCACAATAAAATGCATGAAGTTATAGTATATAATGCAGAATATGATAGATAAAATGCAACATGTTTTTTCAGCAAAATCATCATTCATCATTATATTTGTACTTGTTATGTATTATATATAAACAACATATTCATTATAATGAAAGTAATATAATTTTTCTCTAAAATAAAAGTAATACCATATATAACGCAGGAAGTAATATCGTATAATGATAGTAATATTGTTCTAAAATAAGAGTAATACCACATTATGATGCAGGAAGATGATTGTTAGGTATATAATGCATGTTTCTTACGTATATAATGCATGTTTCTTATTCATATAATGCATGTTTGTTAGATATATAATGCATGTCCAAGTTGAATATGCGAACAGAATCTTAAATAAGTACAAAATAACAAAAATACCCTATAATGTAGGTTTTTTTAGATAAAATGACCAAAAAATTATGATTAAATCCTGAGCGTGCATTCATCAAAATTAATGGCGATGAATAGTTCTTATATTCTCATGGTAAGGGAAGTTCTCACTGGATTGCACCTATATATATATATATATAGGGAGCGGATCAGGTGAGAAAAATCCCCCGGCGAGAAAAAAGAATGAATCATGTCCATTAGATTTGAAAAGATCAATGGTTGATATGCAATCAAGCAACAACTGAAACACAATCAAGCAACAAAATAATCAAGCAAAAACTAAAATGCAATCAAGCAACATTAATATGTTGCTTGGTCATATTTTAGTTGTTGCTTGATTGCATATCAACCATTGATTTATTTAGATCTAATGGACATAATTCATTCTTTTTTCTTACAGGGGGATTTTTTCTTATTTGATCTCATCTATATCTATATATATATATATAGGGAGTGACTTACATACTAAAAATTAGTTTGTCCTAAATAGGAATGAATTTACACCATTCATCTAAAAAATTCAATGGTTGAGATTAAAATATTTTCCCAGATTTTATGCTTTTTTGCTTTATAAATCATGCTTAATCGAATTAAGCATGATTTATAAAGCAATTAAGCACGAACGGAAATTATGCTTAATTTTCTAATCTTTATGCTTTAATCTCAACCATTGATGCTATCAATCCAAGGGCTGAGATTCATTCCTATTTAGCACAAACTTTAATTTTAGCACTTGAGTGAATATATATATATATATATATATATATAGAGAGAGAGAGAGAGAGTGGTGATCCTATCACAAGTCCATTTTAGATAGGAGAAGAGAATATATCTTGTCATTTAATTTAATGAAATAAGTGGTCCAAATTGATTCTTAAAATTTGAAATTTAACTTTTATTTTTATTTTAAATTATAATTAAGGGTATTTAGGTAAGTTAAACATGAGGGACCACAATAAATTTCATAATCTCTTTCCTATCAAACACACGTGTTTTGCTTCTACATATTATCTTTCATCTAATTTCTTTATAAAACTTTAAATAATCATATCTCTCATTCAATTTAAATTATTTTTCCACGTACAATATATCAAATTAAAGATAATTTAATTATCTTTCAAACAAAATCACTATTGCATATGTTTCAAATTAGATAATTGTAGCAAAAATAAGATATTGCAACTATACAGACGTAGATAATGCATATTTACAAGTTTATATAATGCAACTTACATCTGAAAAAAAAAATCTATATTCTGCAAAAATTTGATAACCCCATCAAACATAATGCAACTAAACTGACCTTTATAATGCAAATATACAGGCTTATAAAATGCAACTTAAAGGTGGTATGATGAATTTAAATTATTGACAAAAAAGAAATAGTAATAAACGAAACACTGCATGAAATCCAAATATTTCATACAACCACCTACCAACAATCAAACACGCAATTGCATTACAACTCCTCTTTCCTCTGCTAGCTCGAACTCGTCGTCTCTTTGAGGAAATCAAAGAAGTCGTTACCTAAATAAGAAGAAGATGATTGATTCAAAACTCAAAATTTATCATGACACCTTTAAGTTGCATTATATAAGTCTGTAAACATGCATTATTTAGGCGTATAGATTTCCATGACTATTTATGAGGTAATTGATATTTTGTAAAAATTCTTTATTTTCTGATTTAAGTTGCATTATATAAGTCTGTATATTTGCATTATATAGACCAGTTCAGTTGCATCATGTTTGATAGGGCTATCAGATTTTTGTAAAATGTAGATATTTTTTTTAGATGTAAGTTGTATTATATAAGCTGTAAATATGCATTATTTATGCATGTATAGTTGCAGTATCTTATTTTCACTACGATTATCTTATTAAAAACATATGCAATATGAATTTCGTTTTGAAAGATAATAAAACATCTTTAATTTGATATATGACACGCGAAAAAATAATTTCAATTGAGTGAACTATTATTTAAAATTTATAGCAATGTTGGAGGTGAGAGAAAAAATCAATAACAAATAAATTGTCTTAAAACGATAAAATAGATTATGATTTTTTTGTAAGATAAGATGTGGTCCCCTCATATTTAGAAAAGTTAAATAATATTTAAGATGTTGTCCCCTAATAGATTTATGCAAAAAGATTGAAAAGCACAAATATTGAAAAAAGATTTAATTTTCTAAATCAAATCTGAATCCTTGATATTGAAAATGAACGCATCAGATTTATTCTCATCTCACATCTGCAGAGGTACTTGTCACTTTAACGCACCCATATATAGGGGTGTGTTAATTTCACAAGTGGTCCCTTAGATGGGAGAAGAGAATGAATCTAGTCCATCTAATTAGGCCTTTGGACGGTTAAGATCAATTTCTGCCCGAAATTAAAAAGTTGCATCGACGACCTTATTATAGTTGCAGAGTAAGGGCATTAATGTCATAATTCACACCCATTAAATCTACAAAATAGAAAAATCCCTAATTTTATGCTCCATTATTCATGCTTTTTTGGGATTTCGAATTTTAATGAATATTTTCCTAAATTAATTATTTTTATCCTTTTTCACACTCATTATATCTAGAAAAATCCCTAATTTATGCTCCATTATCACTACTTTTTAATAATTTCGAATTCTAATAAATATTTTATTCTTCATTATCCATAATTTTATGCTCCATTATCACTATTTTTTAATAATTTCGAATTTTAATGAATATCGATTAGAAACTGCATTTTCCACAAAAATTGTAAAAACCTCACTCTGAAACTGCATTCGATATTTCGTTCGTGCCTTGATTCGATATGTCTGGTTTTAAAGTAATCTAAATCTTAAAATCCTTGTGATTATTATACTGCAATCGTACAAGGGTAGATAATGCATATTTGCATGCTTATATATTTTCAGATGTAAGTTGCATTATTAAGCTTGTAAATATGTATTATCTACATATACAAAGTTGTAGTATCTTATTTTTACTACGATTATCTTATTAAAAACATATGCAATAGTGATTTCGTTTGAAAGATAATTAAATTATCTTTAATTTGATATACGATAAGTTAAAAAATAATTTAAATTGAGTGAGATATGATTAATTCAAGTTTTATAAAGAAATTAGAGGAGAGATAATATGTTGAAGAAAAAAATATATAAGTTTGAGATGAAAGAGATATGAGATTTTTTTTGTGGTCCCCCATGATTAACTTACCTAAATGCCCTTATTACAAAAAATTAATTCATAAATTAAGTATCAAAATATATAATGATATTAAATCTGGATACTTATTTCATCAAATAAAAGACCATGATTTATTATCTTCTCCCATTTAATGGGGACTTGTGATAAGATCACTCCTCTGTATATATATATATATATATATATATATATATATATATATATATATATAGGATCATATGAGAATAAATATGAATATTAGCAATAAGAATGAATCTTATCTATAGGATCAAATAAAATGAGTGGTTGTGATGAGTTTTAATATTTGGAATTTAGATTTTTTTAAGATGCAGTTAAAGGTTATTTTCGTCCAAATATTTGATAGTTATATTTTGTTCCTATTTTCCTGCAATTCTTTTTCTCTTATTTTTTATTCAAATTTTGAGTTTCACGTTTATTCTTTTTTTTTTCTCGATGTTTTTTTTTTCATATTTATTTATTTTTCTCCTTTATTATTATTAGCATAAATATTTTTTAATACATTATATTCCATTATTTTTTATTATTATTATTTAATTAAGCAATTAATATAAGTATATCAAACAATACAAATTAATGCATCAAGCAATATAAAAAATAAAAAAAAAAGATGTATCAGTTAATGAACAAGAACACAAGAATCAACCAATGACAATGTGTCAAGCAAAAAATATTAATTTTTCAAGCAATATAAGACTACCCCCATCAATAGCCCTGGGGGAAAGTCATCACTAAGGACAAAAAAACTAAAAAATAAAAAAAATTCAAAAATGAAATTTTTAGGTTGTGCAGCATGACTTTGAGCTGCAGCGTGACTTTGAGCTTTTTGAGTGTCATGATAAATCATCCAATCCTTTACTGCCATTTGGCAGTATATATGGTTGGATGATTAAATATTATAAATAATAAAATTATATAATTAATATTATGTATAATTTTTTTCCCTCTATAAATAGAGCTTAATATTCATGTGTCCATACCAAAACCAAAACTCTTAATTCTTCGTTATTAATCTAAATTTCTCACTCATTTAAGTGTGCAGTGGTGTATTTTAACCTCAATTATAAATTTAAAATATAAATTATATATATATATATTAATTATTTAAATTTAATAAAAATTTATATTGATAATATACATTGAAAAGAAAATATAATTTAAGTTGGGTTGGGGTTATTGATGGGAGTAGAAATTAGATAGGGTTGTGGGTTGTATATGTGGAGGTGAGAGAAATTAATATTTTATTAAAAGTTGGGTTGGGTTGGGGTTATGAATGGGGGTAGTCTAATTGACTGCATCAAACAATGAAAATGTATATCAATTATCATGGACAAATCAATAAATTACTATATGTAAAGCATGAAATAGTACTGTGTCAAGCAAGATAATTGACTGCATCAAACAATGACATATCAAGTAATGAACGAGAACGCATGAATCAATAAATCACAATGTGTCAAACAACAATTATTAGGTGTCAGGCAATATTATTGACTGCATCAAGCAATAAAAATGTATATCAAGTAATGAACAAGACTTACTATTCATTAAATTATAATGTGTCAAGCAATATAATTGACATCAAACAATTAAAAAAAAGACGTATCAATTAATAACAACAAAGAGTTACGGGTCAATAATCTAAAATGTATCAAACGATAAATATAAGTATATAAAACAATACTATACAAAGTATCAAGTAATAAAAAATAATGTATCAAATAATAGAATATAATTAAAATGTGACAAGGAATAAATATTACGATATAATGCAATAAATGAAATTGTATCAAGCAATAAAATAGAACGTAAGATATATGTATAGAGAATTGAAACAATATATATATGTTATACTATAAAGAATTATGTTGAAATCTGAATGTGAATTTAATATGTTAAGACTACTGAAACTGAAAATTAATCCATGACATTTTAAAGTCAGATCGTAGACAGGAGGAGGGAGTAAATTTTGTAGAAGGATTAGTAAAAAAAAAATCGTCAACTACGAAGGCCTTGTAATCGGTGGAATTTGTTAAATATCTGGCGCAAAATTAGAGGGAGAAGAGAAAACGAAAAGCCAATCACAAAATAATTAAGATCGAATTGTTGGGTGATTGTGAAGTGGTATCGGAATTCAGTTACCTTTGATATGGAAATGGAAGGAGCCGCGAACCTTGGATAGTAGATTTGGGGAGGCAGCTTAGCTTAGGAAGAGAAGTGATGATAATGAGTGGGATACTTTTGGGTGATGGATAAGTAATTACAATCCATATTTCTCAATGCCTTAATATTTAAAATAGCCAATTTTATTAAACATATAATAATTTTAGCACTTTTATCAGCACATATTAAATATAGCCAAAAATACATGTTTTTTGTTGGGATTCGTTAAAATATCTTAATCAAGTAATATTTTTGGGTTGATGATGAAATCGGAACATGAAAAAAAAAAAATTTAAATATTTTACTGAATATTTAGAATTTAAAAATAATATTTATAGCGCATCCGGGTCGCACTCGGTTGCTCCCGGATTGCCCCGAAGTTTCTTTTGATTTTTTTAAGCTTAGATCGCACCCGGTCGCCATCGGTTGCTCTCGGATCGTACCCAACCCCTATTAAGTTGACCATTCTTTTTTTATATTTTTTAATCAAAGTCGCACTTATACTCTCTCACACGTACTACACACATTTCACAATATTTAATAAATATTATTTTATTTTATTTTTTAAAATTGTCTGAATTTCACTGAAAATGTCATAAACATATATTTTTGGCCCTTTTTAAAATATATTTATAAATGTGACTAAAATCGTAAGATGTAATAGTCAAATTAATTATTTCATAATTTGTGCATAATTTTTCATTTTCTCAGCTTCGTCGATTATAATGATATTTAATGTTGCCGGTCATGATGAAATGCTAGGAATTTTCCACATTGAGAAAAAGTATAATGCATTTTTTCATTCTCTCAGCTTCATCTATTATAATGATATTTAATGTTGCCGGTCATGATCAAATGCTAGGAATTTTCCACATTGAGAAAAAGTATATTAATTTGTTCCTAAACGCATATTTAGGAGGGAAAAGACGGTGGTGAGGAAATGGGGTAGAAAATTAAAGCATAACCTTCTTGGAAACGGCATTGGGGCAATTTTGTTCTTGGCCAAGCGGCTGTGTCTGTCGACATGCAGGTGTGTCGGTCGACACACCAACACCTACAGCGTTTGAAATTGAGGCTCCGTGTCGATCGACATCTGGGATGTTGATCGAAACAGAGCCCTCAACCGCAGGCTCTTCCTCTTTGTCACTTACTTCCTCAACCTCTGAATATATCTGCTCCATTTTTCTCAGGACCCTTGTATGACTTTCCACCCCTCAAGGTGATGGCATTGACTTGATTCTTCGGGTTCACCTGCGTATTGCTCGGTAACTACCCTTGCTTGTGTTGAGCTCCGAGGGAAGTGGCAATCTAATTGACCTGAGTCTTAATCATCTGAACATGCTTCTCAACCCGGTCCACTTTAGTATTAATTCCAGCTACATCTTGCTCTAACTTGCCAACTCGTTGATCAGATCCCTGCATAAACTTGTCTAAGATCTCCTCAAGGTTCAGCTTCTTTGGCTCCACAATTGTTCCATTCTGCAGCATTAGGATTTGAATATGAGAAATCAGGGTGGTTTCTTGCATTATTAGGATTGTAACTCTGATTGTAATTTTGATTGTTTTGTGAATATCCTCATCAGTAGTTATTTTGATAACCACCTCGTTGGACAAAATTGACGTCCATCGAATCACTCTCACTGGTAGGTGGGACTGGATCGACAGCAGCAACTGTTCGTCCAGCCTCCAATCTAATGAAATTCTCTCTCAGCTTTTTTACTTCAGCCAACACATCCACATCGGAGCTAGCCACTTTTTCTACAGCCTTGACTGGTGCCTGTCGGACATTAGACCACCTGTGGCGGTTGTTTGCCATCTTCTGAAAACATTCCATAGTCCTCTTGTCACTCTTTGTCATGATAGAATCCCCCAAAGTAGCATCCACCAACTCAATAATTCAGTCATTCAGACCTTTATAGAATGTCTCGGCTTGCTCCTCAAGGGATAGACCGTGGCCAGAGCACACTCTCAGCAACTTCTTATATCTTTCCCAAGCCTCATAAAAGTTCTCATCAGGCCTCTGAGCGAATCTAGTGATGTCCGTCCTCCTCTGTCTGATGACACTGGGTGGAAAGAAATTAGCTAGAAACTCATTCCTTAATTTTGCCCAAGTGCTGATGCTGCTCTTGTTCAAAGCAGAGAACCATGAGTGAGCTTAGCACTTTGACTGACTCTATTGGTCTTGATAGTGTTGCAGATGAGGATGAACTTATCAAAGTGGGGGATCTTCAGTAGCTCTGCCCCAAATTGGTTCTGCTGAACCATCTGCACCAGACCAGTTTTCAACTCAAAATTGTTGGCATTGATGCCAACTCTGAAATCAGTTTCGTGGAACCTTGGCCTGTATCTTTTCTGGATAGCATCCTCATCCTCATCAAATCTAGCATGAATATCCTCATCATCTGAGAGGTCACCAGTCTGTCGGTTGCATCGAGGTTTGTTATTGTTGTTGTTGTTGTTAGCTCTTTCAAGTTCCAACTCCCTCATACGCTCCCGCATATTATGAACCTCTCTCATAAGCTCAACTACCTGCTTCGGAGTGAGGTTAGGCCCATTTGGTGTATTGTCGTCAGCCATTCTAATTGTTTGGTTGCTTAAAGCTTTATCCTCTTGGTTTTTCCAATTGTTGTTCCTTCGGCAAGTAGCTTCGATCTCAGGATCAAACACAATCAGCTTTTTTCCACTCCTTCTTGTGTTCATAAACTACCCGAAAGAAGTAGAGGAAAAAGTGAGTAACAAGGTAACAAGAAAACAAAGGAATCAAATAAAAATATTTTTCTATAAATTGACACGTGTGTCGATCGACGTGGTCCATGTCGATCGACACGGACACTGCACCCACGTCGATCGAAGTCTGGGACTTCGATCGAAACAGACAAAAATCAAAGTAACTTGCGCTAGAATTTAAACAAAATTAAAATTACAACTCAAAATAATAACCCTAGAACATAATTAATAACAAGATAATTCCAAACAATCCCCGGCAACGGTGCCAAAATTTGATCACTAAATTTTTAATAGATACTTATCGTCTCGTGGAAAACGAGATTGTATAAGCGAACTATTCTATGTACTGAAATAGACTTTGTCGGTTTATTGTCATAGTAAATCATAATTTAAAAGAGTTGTGGAGAACAGGGACATGTGATGTGTGCTATAGTGTACCTATAGAACCTATGCGTAAGTATACGCAATCTACGAGTAATACAGTCAAGTGAGACCAGATATCGTACCCAAGGGAGTGAGTTTTAAATCGTGCACTAAGGATTGCTTGTAAACAAAGGAAGGTTTGTGACTAACTTCTACTCAAAACATAAATAAGCATAAACTATAATTCCAAACAAAACTGAAATCAGTAATACTTCCTCGTTCCACAGAATAAACATATAGCATATAAACTGGTTCACAAATAATAAAAAGGGCACACTCGGGTCCTGGAATACAATTCACTTTTACTTTCTTATATGCTAGAGCTTCTGTCTCGCATGCAACTGAACCTTAGAACTTTTCTTAATCCGCCTAGCAAACTGTCGTTCTACTAGATCTACACTGTCCTACCGGGCCTCATATGTCTATGCCTACCACAGTATTCAAGCGATGACATCAATAAATCCAGTTCTCTTAAGTTGCATTTTCTCATATGTCTATGGGATTAATACAATTGTCTAGATCTCCTCGGCCTATTTCACCTTTCGGTCTCCATAGGTGATGGATTTCTCTCCACTGTCATGCTCAAGAAACAAGTGTAAACAAGATCAAAGACAAGACCAGGCATACAAAATATGTTTCTAACATATAATCAAGCTTAAGTGATTTGCTCCACAACCCAAGTGTTAAATGAAATTAGTTCATGCTTGCGAAGAGAATAAAGTAAGATAGAAAAGCATTCATCCTCATATACAACTCAAAATCAAACTATCGATGATGATCTCTCTATCTTCAATGGCTTCTCATCCAAGCTTGTTACTCGATCTCTTTTCGTTCGTGTGTTTTCTCTGCTTGTGTGTTCTCGATAATGTTATGCGATCTCCCCCTTCCAAAAAGTGTTTTTCCTCTTGATTGATATTTTTGAATCTTTTTGCAACACCATTGATCCTCCTTCCATTTCGAGGATCCTTCCACGTGGATAAGTGTCATTGTTCCTTCCAAACAAGAATTTGGCTTCCAATGTGACACCTGTCCTCCCAGCAGACAAGATCAAAAAGGAGCTTTAGTCTTGTCTTCAAGTGGTCCCGGAGAGAGAAGATCTTCTTCTTTCTGTCCATTTTGCATTTCCCATGCTCGAGCATAATTTCTGACCAATAAGCGGCAGGGAAGCTCTAGCATTCCGAACCTGATCCAAACTTCACCAAAAAGCTTGCAAAAACTTATTAACACTTGCATTAGCTAAAATAACTTGCCACAATTACAAAGATGTAAAAACAACTAAAAAGGACTCTGATTAATAACAATCTTATTCAAAACAACACCTAAAGTTTATAAGAAGAGATCAAAAGATAACTCTTTATGAGAGTTATCAACATGTTATCCAGGGACAAGTTCATATCTTAGATAACATGCAAGGGAAATAAATCGATCAATTAAACATAAAGATTAAGGTGGAACATCAGTGAACTATTACAAATTCCAATTTCTGGCAATTTATAAAGTAGATTGTCAATTGTTTATATCCTCTCGGCCTCTAGAACAATTAACAACTCACAAAAATCTCATATTTATTCCTATGGATTAAATCCCTCTTTTTACACAAGATTAAAAATTATATTATCAATTCTTTAATCCATTAATTAATTTTCACCTTTCAATCTCAAATTAATTAATTATAAAACCTAATCTAGTGGCCAACTATCTCAGATTTAGAACAAGCACAAGAATTGATAAACCTAGATTAATGATTGAATCAATTTAATAAACCCTAAACATGCATCCAAGATATTCATAATTACCCTAGAATCTGACTAAGGAATTACTTACTCATACTCATATTTACAAGAATGAAAAGATAAAACCTGAAATTGTTCATAAAAATAAAACCAAAGTTGATTCAGATCCAGTCTTGATAAATCTTGATTCAAATCTTCCAATCAAAGTAACAAAAAAAGAGGAACAATAAAAACCTAATCTCTAAGTCTCAAAAGTGGCAAAAGTCTGAATTTTTGAAACCTACATATTATTTTTACAAGGTATGAAGGGTTAAATATAGCAAGTTGGCTCAAACTTGGAAAATTCACCAAAAATAGCTCTATATGTCGATCGATATGGCTGATGTCGATCAACATATACAGCTCCAGCATCGGCCGAGATACGCCGCACTTCGACCTCCTCTTCACACTCTATGTCGATCGACATACCGGGCATTGATCGACATGGAACTCCCATGTTGCCCAAGACTGCAGGCTTCGACACGCTCGGCTTTGATCTTCATGTCGATCGACACCCCACGTGTCCGTCAAAACAGAGGGCTCGGCAGAAATTCTCTTTTCACACTTAGTCGATTTTTCACTCAAAAACCTGCAATTTTCACCACGGACAACACACCAAGCATAAAACAAGTACGATGCTAAAGAAATAACTAAAATATAATATAATTGCAATATATCAACCTAAAAATCCATTGATAAGTGAACGAAATAACACACTTATCAATAGACACACGCTATCATTTCATTCGAGAGTGCGTGATGAAGAAGGATGTCGAATTAGATTATGTGAAGACCCATGATTAAGTAGCCGATATCTTCACCAAACCACTCAACAAAGATGTCTTCGTGAAGCTGAGGAGGCTGATTGGAGTATCAAGGAATCAAATTTAAGGGGGGATGTTGTAATATTAGACTTGATTGTGGATCATTTTGAGTCTAAATTATTATAGTTAATTAATATTAGTATAAGTCCATGATGTTATTAGCCCAAGTTCTAGAATCATACTCTAAGAAATATATAGAGTTCACTAAAAATTGGATAAGGATTAGTTAAATGTAGAATAGTCTAGATAGTAAATTATAGCCATTAGATTAAAGTATGAGCGGCAAAATCCAAGCCATTGGTTACTATTATAAATAGGTGTTGCAATCTCACATTTTCATCGATCAAAATCAAAAAAAATATTCTCCATATACAAAGTAGCTTTCCTTTTCTCAAACTCTCTTATTCACTACTTAATTTCTAAATACTTCTCCACCATCAAACCTTCTAATTTTCAACAAGATCTTGAGACTTGAAAAATGTTTTCATGTGAATACTCCAGTATTCATATCCTTCTTCTTTGAAGACTAGTATGAGAGGTTGTGCAGAACTCATGCCATTAGTAGCCATGGATTGAAAGAATAAATGCTGAAATATTCAGAAATTGAGATACATATTTAGTGAATAACTATCCTAGTTGTCAGCAACGTCTCTCCCCTTGCTCCAAAACTATCAAGTACAAGTTCACCAACATTCTGACTTAGCCCAACAAGCTTCTCTACACACATTTAGTTGTGTTGTTTTTCCTCTATCCATCAACCTTTTAATAAATCCTTGTGATTAGATTCGAGTCTCTAACTCAACAACTTCAGTTTCAACGATTTTGACTTCTTCCAACCATTCTTCAATTTCTCGTTTCCTTTTCCTTAGACCTGAGCACTCTGCATGCCTAATTTGGTCCTCGACATCACCTACCTTAGCTCTCATTGACTTCAAGTTTTCTGCAGAGTTTCTAGAGGGATCACCTTCAACTTGTTGTGTGCATAATCTGCTATTAGCTCCCCGAACTTTGAACAAAACGGCCCAAAAATCTCACTTAACATTGTGATAGCTTTTCAAAGAATCAGATAGACTTTGAAATCGCAAGTCTAAATAAACCAAAGTATGTTTTGATCAATAAATGAAATTGAATCTATACAAATATGCACAAACAATTTTTTTTTAAATCACAATACAAAAAACACTTACATTCATAGCAAAACTAAGTATAATTCACACGACAAGGCAAAGAGATGTTGTACTACTTCCAGTAACAAAATATAAAAATATTTTATAAACTACAACATGCAAGAAACAAACTTTATGCTAAGCAATCTATTAAGTTTATCATTCTTTTAAAAATTATCCTGTATGCACATACAATTATTAATTGAGGATAAGATCATAACAATATATAACACAACCACAGTCCACGAAATTCAAACTATCAAAGCAATGTACTCTACTAGGTGTAGTGTAGGAATACACCGCACTACACAATGCTGCATAGCCTGCATTGGTTGTGAAATGCATATTTTATGCATATTTGTTTGAGATTTTGAAATGTTACTAATACTAAAAATCAATCCATGACATATTTGAGGAAGGGTTGTTCTAGAAGAATCGTGCGTTGAATTTTGCAAGGTCGGTGGATTACGTTAAATATTTGGAGCAAAATTAGAGGGTGAAAAGAAAACGAAAGCCAAGCACGAAGAATTAAGATGGAATTGTTTATAATTGTGAGATGTGGGGTACCTGTGATGTGGAAATGGAAGGATCTGCTAACCTTGGGGCTTGGATAGTAGATTTAGGAAGAGAAGTTAAGTGATGATAATGAGTCAAAAAAAGAAACTCGGTGCAACAATATTGTATTGACTTTTTAGGCATTGACTAGCAACAGTATTGTATTGACATTGGGTGCACTGGAAGTATTTTGAATGGTGTGACTTTTAAATTAAATTAATAATATATTTTATTTTATTTTTTAAAGTAAATACTTTTGGGTAGAGGTGATAATCTTCGACTCGATACGATAACCCAACATGGACCTGACACAATATAAATGAATTGAGTCAAGCTACTTTGGGTTCGGGTCAATTTCAGATTGAACTCACGAAACCTAACTAAAAATCGTGTCGGATCGGGTTTATTTTGGGTCAATCCGCAAAACTCATTTGAATTATGTTAATTTTAAGACTTTTAAGTATGAATTTTATTTGTAATTTCATGTTAAATAAATAATGTTGATTAAGGTTAATTTTTTTATAATAATTAAGCAAATTATTGTAAAATTATCATTTTAGATTCATTGTATAATTCCATTTTTGCAAGTGCTTTTAACATGATAAGGATTTTAGATATGCATAGTCTCAACTTCTCTTTTAGCACCATAATGATTTTTTGCCGGTCAAGATGAAATACTAGGGATTTCCCACTTTGAAAAAACATGGAGTATTATAAAGTTATTCCTAGCTAACGCAATTTGAGGATCTTTAAGAGGGAATGTAAATAGAAATAGGTACTAGGAGATGGCCACGTGCCATAACTGGTTCCAAATAAATAAAAAAATTGGGTTAAACCTTACAAGTCCTACCAGTTCACAACACCTACTTTTTTAATTTTTATTAATCTTAATATTTTTCACAGTTCAACACCGTAATTCAAGTTGAATTTAAGTTTTTTTTTAATTATCTTATTTTTCAAGGTTCAACAATTCAAAACCAACTATACAACAGATTGTAATCTATATATCCTTAAAAATAGGACCATCAAAGCTTATTTCCCATTTAAAAAATTTCCTAAAAATAACTTGGTGAAACTTATGGAAATAGTAATGTAATCAATAATAATAGAAGAAACGGCTGCACCATATATGCCAATAATTTAAACATGCTCCCGACTTGCAATGAAGCAGTTAAAATCACGCACATTTCTCACTCTTCCCCCAAACTCCTCCAGCTTACGTGGAAGCCAGTTTGGAGATGCTCCATTTTCAATTCTCCTTATATTCTTTTAGATAAGCGTGATTTTTCATTTACTCAACTTTACCAAGTAAAGTATAATGATCTTTAATGTTGCCGATCATGAGATGCTAAGTAATTTTCCACAGTGAAAAAAGCATATTAATATTAATTTGTCCAACGGATATTTAGGAGGGAAAAGACGGATGGTTCGAAATTAAAAGCATAATCTTCTTGGAAAGTTGAAAACATGGCATATGGGGTTGCACAGGACCCCAATTAAGCCTGCTCCATACATAATATCAAAACCTTACATCACAGAAACGTAACAAAATATAATAGTTGTCTGATCCATTTTACTCATCCATCTCATCATCATCATCAATTTCTTCAATCTTCATCCTTTTCACCGCCTGAGCAGCATCCGAACGGTGCACTCCATTAGGGAGCTGAATCAGTATATCCGACTTCTCCCCCGTTGCAGCATTCACCAGCCCTCCATTGCTCTCCACCCGGTATGACAGCCCTGTTCCATCTATTGCAGCGTCTATGTACACCGTGGAGTTCTCATCTATCTCCTCCCTCACCAGCATCTTCGACAACTCCGTCACCACCCTCTTCTCCAGCCATCTCCTTATTGGCCGAGCACCGTAAACCTAAACGTCCATACGATATTGCATCAGTAACATGATGAGCATGAAGAAACCATATCATGATAACAAAAATAGTTTGATACTTACCGGATCATAACTCTCAGCCAAGATCACATCTAGTGCCGCCTCAGTCACACCCAAGGCAATGCCCCTCTCGGCCAGCCTGCTCGCGACATCCTTCATCTGGAGACGGCACACCTTCCTCAACTGGTCGTGAGACAGAGGGTCGAACACAACTATTTCATCTAGTCGGTTTAGTAGCTCTGGCTTGAAATGCTTCCTCACCTGTTCAAGAATCAGATCAGAGTTGAGTAACCATTTCCCCTACCAACATCCAAACTATGGCATTAATGATACTTGGTGCTTAATTTACCTCTTGCATCACCATCTCACGAGCACTTTCCATGGAGGTTTTCCCACTCAGTCCTCTCAGAAGAAACTCAGCTCCAAGATTTGAGGTCATGATGATGACAGTGTTCGTGAAGTCCACAGTCCGGCCTTGGCCATCAGTCAGTCTGCCATCGTCCAACACTTGCAGCAAAGTGTTGAACACAGTGGGATGCGCTTTCTCAACTTCGTCGAAGAGGATGACACTATAAGGCCGCCTCCTCACAGCTTCTGTTAGCTGCCCACCTTCTTCATGTCCAACATACCTGAAACAAACATTTTACAGCAGTTATAGACCATGTTCTGTGCTTCACAAGAATAAACCAGATCCCATTATATGTATAAGAGCTCAAACTTACCCAGGTGGAGCTCCAATCAGACGAGCAACCGAGTGTTGTTCCATGTACTCAGACATATCAATCCTCACAATCAAGTTGTCATCATCAAAGAGCTGCTCCGCCAGAGCCTTGGCCAGCTCAGTTTTACCCACACCGGTTGGACCCAAGAACAGGAACGAACCGGTTGGTTGCTGAGGCCGAGCCAGACCAGCCCTCGATCTCAGCACAGCCTCTGCAACAGCAGTCACTGCTTGATCCTGTCCCACAACTCGTTGATGCAGCCTCTCAGCAAGGCCTATCAATCTCTCCTTATCATTCTGGCCGAGGCGTGTCACCGGTATACCAGTCCAACGGCTCACAACCTCCGCAATTTGATCCGGGCCAACAGTTTCTGTAAGCATCCCATTATCACTGGCGCTAGACTCGAGCCGGGCAATAGCAGCTTCGACTTCTTGGATGGCCCCATATCTCAAGTCTGCAGCCCTAGCAAGATCATATCTCCTTTCGGCTTCTTGTAAGGCATATGTGAGCTCGTCTCTCTTCTGCTTCAACCTCCTGAGCTCATCAATTCTCTCCTTCTCTTTTCTGTATTTCATCATCAGAGGCTGCAGCTTATCCCTCAGATCATCGAGTTCTTTCTTCACCTGAAAGGATTTGTAACAAATGTTAGACCATCAGATGTCATAACTACTACAAAACTCACCATACAAAGAATACTACTCACCTCAACAAGCCTAGCTTTGCTAGCTTTGTCTTTCTCCTTCTCAAGAGCATGGAGTTCAACTTCAAGCTGTATCCTCTTCCTCTCCAAATTATCAATTTCTTCAGGCTGGCTGTCAAGCTGAACTCTCACATTTGCGCAGGCCTCGTCGACTAGATCAATGGCCTTATCCGGCAGATGTCTCCCTGCACAAACACTCCAAATGTTAGATGACTCAAATTTCACATTTCACATTGCAAAAGATACTCTCACATTCTATCTAACATACCAGTAATGTAGCGAGAAGACAGCTGAGCCGCGACAACGAGGGCTCTATCTTGGATATTAACACCATGATGCCCTTCATACTTCTCTTTCAAACCCCTCAGGATGCTAATAGTGTCTGGAACACTAGGCTCAGCCACATACACCTGCTGGAAACGCCTCTCAAATGCAGCATCCTTCTCAACATACTTTCTATACTCCTCAAGGGTCGTCGCGCCAATGCACCTCAACTGACCCCTAGCAAGCATTGGTTTGAAAAGATTGGCTGCGTCCATTGATCCTTCGGTTCTTCCAGCTCCCAAGACCAGATGAATCTCATCAATAAACAGTATCACTTTCCCATCTGCGTCTTCAACTTCTTTGAGAACAGCCTTCAGTCTCTCCTCAAACTCTCCCCTATACTTGGCTCCTGCGATCAACGCACCCATATCCAATGCTATGAGTCTCACATCAGCCAGATTGCTTGGGACATCGCCAGCAACAATCCGCTGAGCTAATCCCTCAACAACCGCTGTCTTCCCCACACCGGGCTCTCCAATGAGAACCGGGTTGTTCTTAGTCCTCCTCGAGAGGATTCTAACCACCCTCCTGATTTCTTCATCTCTACCAATTACTGGATCAAGCTTCCCCGCCTGCTCCACGAGATCACGGCCGTACGTCTTCAAAGCTTGGAATGTAGTATCCCCAGTAGCACTCTCCACTTTCTTTCCCTCCTTACCCCGCAGTTTCTCAACCTCTGCTTTCACCTTAGCAGTAGCTATTCCGGCCTCCTTCAACAGGTCTTGAATCTGGGAATCTTCGAGAAGGCCTAGAATCAGCTGATCAACTGCCAAATGCGTGTCGCCACGTGATTTCTGCAGCGACTGAGCTCGTCGGATGACCTTGATCAGAGATGTGCTGGCTGGTATCTCATCAGGAGGCGGCGACTGTGATGGAATTTTCTTCAAGGCTTGCTTGATGAGCCTTTCGACTGAATTCACGGATTCATCGCCTCCACCGGCGCCAGCTACAGCTTGCCGGAAAATGCCGTTCGCATCATTAATCAAAGCGGCGGCGAAGTGAAGAGGGGTGAATTGAGCATGACCGGCGCTCATTGCGAGCTCGTGAGCCGCGGCGAGGGTCTCATTTGTCTTGTGGGTGAACTTGTCAGGATTCATCGCTGATGTAATTATTCAAGATAAGCTGCCAAAGGATCAACAATGCAACAATCAGCCTCCATTTTCATATCAAAATGCATTACTCGTGGCTAAAACTATTACTCTGCCTAATTGAACAAGCAAACCATTAAACACGACCATCACTCCAACATACACCAAACGATTTCAATCCGATATTCAAAATGAAGAAGAGACGATATTCAATCTTTGGATTACATTCGTTAAGAGAAATGCAGAGCATGGAAACAACACAACGCCAAAAAAAAAAAAATTAAAATTAAAAAAAAAAAAAAAAAAACCAGAAACTCACGAAACCGCAAACAGATCATATACATGAACGCTATAAGATCACGCAGAAATAAAAGAAAACGTTTCAACATCATACCTCCAAGGATTACACTAGAAACACACGATGTCAGAATTAAGAAAACAGCAATAGGGCTCTCGAAACGTACACTTGCAGTAAGAGCTTTGATTTGTGAAAAGTTCGTAAGCTTTTGACGTTCGTTGATGGACTTCGAATTGGAATGAGAAGGTGAGGGCTGAAGGGGTTGGTTTTGATAAGCAAAACGATGCGTCTGGAATCCGAGAGTCTCCACTAGAAACTACTAGAATTTAATAATTCTCTTTTATCTTTTTTCACTCTTTTTTTTAATTTTTTATTTATTTTTTGGAAACTTCTGGGTCTTACGTGGCGCTATCTGGAAGCTACTTGCCATTTATCGATCATTAAATCTTTTTATTTTAGATCTATTTGCTATTTTTACAATGGGACGTTGCGCAAATTATGTGTATATTAAAAATATATTTCTTTTTATATTTGAATTTAATCGTGCAATTAGGTATTTCTCATCCTCAATTACACGTACGAATTCAATTAAATAAATAAAATATTCAAGCTCGACTTTAACAATGAAACAACAAATTATGATTGTGCTTTTGTAAATGATAAAATAAATTTGTTGAAAATGTGATGGCTTTTAAGAGAAATGATGTAAATATGATTTTATTGTTATTATATACTCCATTGATGTAAATAAAACTCGGAAAACAACATGAATGTTTCAATTTTGATATCAAACTATAATAGACAAAAATATATATAGTGATTTTTAATGTAGGGAGCGGATCCAGTAAGAAAACTCTTAATGAGAAAGATGCTTGATTGCATTCACGGCATTACTTGATTGTATTCAGGTCGTTGCTTGATTGCAATGTTGCTTGATTGTGCTTTAGTTGTTGCTTGATTGCATTTTAGGATTCAATATCAACCATTAATTTTTTTAGATCTGATGGACATGATTCATTCTTTTTTCTCACATGGGAATTTTTTTTACATGATCCCTCCTCTTTTAATGTAGGATATATATAGAGGAGGGATCATGTAAAAAAAATTCCTCTTGTAAGAAAAAAGAATGAATCATGTCCATCAGATCTAAAAAAATCAATGGCTGATATGCAAACAAGCAATGACTAAAACACAATCAAGCAACAAAATAATCAAGCAACAACTTAAACTTGCGTTATGCATGCTTAAACGATTTAGGTGAGTTTTATCCATATTTAAATGAATTCACCTATTCCAAATATGATTTATTAATCATGAATTAGGGTATATTAAATGAGTTTGGATTGGATTAATAGATAAAACCATTTAACGTGCCTACCTTCCCTTAGAATATAGGTTATTAATTTATTATGGATGAGAGGGAGAGGACGGGAAAAAGTTTTGAATTTGGGCTGAAAGAATACCATTTAAAACACTATAACCATTTAGACAGGCCCGGATCCATGCGCAATAAATCTTTTAAAATTGCACTCTTTTAAAAAAATGGGCCTGAACAGATAATAATTATTTATTCTTTCTATTGTATTTTAATTTTCATAAAACCTTGATTTTTTTTCCAAATTAATAAATTATCAAGAATGCAAAAAATTGTATGAGATAGATTCGTGGTTCTCCTCAGACAAAATTAAACCTACCTATATATTTTAATCGGAAATTTTATGAATAATATATTTTTATTCAATAAAGGATATTTTTTTTCTTTACTAAATTGTTTGAGTATAATTAAAATAAGTTCATTAAAGAAGCTCAATGTGAGGCTCACTCGCCTTCTTGCAGGCAAGGAGCAAGTCGGCACAAGGCCAGCGAAGTCAAAGATAGTTCGCAGGTAGAAAGGAATTCACAGACAATACTTCAATCAAAACTAAAAGACTAGACAACAGTTCGACAAAAGGGGCGAGCTCTCTGAAGTGCACCCGCAGAAAACCACCTCTTTCGAACCACCAAACAGTCAAGGGGATGAAAAGGATAAGCTCACAGATGTTGCAACAGCTCTGATAAAGCCGGAGGTCGTTTCCCAACAACTTCAACGAGAATCCAGGGAACCCTAGCGCCCCATGAACCCTTGTAAATAGCTATTTGTAAGCCGAGCTTTTTCAATCAATATATGTGCATTTAACCTTCTTTTAGTGATATCATACATTCTTTTATCGAGCTCGATACCGTGGCAGTTGAAGTACGATCACGTAATATGTAATATTGAAATAAGTCTTTTATTATAATTCGTCACTTACTGTTGTCTGCATCCCTTTTATTATTTAGTTTATATTTGTATCTCGTTTATTATTATTCTCTACTATACTCAAATTACAAGTTCTTGGAGTTCCGTATCCGTACGAATCGCATCTCAACAATGAATTTGTTATTTATTTAGTAACAATTTAGTTAATCTTTATTCAGCAAATAATGTATTTTTATTCTATAAATAACGTATAAAATTTATTTTATAATATGGATCCTGTAAAATTTGTCAAGCATAATATTTGTTAGAGACCATCACTATAAGAATTGTGTCAATTCAAACATACAAACTCACACTAAATACATTAAACTAATTATAAAAGTCAAATTTAGAAATTCAATTGCTAGAATAGTAGAACACGTAACTTACATTTTTGCTAAATGATATATTATGAAAAGTTAATTTACGTTAAATAAACTAAGGGTGATTCTAAATGCAGTCACGTTTTTGCTAAACACAGCCACTTTAAAATATAAGAATTTAAATTATAATATAATTTTACAAATATACCCTTGTACCCCATTTAAAGTTTAAAGTGAAATAATAAAAATAAATTTAAACCTGCAGCCCCATCTTCATTTTCTGAAAATAAAAATAAAAAACGAGGCTTGATTTTGTAATCTGAATAATTATTTCGCTTCTGCACTACCAACCATGCAAAAAGTATGATTTGTTTGAATTTCTTATGCAGCACATTCCGATGGCTGTCTAGGAACATATATTACAACATCTGTCACCAGGAGTGCTCTTGTGCGCTATAGAACACCACCTCAACATACGGTCCAATTCCTGAAACATTCCACAAGAAAGAAGACTATATGTAACTGTGTCTACTGCACAATGCCATAATTTCAGGTTCAACAGCTAGATAAGTGCACTACCAACTTCAGGAGAGCTCAAAACTTTCTATTCTATTTCATCTGCCCATGGTGTTGACAAATCCTCATCCTCCAATATCTTGGCACGAAAAATCCCAAAAAAAAACTTGAGGGGCAAATTCAGCGGCCAGCTCCACTACCTAGGTGCCACCCACACTTGAGCTTTAGGAAACTCACTTGAAAATGGTCCAACAAATATTTCGTTGGACATCTTATAGTCCTACATTTGTGTGACATCTTATTCTTGGAAGTTCGACTCTCCTCTTTTTTGGTTTATAATATTTGCTACTTTTTGCATGGTTGGCAGCGCAGAAGGGAAATCATAATTCAGATTACGAAATCAAGCCTATTTTTTATTTTTATTTTCAGAAAATGAAGATGGGGTTGCAAGTTTAAGTTAATTTTTAGGGAAAATAGGAAAATATATCCCACTCTTTTACATATTAGGGGATTTTATCCCACTTTTTTGTTGTTAGGGAATTATATCCCACACTTTCATTCTGTTAGGGAATTTTGTCCCAAGTCGCTGACTAAGCCGTTAAGTGCCACGTGGCATTGATGTGGCGCTGACTCACTGCCACATATTTGTCATGTGGCATTTTATTTATTTTTTTAATATTATTTATTTTTTAAATTTATTTCATAATTAATTTTTTTTTAAATTTCTTTTTTTATAATATTTTAATAAAAAAATAATACTTTGAATAAATATAAAAATATTATTAAAAAAATAAGCATTAATTATTTAATTATAAAATTAAATAATTTTATAAATTATAAAAGAATAAAAATATTATTTAAAAATTAAATTAATTAATATTTGAAAATTGAAAAATACCAATTTTTAAATAATATTTTTATATTTTTATTTTATAATTAACGTGTTTTTTATTTATATATTTTATTTTTTAATAGTTTTTAGCTGATGTTTTTTAATTATATTTTAATATATATATATACATAGCGTATGTAAACATTAACAATTTTTCTTAAAAATTAAAATAATATTGAAAAACAAAGAAATAAAAATGATAATATATTTAATATTACATTATAATATATTAAAAAATAAAGTAAATAATCATTCAATGCCTAGAACTAATTTTGTTTAGTTTTATCATCAATAATTTTTTCTACAGCTAACACTTGTTCAAAAATATTTATTAGTTTTATAAATACTTTCATTTAGTATTAATTTTATATTTTAATGAGGATTAGTTTTTTTAATATATTATAATTAAATAATTAATGCATATTTTTTTCAATAATATTTTTATGTTTATTTAAAGTATTATTATTTTTATATTAAATAATTAATACAATATTTTTTATATATTTCATTTTTTATAAAATATTATAATTAAATAATTAATGCTTATTTTTTATAAAAATATTATAGATTAATTATGAAAAACAAAATTTTTAAAAAATATTTATTAATATTTTCGTTTTTTATTTTATAGATTAATATGAAAAACGAAATAATTTTTTCAATAATATTTATATTTATTTAAAATATTATTATTTTTATAATAAATAATTAATAAAAATAATATTTTCGTATTATTATTATTATTGAAATATTATAAAAACGAAATATATAAAAAATATATATTAATTGTGAAATAAAAAATTTAAAAAAAATAAATTAATATTAAAAAATAATTAAAAATGCCACGTGGCAAATATGTGGCAGTGAGTCAGGGCCACATCAATGCCACGTGGCACTTAACGACTTAGTCAGCGACATGGGACAAAATTCCCTAACAGAATGAAAGTGTGGGATATAATTCCCTAACAGCAAAAGAGTGGGATAAAATTCCCTAATATGTAAAAAAGTGGGATATATTTCCCTATTTTCCCTAATTTTTATTATTTCACTTTAAATTTTAAATGGGGGTTACAAGGGTATATTTGTAAAATTATATTATAATTTAAATTCTTATTTTTTAAAGTGGCTGTGTTTAGAAAAATGTAGCTGCATTTAGAATAACCCATAAAGTAATCATGTACCAAAATAACTGTGATTCAAAATTGATAAGTCGAAAGAATCAACCAAGTTTATCATGAAAAAAAAATGATTAATTATCTGCACCAACTATTATGGGCCACATATATATTTGAATATAGCATGATGACATAGACAAGTTAGCTACCAAATGAAATGACCCCAATCCATTAAAGGATAATCAAACTTTACAACAATGCAAATCAAATCAAGATTATCCAAAAAAAAAAAAAAGATTACAAACATAAATTAATACAACAAAAAATCACATCAACAATATCATTTGTACATCTACACATGCAACATTGAATAAATCACTACACAACACCACACTATCATGATATCTTAACCAAATCTCAAAAGAAATACTTTATGACATAAATTCAACACATACATATTTTAAATCTGTTAGGTGGTATGCGCTGCGGAAGCGTTGATTGATGACATATTTT
>JAPKLW010000980.1:122229-179087 GCA_026898455.1 Plectranthus barbatus | reverse complement strand
ATTCATTCACACTGCTTTTTCACATCCATTCACACTGCTTTTTCACAAAATCGAGATATTTTGTACACATCAATTCACAAGTAAGAAAAGTCGAGCACTAAACACAACGTAAGCAAGAAGAAAAGAACCTTGGATTCTTACACCTGCAAAAGAGACAACAAAATAGGCACATCAATAGTCAAAAGGTGGAAATAAAATAAGATTGATTATTATCAATTCAAAACTCCAAACATAGTCTAGCTATTAATTCATCACTCAAAAGATTAATTCTCAATTCAAGATATAAAAGTTCACTAGAATTTTCGATTCAACCCCTGAATTAAGAATTCATTTTTAATTACATATCGATAATTAAATTTTTGGGTCTCGAAACGATATTTCTCCTAAAATGAACTTTTGAAAATGCAGAATATAATCATGTATTATATTAAAATATCTAATACGTATAATTAAAGCTCTAATAAAGTCTAAAGACGTTGCACCACACATTTTGGGCTAGTATTCATCACATAGTTTACTAGGGTAGTTTCAAAGAAATTAAATTTTCAAGAGCCAGTTGTATTATATAATTTTAGGCAGAATTATAACGACATTATCCACCTAAACTTTACTCAATTATTGGCATGAAATCACAACCATTTTCTTCACAAAAGTCATCATTTTTATTATACCTTCAAATCAAAATGAAATTAATTATCCCAACTCCTTTAGCATTGTATACATAACACAATTCGAAAAAATTAAAAAATAGCATAAAACATAATCCCTCCCTCCCTAAATAATTGTCATATTTCTAAATGGCACAGATATCAATGCGAATAGAGATAGAGAAAATTAATATTTTATTAATGAATGTGTATTAACTTTCTATTTTAAGAAATATGACAATTATTTGGAAAAAACGAAAAAGAAAAATAAAATAATTATTTCGGGACAGAGGTAAGAATTAACTTTCTATTTTATTTTAGGAACGGAGAACAATTATTTAAAACAGACAAAAAAGGAAAACAAAATTATGTCTGAAAAGAGGTAAGAAAGAATGAATTACCGCGGTAAGAGAGAATTAGTTCTTGGTAATGGCGTAGACAGCATATATGATCCCAGGTATATAGCCCAAAAGGGTCAGCAACAAACATATCCAGAACTCATGCTGCACTTACACAAAAACCATCTCATTAATTATCAATCAAATTTCCAACACCAACAATTTACTAAAATCTGATCATATTCATATGTATGAGAGAGAGGGGGAGAGAGAGAGAATTGAAATAGGAAAAAAAAAAAAAAAAAGTTTACCTTGCAGCCAAACTTGAGGAAGACACCAAGAGGAGGCAAAAGAATTGCCACAATAATATCAATACAAGTTGCTGTGCCTTCTGCCATTTCTGGATCACTTCACCTTCTTTTTATTTATTTTTTTCTGATAAAAAAAAATAAAAGAAGATAATTTTGCTGTGGAAAAAGTAATGAGGAGATTAGAAGAAGATTTTGGAAGTGCAGCGTGAAATTAATGGAAAGGGCTACGCATTCATTTATAGTGAAATGACCACGCCACTGCTCATGTATTAATTAATTCTCTGCTTTTTTTTCTCCTTTTGGTTTTATTCTTAAAGTATTCTTAATACTTAAGAATTCATACTGTTAGTATGGCTCATATATTGACAAAGGAAGAAGCCAGACAGATGCCTGTGAGCGGAGCGGAGCGAGCGTATATTGACAAAGGAAGAAGGCAGGCAGATGCCTGAGAGCGGAGCTCCGCTCGCAGGCATCTGCCCCTTTGGGGTGGATCGATTAGTTGGGCCGGGGGTGCGGGGGCGGACCCCCGCGGTACGGTAAAGGGTATTTTGGGAATTTTACACCTTGTAGGATTTTAGTATAAATACATGATGTATTGATGTATTTGAGATACTGAGTTAATAAAATTCGACTGCTCCGCCGTGGACGTAGGCACATTGCCGAACCACGTAAATCTTGTGTTCTTTATTTTCTTGTCTTTAATTCGTATGTCAAATTGTCATCGTTTCACAACACATCCCATCTTACATACTCCATTTGATTGAATTTTCATTTTTCAGCATTGTTTTAAGGTAAACTCTTCTTTTTTAGTATAACTAGAAGTTCTTATAAACATTTATCAACGACGATTGTTATTAATCATATAAATTCAAGGGTGGATCCAAAAATTTATCATTCAGGTTTCATTAAATTTTATTTTCATTAAATTTTATATATATATATAATAAAAACACTACAAGAAAAATATTGAACAACAACACTAAAAAGACAACACTTTTCGTTGAAAAGTGTTGTCGTAGACTAAAAAAGTGTTGTTGTAAATAAAAGTGTTGTCTTTTAGTAAAATAATACGCTAAAAGACAACGGTTCTACACCAGTGTTGTTGTTTACGTGTTGTCTATTATTGAAAAGACAACAGTTGCTAAAAAATACGCTAAAAGACAACGGTTTTACACAAGTGTTGTTGTTTACGTGTTGTCTATTATCGAAAAGACAACAATTGCTAAAAAATACGCTAAAAGACAACAGTTTTACACTAGTATTGTTGTTTACGTGTTGTCTATTATATAAAAGACAACAGTTTTACACTAGTGTTGTTGTTTACGTGTTGTCTATTATCGAAAAGACAACAGTTGTATTTGTGTGTTGTTATTCTAATTTGTTTTTAAATTCTAGTGATTCTTATTTAATTTTGATAAAAATAGTCTATAATATTTTGAAGAGTTAAACGTTACATTTGGTGTATTTAATAGTTATCCCTATATTATTTTATACTTCATTTTTATTTTTTAAAAATAATAACTAAATTTAGGAAACAAAATAATTAAATATAAAATAAAATACCATTAGAGAGTAGACGATTTTATCCATATTTCTAGCTATTACAATAATAATTGTGCGTGGTAAAACCATTTTGCCGATAACCAAAAGATCATAGGTTGAAATACCTTTGAAACATGTAGGTATGTAAGGTGAATTAAATATTTTTAATTGATTATTCAAAAAAATACATGAAGTGTTTAAAAAATACCTCGATTTTTAGACTAATTATAAAATATAAATGACAAAACAAATATGTGCTAATTTATTTGATTTAGATTAAAGATACATTAATAATTATAATTATAAATGTTATAGAAATTATATAATATGTGTATGTAGTTTAGATGGTTGAGCTCCCATGTATCATGCGAGAGGTACTGGGATCGATACCCCACTTCTCCATTTTAATTTTTTTTCATGTTGGAGAAAAGACAACGGTTCAAAAGACAACAGCTTTAAACCCGTTGTCTATTTTAGAAACGACAACGGTTTCAAAACCGTTGTCTTTCAATACCAACTTACAACAACACCACTTACGACAACACTTCAAAATGCCCTACGACAACACTTTTTAACCGTTGTTGTTTCGCATTTTTCTTGTAGTGAAATCTGATGTGCTCTTCATCTTTAGCCCCTCAAAACTCTATTTTCTTATTTTCAGCCCCTCCTTTGATCTATCGATAAAGTGGTTAATTATCGTATAAAATATTAGATAGTATTGAAAACAAAAACAAAAAATTGTTAGGAGGGCTGGATCTCCTCAAGCCTCCAAGTAGATCTTCCATATATATAGCCTATAGGGTTGATAATTCGTGTGTATTGGATCGTTATCGTGTTGTGTCTTATCGTATCGTGTTTGAGCTTAATGGATTCGTGTTTTATTCGTGTTCGAGTTTGACAGGTTCGTGTCGTGCTCGTGCGTGTTCGTGTCATATTAAAATTTTTTGGTCCCAAGTGTGAAGCTGACAATTTTAGTAAGGTTATTTTTTATCGTGTCGGGTCGTTTTCATGTTGTGCCATTATTGTATTTGAGCTTAATGGGTCGTGTTTGTGTTTGAGCTTAACAGGTTCGTGTACGTGTTCGTGCTCATTTTTATCGTGCGTGTTTGTATCGTGTTATCGTGTCGTGTCATAAATTGTGGGCCCTATCTCCATATGTGCCACACTATTTGCATGTCTAAATATAAATCAAATATCTATCAAGAATCCATATTAATTTTAACTCCGTTGTTTTTCTATCTTCTCAACTAAAAAATTTCTCGTAGGGCACAATTCTCTCAATCTCATGAGTTAACTCAAAGAAAGCAACTAGACATAAAATGGTTGTACACGTATTTAATCTTTTTTATTATATGAAAGCGCCCCAACGACACATTTTTAAAAAAAAAAAAAATTTAACGTATATTTAAAAATTATAAATAATATATTTATATTTTATGTTTAGATATACTGGAATAATAAATAATTTTTGTTGATGTTAATATTCTTTTCCTTGGTCTTTATTTTAAAATAAAATAAACATATAAGGACTGCCTGCCGACAGAGTAGATAAATTTTTCTTTCACCTACTTATCCGCCATGTGTCCATCATCTAACGTTTGAGATGTCTCCAAAGGAAAGTGCACAAAAATATGCCAAATTTATAATAAAAATTTATGAGTAAAATAGAATTTAAATTAATATATTTTATTAAAAACATTAAAAAAGAAAGGTGATAATTGCGTAACAAACCATCTCAACGCTGGTCAACGCAAATTGCTGGTTTGTGGGAGCATTTTTATTTTGAAAAGTGATTAAGTGAGAGATTAGTTTTATTTTTTTTAATTATTCTAAATTCAGGACTTGTAATATGGATTCTCATTTTAGAATTTGAAAGATTCTAAAAATCCTTAATTCAAGATTCAAGAAATTATAAAATTCTCAATCTAAGACTTCAATAGTCAATTCAAAAGTTCTGGATTGAATATTTAAAAATCTTCCATGTATTGAAAATTCAAAAATCTTTTAAATTTGGATCCTCTGTTGTGTGCACATAGGCACAACAGGAAGTACTGTTATACACATAAATAAAATATTTACCTAGTGCCTAGGTTAATAAAATATTAGATAAATTCAAATTTGTTGTGTAAAGATGTACAATACTTCCTGTTGTGCCTATTTGCACAGCAGACTATCCAAATCCAAATCTTTTAGGTCCTAGATTAAGAACAATTTTTAAAAAGTCTTGAATTGATAAACAAACTATCTTTGTCCTGAATATATAAATATTTTTTAAAATTTTCAATTAGAAAGATATTATTCAATTGGATATATTTTTTAATTATTTGATAGATATATTAAATTTATCTAATTTTTTGAAGGGAATTATTATTTAGTAGAAAAAATAAATTGAATCTGAATCTTTGATTTGGTAATTTCTATGTATAAAATGTTTTTCTTTATGTGCAAGTGTATGAGAAAATACATTTATAGATAATCTCGATATTATTATTTATTTAAATAAATTATAAAATTATATATAGAATACCAAATAAACCCCAGCGCCGCCGCTGCAACGGCGGAAGGGTTTAATATCTGCAATATCCATTCCGGCTGATCCTCCCTCCCTCTCTCATCGTCTCAAAACCACCGCCAAATCTCAATTAGTAGTTTTCTCTCAGCACACGGTCTTATGTGTGGAATAGTCGAAGTTGTTCGATGCTGGTATCTACAATCAGGTCAGTATCTCGCACCATTAACTTCAATTATCTCCGATCAATCCGGTTTCTCTCAGTTCCCTCCCTTGCCCATTTCACTCCTTACTTCTCGGATTCCGGTTCAGAGGACTTGAATCCCAATTCAAGAGACGATGTTATTGCAGCAGATATCGGCGGCAGAATTGGAAATAGAAACTCTTTGTACATGACTTCATCCGATGTCGTTCAGATTCTGCAAAATATGAAAATGGATCCCAGTTATGCTTTTGTATTTTTTAACCAACTCAAGGAAAAGGGGTTTCAGCATGATACAGGAACCTACCTGGCCATGATTAAGCTACTCTGCTACTGGGGCATGAATCGTAAACTGGATTCTTTATTTACAGAGCTTATTAACTCGAAAGGAGAGAACTTGTGTTTTGAGGTATCAGAGTTGCTGGAGGCAATGGTTGGGGAGGATAAGGCCAATGTGCCGAGTCCACTGTTTAGGGCTTTTGATGCCCTCATTAAGAGTTATGCATCTTTAGAAATGTTTGACGAGGCCATTGACACTCTTTTTGCAACTAGTAGGCATGGTGTTGGGGGTTGTTTGTTGTCGTGTAACTTCTTAATGAATAGGTTAGTTGAGCATAGAAAAGTGGATGCCGCTATTGCTATCTATAAACAGTTTAAGAATATCGGGCTGATCCCAAATGTGTATACTTACGGAATCTTAGTGAAGGCATATTGTCGAATAGGAAGTTTGGAAGAAGCTGCAGAGGTGTTTCAGGAGATGGAGAATGCTGGTGTGGTGCCTAATGCTTTTACCTGCGCAGCTTATCTTGAAGGACTCTGTAGACAAGGTGGGTCGGATCAAGCATGTGAGCTTTTGTTTGCTTTGAAGGCCAGAAAATATCCAGTGGATACTTATTTATGTAATACTGTGATTCTGGGGTTTGTTGGTGAAAAGAAACTGAAAGAGGCTGAAAAGCTATCGCTTGACATGGAAGAATGCGGTGTAGTCCGCAATGAAGATAGCTTTCGTGCTTTAATCCGGGGGTATTGTGAATGTGGGGATATTGGTAAAGCTCAGGCCATCCATGGTGAGATGGAGGCAAAGGGTATCAAAACTAATTCTTTGATTCTCACTCCAATTCTTCATTGCTTGTGCCTGAAAGGTGAGCATTCTTCAGCAATAACTGTGTTCAATAAATATAAAAAGATGGGAATTGATCTTGATAAAGTGATATATAACGTCGCAATTGATGCTTTATGCAAAATGGGTGAGTTTGATGAGGCTAGAAGATTGTTTGATGAGATGAAGCATAAGAATCTCAATCCAGATATCAAGCATTATACCACTTTGATAAATGGTCATTGTCTCTTCGGAAATATTTATGATGCTGAGCAGTTACTTGAGGAAATGAATGAAAATGGCTTGAGATCTGATGTAATTACTTATAATGTTCTTGCTGGTGGATTCTCTCGGAAGGGACTTCCGGATAAGGTGTTCTCCCTTCTGGATGCTATGAAATCGAAAGGCTTGACTCCCAGCACAGCGACACACAGCATTATCATTGAAGGCCTTTGCTTCGCGGGAAGAGTGAAAGAAGCTGAAACTTATTTCAGTAATCTGGAAGATAAGAGCACAGAAAATTATGCTTCCATGGTGAATGGCTACTGTGAATCAGGCAAGGCAACTAAGGGCTTTAAGCTTTTTTGTAGATTGTTTAGCTATGGAATATTTATAAGTAAGAATTCATGTGCAAATCTTATTAGCAGCCTCTGTTTGGAAGGGGAATATAATGAAGCTATTAAAGTTTTTGAGATTATGATTTCTACATGCGAGGGACCTAATAAGACAATGTGTGTTAAGCTCATCGTTGCTCTTTGTCGTGCTGGGCACATGGAAAAAGCCCAATGGGTGTTTGACCAGATGACCAGGAGAGGCGTAACTCCGGATGTAGTCATGTACACCATTTTGATGAATGGATATTGTCAAGTGAACCGACTGGACAAAGCCTTGGCTCTTTTCCGTGATATGAAGGACAGGCGCATTGAACCTGACATTGTAACTCATACTGTGTTGTTTGATGGACATTGTAAAGTTTCTTTGAAAGAGGCTCGAACTCGAAAAGGGTTAGAAGGAAACAACATGGTTCAGCAGCTAGCTCCAGATTTTTTGAGTGAACTGAAGGTGATGGGATTAGAGCCCGACCTGATTTGCTACACAGTGTTGATTGACAGCCTATGCAAATTAGAGAACCTTCAAGATGCTGTGTCCCTTTTTGATGAATTGATTAAACAAGGTTTACTACCTGATACAGTCACATACACAGCCCTCATTTCTGGCTATTGCAAGCAGGGAAACATGGACAAGGCCTCAGCTCTTGTGAATAAGATGTTATCAAATGGAATCATGCCAGATACCCGCACTATGACGACGTTGCATGATGGTATTATGAAAGCAAAGAAATGGCAGTTTCATCGTTAACTTTTCGATAAATTCCTCTCGGTAAGGTGTAGTTGTTACTTCTTTTTCTCTTTTTGTATGCTGGACTAGGTTAGATTTTCATGTGTTCTATTTTCGTGTTTCATATTTTTTTTGTGTATTTAGAATATTTTTGTGGTGGTCTTTTTTTTTTTTCCTCAATTGGATGGCCTTAGGCTGTAATTCAAGACCTTGGGTAATTATGATGAACCTCATTGGAAAAAAAATGTTTTCCATGTAGAATGGATATAGATTGTGTAATGAAGCAACTTGTTTTTCCATTTTTTAAATAAGTTTTTGGATAGAATTTGGAATAAGATAATGCTCAAACTACATTAGATGTGTTGGTTGGATGCATTGATTCTGCCTCGGATATGCTCTTAGAACTTGTCATTTGCTTTGCAGATGTGATGTAGCAGGATTCCATGATCTGGGCTGAAGCTGGATAATTGTTTCAAATGCTGCAAGTAGCTGCCACTGCTCCGGTATGGCTCATTTCTTTGGTATCACGACGATGGATTAAAGTTTCGAAGCAGCTGTAAACATAGTTGAAGAGGCATGGTGTTATGGACCTATATCCTCCATACATCAACCGCCGGTTCAACGGTTCCATTCTTGAACCGGAACCAGGCCACCAAAAGAAGGTTTCAAGGTTCCGAACTGTAACCTGAACCTTCTTTTGGCAGCCTGGTTCACATATATATATAGGAATCGGAACTGACGGTTCAACGGTTCCTAATATTTTGAACCTTAACCGGCCTCTTTTATCAACAGTTTCGATTTTTGTTCCGGTTCCAAACCTTACCCCACATTTCAGGTTCGAAACCTTGAACTGGCGGGCTGGTTCCGGTTCAAAATGACCATGTCTCTATACATCATTTCGTGGAATTGATGATCTTGTGTGGAGGAGATCTCTCAAGTTGAATTGAATTGCAACAACTGCTCTGTTACTGTTAGAGTTCTCCTCATTGACAGACCTACTATATGTTGATTGCTTTTGTTGGGGGGTAAAGAAGGGTAAATTCCCTTTTCTGTCCACATTGTAAAGTCTCCTGACCTTCAATTGATTACTTATGTGCATTAAATTATTATTGTGATAATCTTTTTATCAAATTATTCAAGATTGAGTATTAGTATCAAGTTTTTATCGTGTTGATAGATAAAGGTTGTCACATTGACTCTCGAGGATTATTTGATTGTCTCAAATCTGTATTTCATCTGTTCAAAAGATATCCTATGTCCATTTTTGAAACGGAGCGATGAAAGCATTTTATATGTGATTTTTGATTATGGGTTTGAGATTTTTCATAGTATTCGAATGTGTGAATTGAAATTAATGCATTATGTTGTAAAAGAAAAATAAAAAGACATCTGAAATGAATCTAGATTTGATTCAATCAAATCCAAATACAAAAATAGTATAATTTCTTTGATACAATAAATATAATATTCGATAATAGAAATATGATGAATATAAATTTCGTAAGGTTTATTCGGATCTAATGAGTAATGAATTATTTGTACTCGAATTTTCGTTCTGAGTTGGTAATGTTAAGCTCTGTAACGCCATGCAACAAAGATTAAATGCTTTGTAAATAATCAATTAATCATGAATTCGAATACACCCCGTTTAAAAGTGTACCATAAATTAAAAACAAAATAGCATTCCAATCCTTGGTATTGTTTGCAAAGTAAATCCATAAATGCAAAAGAAAAGGCTCAATGCCCATCAAGTTTAGATTGATGAAGTAAGATTAACACCGAGAGAACAAGACAAGAGACAGATTCACACAGTGAGTAAGATGCTATTTGTCTATGGAAACATGATTTGACAAGATTTAGTACTAAAAGACCAAGAAATATCTTAACTAGAAAGACTGTCTTCCACAATGATCTGGGATCTTCACGGCTCGATGATGAATAAAGGCTGCAAATGAGGAAGAATATCATGAGGAAACAAGGAGATTACAAATGAGATACAACATGATCTGCACACAAATGACATGACATACAATATCAAGGGAAAGACAATTACTGATTCATCCCAATTTGCCTTCAGGAGTATATCAAAAGAACCGAACATCTTAATTCTTAACAAGAAATCACAAAATCCCACCCTATCCAAGCATTTCTCTCTACCTTGACCATAAAGTTTTGTTAACAAGTAGAAAGAATCAATAAGGACATATAATCTCCATTCTGGGTCTAGAACTCACCTCAGTCTCATTCATCAGTTTCATATTACTTGTCCTTTTCTTGACCTTATCTCCAACCTAGAAACCACCTTTGACTTAGCATCCAGAGCTAGTATTCAAGAAAACAACAAATTTATAAATAGAAAGCTAAAGATCACACACAGCAAGGAGACCCAGAGAAACTGATGTTACTCCAAGCACAAAACATAAAATGTAAAATAATTGTTTCACTAGTCATGCTTAGATGAACTTCAGGGAGAAGCTACTCATGAACAAATCAGGATACAAAAAGGTCAATTTTTCAGTGAAACTGGAGGTTTCATGCATTTGGTTCAGCATGACAGATGAAATCCAAGTTCAAAGTTCTAACTCATCATCATTGCTCTGCATTAGTGGTGTGTGGAAAGATCTTCCATAAACAATATCATATTAGTATAGATGAAAAAGGTAATTCACTGGGAACCAAATGCACCTCTTGCAGTGTAATGAATCAGGCTACACAAGTAATATTGAAAAAAGAAGAAGAATATAATAGTAATATTTGAGATTAAAGAAAAAGAATCTGCAGCCAATATGATTTGTATGGGAGAATCACAACTTCAAGATCTTAAAATACCAAGCAAATAAGAGAAAACATATACATTATATGACATGGAGGCCACTTGCAAGAAGATTGTCACCAACCCATTTGAGGCTATTTGGCTACCTCTATCCTTGTCAATGGCAACGGCAACTGACCGTGCCATGGGATTCATCGGCTCCACCGAACTCGCCAGTGGAGGCCACATTCCGTTCTGCCTGACTTATCTCAATTTGATTTGATAAACTGCAGCTTCTGGGACAAAAAGTCGAAGACCATTCACCTTAAATCTTGATGATCACAAAGCACCAGCTTTCCACCCTTATTACACAACCCTTGTTCCCCAATATCATCCACCATTTTTCCATAGCTATACCTCAACGGCATCTTCGCCAAAGCCCTATGAAACCGCGTTATGCACTCCCCTCTTCTCTTCCTGTGCTCTCCCCTTCTACTGCTCAATCCCACCTCCCTCACTCCCTCCCACACCCCGTCGTTCCTCGCATCACCGTAATCCCTTACTCCGCCGCCCTTGACCCCCACCATCACCGGCCCCTTCTGAATCTCCTCCGCCACAACAAAATTCATCAAAATATCTTCGCAATTGTTCATCTCATCCACAATCTTCCTACCTTCCGCGTACCGTTCGTCGCACGAGTATTTCACGAGATATTCCACGTCTACGATCATGAACTTGGTGAGTACGATCGAGTACTTCTCCTTCTCCATCGCGTAGATCCATGCCTTCGAAGCAACGTCATACGCGTGCGACCGGGCGAAGAGCCCGACCACCTGCTCCGGGTCAGATCTCCACACGGTGAAGGCGAAGGCAATCGAATTAGTGTCGGGCTCGATGTCGTCATCGCAGATGAGGACGGCTCGGGTGTTGATCATTTCCCAGGGATAGAATCGGTGATTAAGGCTGGAGGAGGGCGCGCGGAGCACGGCGGCGGAGATGTTCTGAGCGAGGTCGGAGAGGGTTGGGGTTGGAGTGGAGGGGTTGCACCAGAGGAGGATGACGGCAGCGACCGACGACGAGGAGGAGTAGGCGGCGGTGATCGAGCGGAGCAGCGGGATCCGGTGCTCCGAGTAGCCGTTGATCACGACAGTAATCTGGTCGGAGCGGAGGGCGTTCGGGTCGGGGCGGCTGCATTGCGGGTCGGGTGGGTGGGGAATGAATCTGGATGAAATGAGGAAAAGAGGCAGGTGAAGTGAGATTAACAAGATGCGGTGGTAGATTGCGATTCTCATTGAAGGTTTTTGTATTGATTCTTTGAGTTCTTCTCATTCACAGATTCTAATTGTGATAATCTTTCTAGGATCTGATCCAATAAGATTAATTTTAAGAAGCGGATTTTTATAATAAATTTCGTTGCTCAATCTAATGAGTAAAAAATATTGCAACTATCTCTAATTTTGGAGCTCATTGGTGAAGTGTTTCGCTTATGATCATGAATTCAAACGCAAGTAATTTAAACATGGTTGAATGGGAACAATTTGAGGGTAGAAATAAAATTAATACATATTATTTCAAAAAAAAAAAAATCCCAAACATTCTTATTGTTTACCAAGTAAATCCACACCAAAAAAAAAAAAAGAAAAAGAAAAAGAATGAAAAGGGCCAAATGCCCCCCATCAAGTTTAGATTGCAGAAGTGAGAGAACAACCAATTTTTGTAGCAGAAAACAAAATTTGTATTATTCTCAGATTCACAGTGATTAAGAGACGATTTGGCTACAATAGAAAAAATTTAGTAGTAAAAGACCAACTAACATCTTAACTTAATTGAAATATAGTCTTCCACAATGATCTGGGATCTTCACGGCTCGATGATAAATAAAGGCTGCAAATGAGGAAGAAAATCATGAAGAAAACAAAGATATTACAAATGAGATATAAAAATGACATAAAATATTAAGGGCAAAACAATTACTAATTTATGACCAAATTCCTCAATATAATCATCGTTGTGCAAGCAATATAGGGATCAAAGGAAAACATTCGAGTTGAATAAAAGGGATTTCAATAGAATTATACACCACCAAAGCGATGTCAAATATATTTTTGCAGCAGTTGCATAGTTTAGAGTGTGAATGGAAACCAAAAAAAAAAAAAGTATGGTGGCTCAGGTCCTGGGCAGGCTATATCGTTTGGTGGGTGAATTTCTAATCTCTTATTTTAAACATTAAGGCATTAATATAAGGATTTACTGGCACTACCATTGGCCTGCCCGAAAGCAAGTATAAGCATTTGTTAAAGTAGGATTCAGAATTGAAATAGGAGGGGAAGAATGAATGAGGTACCGTATCCAAACTGACAGGTTTCCCATTTTCCACAAGTATCTCAACCACAGTGCCGGGATGTTCAGCCTGAACAATATGAAGAAGACCCAAATAAACATATAGGAAGATCGTTAATATAGCTCGAGGAGAAATTAATACATTTGCTAAACGCTATATCTTTGAACTCATAACTGTGGAATTGCAATGCAGGCATCATTTCCAAGTAAGCAACTAAAGTCTTAACCTCGGGAAATATAAAAAACAACAGAACATCTTAATAAGAAATCATAAAATCCCCACGTGATCCAAGCAACTCTCTCAACTTCGATCATAATCTGTTGTTAACAAATAGAAAGACTCTATAGGGACATTAAACCTCCATTCTGGTTCTAGGAACTCACCTCAATGTCATTCATCATTTTCATTGCTTCAATAATGCAAATCTTTTGTCCTTTCTGGACCTTATCTCCAACCTAGAAAAACAGCTTTGACTTAGCATCCAGAGCGATGCACTTAGAGTGTTGAAGAAAACATCAAATTTAGAAAAGAAATCTTGAGACCACTCACCGGTGGTGCAGCAAGGAGACCCAGAGAAACTGAAGTATTCCAAGCACCAAGCATAAAATGCAGAAAAATAATGGTTTCACTAGTCATGTTTAGAGAAGCTACTCATGAAGAAATCGGGACACAGATTTTCAGAAAAACTGGATGTTTGATGCATTTGGTTAGCATGACAGATGAAATCCAAGTTTAAAGTTCTAACTCGTCCTCATTGCTCCGCATTGGTGGTTTGAAAATATCTTCCATAAACATTATCATATTAGTATAGATGAAAGGTAGTTTATTGGGAACCAAATGCACCTCTTGCAAGTGTTATGAATCGGCCTACACAAGTAATTTTGAAATAAAATAATATTTATGATTAGACTATAAAAAGAATCTGCAGCTAATATGAGTTGTAGGGGAGAATCCCAACTTCAAGATCTTAAAATGACAAGCAAATAAGAGAAAATATGTACATTATATTACAAACCTTCACAAAAGGAGGAGCATCTGGGGCAGGAGAACGATAGAAGTTTCCCGCCATTGGAGATTTGAATGGGGGATGTGTAGACTTAGGCTTTGCCGGTGCTAGTGATGTTGAAGCTGAAGGCGTAGATGGGCCAGAACCCACAGAAGCAGGAGCAGGTTGAGTTGGAAGTGTAGCCAGTGCGGGAGGTGGGGCAAATATTGGAACTGAAGATGAAGGTTGTGGCAGTGCTTCCTTTTTCCTTATAATGAGTTCACAGTCCATTTTCTTAAGCTGCAACTCCGCAATCTCTCTTGAATCTACTAGTCTGGCAATCAAGATGAATTAGAAACTTTTGTGAAGGGTTACAAAATGCTGTGATGATTTATGCAGACAGGTTTACACACTTGATGAGATCGGATACTTGGTCCATAAACACTGAAACCCCTGCTGCTACATCTGGAATTTCATTCTGGGTTTTTGATTCATTGACTTCCTCTGTCTTCAGTGGTGTTTCCTCAGCAGAAACCTAACAAAAGTAGGCTAAAAGAATTAGCTCAAGTTCATGGTAGCATGAAGCAATAAATGCAGATACCATATTACCTCACTATGAGTATTCGATTCTTTGAGTTCCTCTGTCTTGAGTGGTGTTTCCTCAACAGCAACCTTACAAAAGTAGGCTACAAAAATTAGCTCAAGTTCATGGTAGCATGAAGCAAAAAATGCAGATGCCATATTACCTCATTTAGCTGTGCAGATACTTTAAGGGCTGCAAATTGGCGCAGGCTAGACCCCTGTGAGAGGTAAAGGAGCTTTATTCAATGTGCGTAAAACCAAACTGAACCTACACACAAAGCACTGTTGTTTGTATTCCCCCCCCGGGCCCCCCCCAAATCTCCCTGGACAAGACAAGAACACTACCGCAAAATATTAATTTCTCATGCAAGGGAACCGACAGAAACAATTAGTCAAATGTCAACTCATTTTAGTTCCTTTTGTAGTAGTTTGATCTTTCAAGGATAATCTAATTTAGCAGTATCTTTTCTTTGGATTCGGCAATTGTTTAGCAAAAAAGGGGGATTATTTGGGTTTTATTCAAGCACTATGCCAGTCCATTTGGCTGCAATGGGATCCTGGAGGGTGAATGAGAAAGGTTGAAGATCAAACTAAGGATTTCTCAATGAATATAATATTGGAAGGTCGCATTTCATGTTTTAGAATAAATTTCATATGTATAATGATTTGGAGGACATCTTTTACACTTTTTTGAGTATTGCTCACTGATTTTGTCTCATATATAAAAAAAATGTCAAACACATTGTAGACTCATTGATTAACAATTGCTGGCTTCATATATAAGCTAGCATAGGCTGATTAGCACAACATGCTGCAAGACACTTCACATACTAACGAACACACACAATGTTCTGCAAATTCTAATCTCAAGAGCTAATAATTATACAAATATGATATAATAAAATAAGGAAAAAAGAACACATTTCAGCAGGAAATAAAATAACAAAACCAGTAACTTAACGAATTATCTTTTCAGCAGGAACACATTTCATCTTGTGAATCCTATAAAAAGAATAATCAATAAGAACCAAAATAAAGGAATTTTAAGTAGCAACCTTAAACTCGACTCGTCACACACTGCGTCGGCACTACCAAAACTAGAGAAACATGCAATAAATGTTGATTAAGTAGTAGTGTTTGATTCGATCAGGCATAGAAGTATACTGTGCTCACCACATACGATCATCATCATTGTATCAAGCAACAAACAATCATAAACACATTCTCCAAAATCTCGATCACACCAGCTTTAAAAAACACGATGCCCACACACATCGAAACGCGCTCAAATCAAATTACGATCCACAATGTATTAAACTGAACCTTGAGTTTAGCGAGCGTGGACGTCGGAACCAAACGGCATTCGGATCGTGGAAAAAAAGCATCACTCTGTAATCTCTGGCACGGCCGGGATGAAGCAGCCAGCCGCGGCGAAACCTTCGGACATGGAACGGAGAAAGAAGCCATTTTGCTACGAGTATCGCGAGATAATGCAGATAAAAATCCGGATTTTGTGTGTAACAGGGTTTTGAGAGGAGAGTGGAGGTTCTTCTTGTATGGAGAAAAAAACGGACGACAAATTTGTAGAAAATTTAGCCCAACAAACAAAATACGCTTGGGGAGGAAGCGGCCGATTTAAAAGCGGCCAATACGACACCGTTTTTTGGAGCTCCGCTGTTGTTGATTTAATTAGGGGTGTTCATTGTCCGGTTTATAACGGTTTGAAAATTTTCCAAACCAAATCGGCCAAATAATTCTTCGAAATCAAACCGTATAAAACAATTTGGTCCGATCGATTTGCCGGTTTGAAATGAAATATATTTCAACTTACAACAATCTATTATAATTTGTAGAAAACTAGGGTGGTCTAAATACAAATTAATTGATTTCTATTATTTGTTACTACTTGTGATAATGTAATTTTAATTTCAAAAATCTTATATTTATAATTTAATATAAAATAAAAAAAGACGTGTAAAATTATAATAATAATATTCATACTTAATTTATTTTAAAGATATTATATAAAATAATAATATTTAATGTGAATACTTATTAGTTGATTTTTGATATAAAAAAAATAAAATTAAAACTTGAGTATGTTGGCCAAGAAATTTGAACATGAGTTAATTATATGAAAAAGTAGAACAAATTATTAATTAACTATAATATATTTAATATTTAATATATATATATATATATATATATATATATATATAGGGTAGTGATTAGGTGATAATAGGATTTCCGGTGCTAAATGAGAAAAGATCTTAGCTGTTTAAAATCTCAATCGACGGCACAGATTAAGTATGTCCCTTCCAATTTTTGATGCATATTTTGCACATACTCAATGAATAAAATGACAAAAATGTAAAAATATATATATTCTAGAATTTCATTTCGTGCAGTTCATAAACACATAATATGCATTCAATTTAAAAAATGCAATATTTTAGGCATAAAACTGCAGCATATAAATGCAAAAGATGCACTCAATATGAATACAAAAAATGCATATGCTTTAGAATAAAAATGTATCTTATTCAAGTTAATAATGCATCATTTTAATGCAAAAAATACAAATATTTAGGAACATTTTTATGCGTAATTGATGCATTTTTTTTTTTTATCCTGAACGTAAATATAATTAAGAACATATACCAGCTGAATATGAAATCAAGATTTTTGTGCGAATCTTCTAAATTTAACATATTCAATATGGATATCATATGAATCGTCGTAAGAATACGTTTAATTTGATATATGATTCGTAAAATTAGATTTGAATCGAGAAAGATATAATCGTTTGATTATAATGGGAGGAAAGAGAAAATTAGGAGAGAGAGAGTGTGTTTAGATCTAAATAAAGAAGATAATTACAATCTTACCCTTTTATGTATTGGTATGCGCAAAATATGCATCGAAAATTAGAAGGGACGGGTTTAATATGTGCCGTCGATTGAGATTTTAAACGGCTGAGAACTTTTCTCATTTAGTACGGAAAATCTTATTATTATATGATCACTACGATATATATATATATATATATATACACGTTCGGTCTGGCCGATACGACCGGTTTGAATCTCCAAATCTTAACCGAACTAAATTTAACCGGTTTCAGAATTTTCAAACCGCCAATTTAAAAATTAAATTTCAAACCGATCAAACCGGCCAAATTAATTTGGTTTGGCTGATTTGACCGGTTTCGGACAAACCATGAACACCCCTAGGTTTAACCAACACCGCGACCATGCATATTGACTTTTTTATTATTATTATTATTATTATTATTATTATTATTATTATTATTATTATTATTTAAGAGTGTTAAAAATTAATGAGAAAATGAGAATGAAAAAATTTATGCGAGACAGTCTCACAAACATAATATCGGAATATAATTTGTGCATAATTTATTCTTATCGAAATCTTTGAATTTCGATTGGAATCAGCGTATTCCAAACGAAATTAAAAGTATTCCGATAGGAATATATTATTTCAAACAAAATGTCACGCCCTGACTTCTCGAATAACCAGAGCATAACAATTTCGGTGAACAATAAAAATCGGGAATGTGGCTCAAAGTAGTGCAGCAGATATAGCGTAGTTGGAATACGTATATGATGATATGTACTCCTGGGTATACCCTTATGACTCGAGTGCAAAAGATTGCTCAATACACCTCCATTCTCTTTCACTGCTCAACCTGCACATTTAGAAATACATGCAGGGCTGAGTACATTGTACTCAGTGAACACATTGCCAAATCATACATATATAAGATTGACATGCCAATTCACACGGTAACACATGAGGTTTTTCTTCAAAATGAACCCATATGTTACAAAATACTTTAACATAACTGCGCAGTTTAACTCAACACATTCATTAACTATCTGTTTAAATGGTGTGATCAGGAAGCATGCCTACTTCCATGATCACGGTGTCCAGCCTATTTCGTAAGATCTTTCTCTCACCAGGTCTGGCACCAAGTGCACTAATCTCGGCTCTCGTAGAGTCATCGAGATCCGATCGTTCCTATTACCTTGACATTCGAAATGTTCAAGGCTCTGGCCGTATTCCCCAGCTCAGATTTCTACATACTCTCTGACCGCCTTTCCGGTTCAGAGGACAGATAGGAAATGCAACAAAATATTTTAGGCATGCTCAATCATTTTGCAAACAAAACACATTTTCATTTGTATAAACAATTTGAAAGCACATTTTTTTTAATTGTAATAAGAAAGACCACCTCGAATCCTTAAAGATTCAAGTGATTCAATATGATAGAAAGCCCGTTCTTACTCCATTCATTCCCTTCAATAAGAATAACAAGAAGCAAATATTATCAGTAGATGGATTAGACCCTCTAATACAACTTAAACAAAAACTTCATTCAATTATAATTCACGAATCAAGTAATGTTTCAATTTTATCTTATCATTAAAGTTTTATACATTAATTTTCAAAAATAATTTAAATCGCCTACTCCCAAACTATGCATCATCGACTAATACATTAAACTTGCCATAGGCTTCTTTATTTTATATACAAATAATAGTTTCTACAATTTATAATTCCCACATTTATTTGATATATCACCCATTTGTCATAGTTCAATCATATACACAGATTCTACTACATGCTTTAAACTCAACCTCCCTCTTTTATCCAACTACCAATTTCAACCAAAACATATGACAAGGTATCTAGATGGCATATTCGTAAGTTCTCACATCATGAATATTCATAAATTAGAAAACATCAAAACTAAAAGTTCAAGATAAACTTAATTATGTCACATTTTCTTGTAGGTAGAATATCTCTTACATTTCATGACCAAATCTGACAAATTATATATCCAGATTTATCTACAAAAAAATTCTACAATTTTTATGAAGAAACTTTGGCTTGATTCTTGTTCCTTTGGTCAGAACATGCTGCTAAAGAACAAAGATTTTCATTCCTTTCAATACAAACTCTCTCTTTCGTGTTTATTACTACACAAGGCAAATGATCAACCATTTCTTTATAATTCTGATTTGCATCACTCAATTAAGTCTTAAACATGCTGTATGCTGAATCGCTGATTACTCGAGATAGAATTTAATAAAAATCAAGAATTTTCCAGCAAAATAATTTTAATCCTCACCTTATTCCAACTCAAATTCCAGCCACAATTCCAGCAATTCAACGACAATTGATCCAACATAAAGCTACTTCAAGGTTCCTAGATATGTTGTGTATACGAATACCAAGTTAATTTTTTAGTTTTAAATGAATTGAATTCAGATTTTGTAAAGAACGCCATCGAATAACTTACCCAATTCTCGACGGAATCCTGTGAATAATATGTCTAAATTCAACTACTCGAAAAGATCTACAATTTTTTGTTCACTAATCGTTGCCTGATTCTGCCTGTATTTGCCGTAAAACCGAAAGAATACAGACAGCAGTGAAGGTCACGATGGCGGTGATGATGCGTGAGTTTTTATTTTTGTTCCGCCTTCTCTCTCTTTGATTTCATACTTAATCTATTTAAAATATAATTGTTCAGCTGAGTAATGAATTAGAATGATACTATGCCAAGTGTCACCCTAATATATTATTTTATAACTTAAATCTTATATACCTATCTACAAATAAACATACACGTATATACCATATTTATATTTAATTTACATTTATATTATATTATATTATTTATATTATATTATATTATTCAATTGTTCACGTACTTCTCGTATTTTCAATTCAATTATTTGGATTGATTCAATCAATTATATTCTAGTAATTCATACTTTAATTTTAAATAAATAGAACATTCGATTAAAAATTGTAGTCATTACGAATTCAATTATTGACTTAAAGTCTTAACTTATTGGGATCGAGTTTCCGAAGTTAAATTAAATTATTTGTACTCCTATGATATTTAATATCATAATTATAGATATGATTTTATAATATTTAGATATATTCAACTTCATAAATTAATTAACAGTTGATCCAAGAAATTTAAATAACTACACAGTTAAAATTATAATTAAACATATTTAATTGTATACCAAACTTATGGTTATTACACAAAATGTTCTAGGTAAGTCGTATTCCAATCAATTAAAATGCACGAAAATATCTCACAAAACCCTTGTCTCTTAGGAAATCACCCAAGGAGAATTGATTCTCATTTAAAATGTGTTCATACAAAAGTGTATAATTAGAATTTCATAACCAATTAAGTTTCATTATTAAATATTGCGAAAATGACAAACCTAATTTAATTGCCACCAACTTTTTGTTTGTTGTGCCTACAAGTTTTGGAATATATTAAAGTTTACCCAAAGCAATTTTGAGCATGAACTCGATGAATAGTCTAATTCACTGTGTAAAATGATTATTATTTTTTATTTGATGAACACGTGTTTATGGTAAATATTGGAGCATTTTTGTTAAACACCAAATCAAGCAGTTGGCAGCTCCAGCTAGTGCCTCTCATGCCTAAATTATGAGTGGGGAAAAATTTGTTAATTCTTCCTTCATACCTGCCTCTCTCTAAAATCATTCATTCCGCCTGATTGCTGCCTTGATTTAATAATTTTTTATGAATTAATTATTTGAGAAATCGAAGTAGGAGATAATCGAACCGAATCGGATTACTAGATGAAAACTTAGGTATTTGTTACTTAGGCTCTCCAATTTCAAATGTTTAGAAAAATCAAAATTGAACTCTAGCTACATTATAAGGTGCTGCACACATTTTTTTATACATTTTCAGGATGAATAATAATATAATTTTTCTTCTTCTAATTTGTAGGGTTTAGTTTTAGTTTTTAAGATTAGAGATTTCTTATTTTTACATGTTATGATTTAGTTTAGATTTCAAGGATTTGGTTTTATTTTTAATATATTGTATTATATTTTATAATATTTTAAGACCACAGTTTTCAATTGTTGGAATTATAAGATTATTTGAAAACATATTTGATTTCGTGAAATTTAAATGGTACAATGTCGAGCTACATTTCACGGTATACTTGCCACATCAACTCTTTTTTTTTTTTTTTAGTAAAAATTGATCATATCATTGAAAAGTTAAGAGATTACACCATCATTCATTATAATATTCTTGATATGATATGGAATCTGTCCGGTACAAGTAAAATTTGGATCCCTAACAATTTCTTGTGCAGCCATGTTTGATGATCTTGGGATAGCTTCAAAGGTTGGCTAACCAACTCTGTTCCAATGTACTTGTATATCCTCAATGATAATATCACCATAAATTTTTGGTTTAAGATCTTCATTGAGGCTCTGAATAATTTCAACATTATCACTTTTCACTCTATTGATACTCAAATTGTATTTTTCCGCCATTTAAAGTCCAAACTTGAATGCCATACCTTCCAACAGAGATGTATGACCTCTCGCTTTTGCTTCTTATTTAGCTGCTAATAGGACCTCTCTATTGTGATTTCTGATAATGACTCCCAAACCAATAGTTCCATCTTTTCTTACTGAGACGTCGCAATCATCTTGATTTCACCTTGTCGAGGTTTCCTCGAACACCTGCCTTGCTCCTTTTTTTCGCCGGTAAGCTGGGGTTACTCGAGTGCATTCTGGAAATCCCCCCATTTTCTTTGTGCTTTAACAATAATATCATCAAATTTAAACTTCTTCCTTTCAAACAAAAAGCTGTTCCTGTGATTCCATATTTCAAAAGTTGTGAAGCAGAAAAGTTCTATGAAATCAGTCGGGCACTTTTCCATAAAATCCCACAACAGTGACTTGAAGTTACCCTGCATTAATTTTTGTTCCTGAATTCTCAATGGAGAGTATTTCCAAACAGGTCTAACCTTGTCACAGTTGAGGAGCAAGTGATCGATTGTCTCTATTTCCACCCCGCACAGCTCACAAATTCCATCATCTGTTGAAGCTCGAATGTAGAGATTCTTCTTGACTGGAAGTGCATTGTTGCATGCTTTCCAAATAAAAAGTCACACTTTCGGAATTGCCTGGATTTTCCAAATCATTTTCGATTATGGATGGGAGAGGAATGGTTCATCAAGATCTTTGACTTTTTCCCAACTGCGATGTAATAGGCTGATTTAATCGTGAATTCTCCATTCTCTGTATATCTCCAGATTTATTTGTCTTCAAGCTGGACTGCTCCGAGAGGGATTTCAAGGATTTCAGCTGTCTATTCTGAATTGAAAATATTTTCAATGATGTTCGCTTTCCGGGAATGGTCTTCACGGTTGATGAGATCCTCCACTTTTCTGTCTTTCCACTCTGATGGGAGAGTTGAATTGGGTCTCCAGAAATGTGTAGTTCCGATCGAACGGTCCGTCCCAATAGTGATTTTTCTCTCGTTTCCCACCCTCCACGCCAATTTTTCTTCAATGATTTCTCTTGATGCAATGAGGCTCCGCCAAATGTAACTTGGATGATATGCTACATTTGCTTGGAGAAAGTCTTTATGCTTGAGGTATTTTGCTCGGGGAATTTGAGTGATTTTAGCCTCTGGATGCTGTATGAGATTCCAAAATTGCTTTGCAAGCATTGCTGGGTTGAAACAATGGATTTCCCGAAAGCCTAGCCCCCCTTATTTTTCGGTGTAACAAAAAGGTTCCAAGGAGACCAATGGTGCTTCCCTTGCCACATCAACTCTTAAATGCTGATGTGGCTCTAATTTTTTTTTTTTAAAATTCTTATATTGCTTATTTGTAAAATCCAATTAAAAATAAACAAAAAAAAGTTAAATAAATGAAGGGCAATTTCTATTTCTATCCACACCAAACCCCTCCCACGCCACTCCAAACCACTCCACTCCTATCTTCAAACACACACAAAAAACGTTCAAAAAAATTCGCACAAACTATTTATAACTTGTTGAGGGCACCATATAAAACAAACATAAACGGGAAAATCACAGACATTCAACAAAACCTCACTCAACCGCTTTCGTACTTGTTTAATCTGCCAGCTTGAGATGAGAGTGAAGATTTAACTTGAGGTTTCGCGCATTTTCAGGTGTTTTTCTCTCAAAATTTCATTTTAGTTCTGCTGCATTATGTGCTGTGCTCGAATTTTTTGGATGCGGATTTGTTTTAGTCGTCTGTACGGAAGAAACACGATATTGTTGAATTGATTTTGGCCGTTTTAGCATGTGATTACATGCCTGGGGTGTGCGAATAATGTGGAATTAGGTGATTAGCTTTGCACGGCTTTCGATTGCTTGATATTGAGACTCTCGATGTTTACATCTCTGTGATGGAAGGTGAGAACAAGGTTTACTTATTGTCTATTTTGTGTTATGCATTGACTTCTAGCTTTAAGTAAAAAATATTGTATACATTTATGATCTCGACGTGTAAAAGCGGTCTGGAAGAAATTATAACCCAGATCCATTTTTTATTGTGATATCTCTTGCAGTAAACCCTAAACCCGCTCTCATCCTTCTCGCCAACCCGTCAGGCTGCCCTCCCTACTTCTTGTCGCCCATTTTGGGTGATTGTTGCTGATTTTGAGAAGTAATGTTCATCGATGACAAATTAGTGAAGTAATTACTTGTTCAAGTTTAAATATTTTCGATTGGATGTTTGACTCTACTGTTTTTTTTTTTTTGCTTTTTTGTTATTTTGATTGTTTTTTTGTTCTAGTAATAAAAGTCATGTATATATAATTCGTAGATACTTGCAGCGCTGGCTTAGCTTCAGATCATGGGGTCTTGTTGCTTGACGCTTTTTTAAACTAAGATTTACTATTACTAAATACCTTAGAGCTATTCTAATAGCCACAGTAGGATCATGTTGAATGGTTATTCTATGTTGGGCTGCATTTAATGTTAAATCATGTTAATAAAAATATAACTGCCAAATGACATTCTAGCCAAAGATCTTTTACTAGGGAGATCGCATACGAGCTGCTTGTTTGGGTAAAATAAAGAGGCCAGGAAACGGTTAAGTGGTGTACCATGTCACATCAGAAATCAGAAAGGAAGAAACTCTCATCAAGTGACTAGGACCCAAGATTCGTAACCTTAAAGTTGAATCTAAGCATAGTTTACATTTACTGGCACCACACAGTCAATGGATTTTTAGTAGAAATCAATCTGTACTTCATACGATTCAGCTGTTGCAATGGTTGACGGAAGAAAGCTTTTTGAGAGGGTTAGTAAATTGTTAGTAAAATCAAGCATTCTCATTCCTCTCCCCAAAACCACCCTACCAAGCACCTCATTAGATATCCATGACACTAGCTATAAGACAGTGTCTTCTCATAGTGAATTTGGCTCGGGTGCATGCTATCACTTGACATTGCCAGTGTTTCTAACAAAATCGCCTATTGACAACAGGATACCACCATTGGAGTTTTTAGACAAAAGATTATGGAGTTCCAGCTTAGCTGTGCATCATCTCATCCACAGATCTGGGCTATTGAGGCACTAGCATGTTCTGATCATGTAGAGCCATCTCTTTTACTAGGTAAACTTGTCAGTTACTCTTACAGTTTTTAGTTTCTGATGGAAGTTTTAATATATGGGTTTGGTCTTGGTTACTGAGGCACCAGATATTTTTCTTCATGGTCATAGATTTGCTTAAGAAGACAATAAAAAATTCAAATCACATTGGAAAAAATGCCGTGGAATCGGTTTCATTGAAATTTTTGGAGAGTTTATTCACCCAAGGAGCTCGTGCAAATCCTTCATCTGCCTTGAGTAAAACTGTGAGATTAGATCCATCTGAACATAGCGAAGATGTACTTCGGCGAATATTGAATGAGGTACACTTTAATATTACTTTTACAATTCACTCTATTAAGCTCACCACTGTCCCAAGACACTCAAATCATGGGAGAAGTGTCAGTGCTGAGCTAAAATAAATGCTGACAGATATCTCTATCACATCTGAAACCTGCTGGACTAGAGATATCAAAGTGGGATCTTGAGCCCTTCATAGAGCATAAAAAGTCCAACTTGCCTATATGTGCTCTGAAAAAGGTGAAGGAAGCTATACGACTGTTTAATAATGCTTTTGCGCTGCAAGAATGTTAAAAGTATGCTGAATGGGCTTTATTGGTCTCATTTCTCTGCTTCCTCTTAAAACAGCTGAAGGATGCTATTCTTACAGGAAACCATTCTGTATCATCAAATTTTAAAGAACAAAGTGGTTTGCTAGTTGGAAGTCACGCTCAGGATCAAGCCCCAACAAAAGATGGTAATTGCAATGAAATCATGCCTAGAGCTGAAGGAAGTGATACAGATGATGGTAGCCTCTTACCAACAGATATACCCGATGGAAGCTTAGTAGCAGCTAACATGAAAAGAATAGCCAGTGTAAATCCAGCTGAACAATTTTGTACAACTCATATGAACCCCGTCAAGAAGAATAAGAATGATGTCATTTCAAATGAGTATGTTGGTGAGCAGTTAATGTCATCAGGAGTCGATATACAGATATCACATACGTCTACAGTAACTGTGCAAAACATTGAAGGAAAAAGGTTTCACCTTGAAAGAAAAAGGAATGTTGGAAACATGGGGCTACTGGAACGTTGTAAGAATGATATCAATGAGTGTACTTCATCCAGGCTTGGCGAACTCAATAAAGTTTCTTTTTGTGGAAAGCAGGTTTCTCATTGTGACACTGAACTGGATAACAAATCTGAGGAGCTACAGAGGCAAGACCAGAGCATCAAGGACAGTGGCAAGAATGAAATCTGTTACCTCGGAAAAACTAGTGAGAACCTGGATCTATGTATGAATAATGTTGATGAAGTGGAAGAAAGTGTACATGTTTCTGATGACAATGATGGGAACAGCGATGGAAAGAGTAACACTACTAGAAAGGAAATTTCTTCTTGTAGTCCACGTTACACAACCAACCAAGATTTATTGGAAGCTGCTAATAGTAGAGGTCAAAGTGTGTTAGCAGATGCATCTGAAAGCTGTAGCTTAGAGGAAGAAACTTGTGCGGAGGTCATGAGGCAAACTGGATCTCTAGGGGGTGGTAACGACCAGCTTAATTCATCAAAGGGGCTTGTTGGGAATGTTCAAATTCCCCATTGTGGCCCTAAGGAGCTGAATGAAAAACTTGACGTGACAATGCAAAATTGCAAGAGTGAAAACACTGAAAATAGAATGAAATGTTTCCATGGGCTCATTTCGTCTAACGAGGACATTGATAAGTTTGACGGAAATGTTCCAAGAACTGTCTCAACTGTTGGTGAAGCTGAAGATGTAAATATCTTCAGTGATCATGATGGATATTATGATGAGAGGACAACTATTGATACACAGAAGAAAACATTTTTAAGCTCTCAGGGCACATATAGTGAAGATCCTTCAGCAAGAAGTGATTTGAGAGAACTGCATCTTTGTATGAAATGTAACAAGGGTGGGAATCTATTGTCTTGTGCTTCTGAATCCTGCCCTATAGTGATTCATCAGATCTGTTTGGGTTCAGATGAAAGCCTTGACGCAAGGGAGCTCTTTTACTGCCCATTTTGTGCATATTCTCAAGCAATATCCAAGTACGTGGATGTCAAGAAATATGCCTCCTCGGCAAGACAGAACTTGACAACTTTTATTTGCTTGGGGCCCCAAAATGAATCAAGCAAACTACCCCAGAAATTGCCTAGGAAAGACGGAAATTGTTTGAAACAGAATGATGGTTTGCCTATAAGTTATGAACTAAACCAGAAAAATGACCTGGAAAAAGTCAGTAATCATCAAGTTAGCAAGAAATTGGAATTTGAGCAGGCAGGGCATTCAGCATTACTTTCTGATTACTGCCCTCCATTTGGAAGAAAAGCTGCAGTGTCAACTGGCATATTAGTTCGAAGTTCAGAAGGAGACAAACGAGATGTGAGAAGAATGAGGGAAGAATCTCAACCTCCGAGGGTTTGCAAACAACAACGTATAGCTGCCGAGGCAATTCATATTTCTGAGAGAGAAACTACACTCCATCCGCTCTCAGAGACAAGTGGGAGTGAGAATCACGGCGACATCAGATCCAGAAAGAGTGTTCTGCATTCACCAGAAACAGATTTTCCTTGTGAGCGCAAATGTTCACAAAGTTCTCAATCTACTGATGCAGAAGATATATCTGAATATGAGAATGAGTATTCTGGAGATTCCAAGTGCTTTATAAAGGTTCGAAAGCAAGAAAGGAAGTAAGTTTTTTTTTCCCTATATATGGTAAGGATGTGTTCATAGTTATTTGTATCAAGGACATGATATCTGCAGTGTTTATTTGATTAATAGTTATTACATCCTTAAAGTCATATAGATTGTTTTTTATTTGACATCCAAAGTTCTAATGTCTTTTAACAGTTTTCTTTACTATTTGTTAAGATTTATATGTCAAATGAGTAATCTGATATGTAATTGTCATTTAATCCTTTAGAATGTGAGAACTAAAAAAATGAAAAGGAAAAAAGTACATTTAATATTTTTTAACATGAGTTGATGAAGACAGAGATTGGGGCTTTTGCTAATCAAAGAAGAAATAATTCTGATGCTAGACGTAGATCTCAAACATAATATTCTTAGGGATACCAGTATGTGGGAAACTTTACACCTAAGAATGAATTTATTGAAAGAGTCAGGATTATCTTTGTTTTTTTGTTTGCAGCTTGCATCGATCAAATCCTCAAATGAGGGCGAAAGGAATTCGGTGAACTAAGATAGAAGAAGATGCATTGAAGGTATAGATTATTTAGCACTATGTATTTGACATGTATATTTCATTTTCCCATCTTACTTGCTGACTACATTTTATTAGTTAATATTATGGCATGTCAGAGCTGTAATGCAAATTAAATTTTCTTTTGATCCTTCTGCGCCTTTTATTTCTATCTGTTATGTAGCTACCATGTTTTCTACTATACCCTATGACTGGGAATGCATGTTGAACTATATTGCTAAACAGTTCTGCCTTGTCGTTCAACCGTTCTCCATTGGTTAGATTGCTGGGGTATGATTTTCCTGTTAGCTTTATGCTCCGTTCCAGTCTACTTATGAAGTCTCTGAATTGACTGCTTTCAACTAAGATTCATAAACAAATATGTTTTTGGTGTTCTAGAAAAGACTGTGGGCCTTTCTCCCAATGATCCTCCTTCTGGGCTATAGTCTTGTATTTTCGTGCCTTTTAGCAGGAGTCCTTGCTGGAGCTAAATTTACCACAGCATTTTGAGTTAAATTAGATCTAGGAATCCTTTACTTAAGAAGTGAAAATATAGGAATTCTAATATTTTGATAGTCCACTGAGCAAGAGCTCAGTATGTATAAAGGTTACATACACATTGTGCATTTTTTTTATTATGTTATTATTATTATTGGAGCCTTTCTCCTTGCTAGTGGGTTGATTGTATTGAGTTTGAGAGCTGTTTCCAGTGTGTTTTTTAAGGTTTTTTATATTTGTGATTTGAGCTCCTCAGTACTCGCAAAAAAGCATTGCATTAATCTCTTTAACAGGGCGGAATTCATGTACATTGTAGCCCCAACAGTAAATTTATCCCGTAGAAAAATATTTTGGAAGATGGTAAAGGCAAATTCCAGCCAAGTCGTAGTACCATGGATCTCAAAGATAAATGGAGAAATATGTGCAAGGCAAGCCCAAAATCCAAGTGAAGTTCTCTTCATATAATGAGGGTCGTGCAGGCTTCGTCACAAGTCTTTTTTGTATGACTGGACTATGCTGATGGTGCTCTCAGTTGTGGTTACCAGCAAGGATTGCCATGCAGTTTGCAACTTCATTTTGAAAGAAGCCTCTTCCTGGTATGCTTATTTGCTGATGATTATAGATTAACTTTTTAATAACTGCGGGTATAACTTGGATTAATATATGTCTGTGTTGCTTGATGCTAATTGCCAGCAGTAAGTGATATGCATATTTAGTGCGTTTCTTATTTTGCTTGAATTATCTGGGGTGTTCAGTGTTTCGAAGGTCAGTTTACTTCCCACGGCGAATGCCGACTGGGGAAGTTGAAGCCAGAATGGCATTTGCCGGGAAGTAAACCCCACTCCTATGAGATTATGTATTTTTGTGAGACAGTGTGAGATATAGAACATTTCGATTGAAATGTCAGTAATTTGATAAAAAATAAAGAACATTTCGATCGGGTCACAATACATTATGCACAAATGTGTATTGTGATCAGAATGCTCTATGTTTCTCACTATCTCATAAAAAATATAATTCTCACACAAGTTTTTGTTATAATATTAATTTTGTATAGATTGGTTGTATAGTAAAATTATTAAAAATAGAGTTAGGCTTGTTATAGAATAATACTTTGATGTGATTCTTGAGGTTATCGGTTAATTGTTTTAGGTCGACTTGAAAAGACAGTATTAATATAGATCAATATATTTATAATTAAGGGCGTCATAGGTTAGATCATGTAATACTTAGTCAGCTAAGTCTGGTCTTTTAATCATGATAAATCTATTTGAGATAGTACTTAAAAATCTCGAGTATTTCTTCATATGCAATGCAATTTGTGTGACACAACCAACATCTGAATTCTTCTGGTTCACGTGTAAATCAATGAGAAGTGGTAAAATTGATGATTTGGAGATTGAAAATGATAGAGAGAAATGAACAATAAGTCCTACAATTAACATTTTAGAAACATATTATAAGCACCTATAAATAATAGTTGTGGGAATTTTAACAATAATAGAAAAAACTATTCAAACTTCGCCGTCGAGAAATTAATGGATCAAGTATTTTTAGGGGTGGGCATCACCCTACATATTACATGTGAATTACTGTAATCTATAATTTTGAAAATCATATATGGATTCGCCCATTAAAAGTCTATCAGAATAAAAAAGCATAAAATTATTTTTCTATTTAAAATTAACTTTTATCCAAAAATTTCGTCTCAATTGAAAGAACTAACCACTAACTTTTTTTAAAAAATAAAATAAAATATATTAACTTAAATTTCATTGGACACCCATGTTACAATTGAAATTAAAATGCAAAATTTATTGAAGACAAGATTCTTAAATTACTTGAGTCCTATATTGAAATAATTTTCTTTTTTGGAAAAAAATACATTTATTTAAATTCATTCATACATACATAAAAGAAATAAATGCATCTTTATACATGAGAAGTTTGATATTCAATAAACGTGATTGCAGATATATATGGATCAGTATAAGTGTTAAAAAGATTCCTGAATTAAAAGTCTTACACGATAAGTTTTTGATCAATTTCATATATTTTTATTTTTTATTTTATACTCACATAGTTATATTACATTATGCTTTTTTGATCTCTATATTATATTTGTATAAAAAGCATAATGCATTGACAATTGGCATTAGTTCCTGCTAAAGTTATTTACCTCAGAATCAGGATACTTAATTTTAATGATTTTAGATTTTGAGGTTGGATTGTATTAATAAAGTTTCTATTAAAAAATATAGTCTAAGTTTATGTCTAGAGAAATATTTATTTTTATCTATGATTTAGCCCTTGGAATTAGCCTATAATATTAATATCATCTTTATGATTTTTGAACCAGAAAAATTTCCGTCAATATAGACTGTCAGAAAAAAGATCTGTTGCTAATTAAATGAAATGAATTTTATCATTGAATTTATAAAATTAATCTAAATTAAAATTTTATAAAAAATTAAATAAAAATGATCAATTTCAATATAAAAAAGTCTTGAGTGGAGTATAAAATGAGGGTGATTATATTCATAGCATAGTCTCTCTAATAATTTAATTAAATAATATGTATGATCTAGCATAGTCTCTCTAATAATTTAATTAAATAATATGTATGATCTTTTAGCCTTAAAGGCCTCATTATTTTCAACTTTTTGCCTTGCCAAGGACAAATTCCTCATTTCATCTAAATGATTTTCATAAGCTTCGACTAAATCTTATTTATATAATTCCTCATCTTTTTTCTCCCCTTCAAAATAGTTATTAATATAAATTAGACTTTTATGTTCGACTTAAAATATAAGAAAATTAAGTTGTCTAGAAACTTATTTGTTTCTTTTTAACTATGTATGTGATAATGTGATTTCTCGTGGTGCCTTTTTTTTTTTTTCCTTCGAAACAATTATTGTATGTAATTCTTTGCAACAAAATCTTTATGTTCTCTCCACACAATGAAAAAAATTAGTTTCCTTTCTTCAAACAAAACTTTTATGTTTTCCATCACTATATATAAGACAATTTTCTCGGAGTTTTTTCTTTTAGTTTTGTTTTAATTGTTCACCAAGATGAATTGTGTTATCGAGTTATTTTAATATATATACATTTATTTAATTTCTCACATCCAAATATTCCCGAAATCTCGAACCCATGATATATTGATGACATATAAGAATTGTGTTTTCCAATTTTTGGTAGCTAAAATGCATTTATTTAAAAATGTTTTACGGAGTTGGGGCATTAATATTTAGTAGAATTTCTCAATTATTGAGAAGATGATTCGATGGTAAATGAGTTTATTCATAAATAATTAATAATATTATTACAAATAATTATTAGTCCAGGACTTAAAATATAATTTAATTATCTATTCATTTGAAATCCTAAAATCTTAATCCAATACTTAATACTTGAATTAAAATTTTAAAATCGTTCAAATTATGAGTCAATAATTAAAAATGTCTTTCCCCCCGTCTCACATACTCTCTTCGTCCCAATTAAATAGGCCTTCTTCTTTTCGGCACGAGAATTAAGATTGTGAGAGTAAGTAAAATTAATATTATATTGTTGAGTATGAAAAAACTGTCATTTTTGAAAAGAGATCAATTTAATTGGGACACCCGATTTAGTAAGAGAGCCTATTCTACTAGGATGGAGTACAAAATTTTCCCTCAATTAAAATGTACTAGCCCTGTCATCAACCACAACGCCGCAAATTCTATAAATAGAGAAAATGAAAGCAACATACAACACACATTATCAAAATTGAAAAAAAAAAAAAGGAAAAGAAAAGAAATGGCATTGATTATGGCGACTCATACTGTGAAGCCATCATCTCCCACCCCAATTCAACTCAAAAGCTACAAGCTATCAGCTATCGATCAAATGGGACCGCAGATTTATCTTCCCCTCATTTTCTTCAACGAAAACGATCAATCCACGGAGTACGAGGTTATCTCGCAGCGTCTCCGACAATCTCTGTCGGAGATCTTATCCATCTTCTACCCCTTAGCAGGGACGATCACACAAAACTCTTTCGTCGACTGTAACGATCGAGGCGCCGAGTTTGTGGAAGCCCGAGTTCATGCCCGCCTCGCGCAGTTCATCCAAAACCCTAAAACGGAGGAACTCAATCAATTGATTCCCGTGGACAGCTCATCCTACAGCCACAACGCCGTTCAGTTGCTGGCGAAACTCAGCCGCTTCGACTGCGGAGGAGTCGCTGTCGGCGTCTGTTTTCCACACAAGATCGGCGACACCTCATCCTTTGTAGGGTTTATGAATTCATGGGCAGCGGCTTGCCGCGGGGAAGCTTCTAGAATCATCCATCCTTCCTTCGACATGTCGCTCCATTTTCCTCCCAGATATTTTTTATCCTTCGCCTCTCGATTCCGACCAGGAATCACGAAAGAGAAAGTCTCGACGAAAAGATTAGTTTTCGACAAGGAGAAGATTGAGAAGCTTAAGAGAGATGCCGCAGCCGCAGCGTCGCCGCCGTCGGGCGATCAGAAGGTGAAGAATCCGAGTAGAGTGGAGGCGGTTACGGAATTCATCTGGCGGAGCTTCATCGAGGCTGATAAATCAGGCAAGCCGTCGTTCGCCGCCGCTCACATGGTGAACTTGAGGCCGAGAAATATCCCCCCACTACCGGATCAGGCATTCGGGAACTGCTTCACGTTTGCTTCAGCGGTGGCATCGCCGGGGGAAGGCGGCGGCGCGCGTCTGTCCAAATTGAGGACTGCTATAAGAGCGGTGGACGGCGACTACATCAACCGGACTAGGAACAATGTGATCTTATTTCTTACACAACTCTATGGACTCCGTCATGTATTTGACGCCGGAAACTGCTTTTTCACGAGCTGGTCGAGGTTTCCGGTGTACGACGTGGACTTCGGTTGGGGGAGGCCTGTGTGGGTTAGCACCGCCGCCATGCCCTACCGGAATCAGGTGGTTCTGATGAGCACTCCATCCGGAGATGGCATCGAAGCATGGATCAATGTTTCCGACAATCACTTGTTGCTATTGCTTCAAGCTAATTACAACAACCTCCTTTAACTAATTAACTTTTACAATACTAGATTGTTGTCAATTATAATGAACTTATCAATCCAATAATCATAAAATTTAACTGTATATTTTATATTTTTAGAAACATGAAGTTAAATAATTTCATATTTTATTTTAGATTATTAATATATTTAAAATGTTAAAATAATAAATAATAAATGGAACTAAATTCATAGCCCCCAATTTTCTCCCCAATTTTAAATGGACATATTTGTCCTTATAGCCTCAAATAACAAATTTAATACAAAAAAAAAAAAAAAAAAAAAAACAAAAAATTGAAGCCCCTTACATCTTTTGTAGCTCGACATTGTGTTTTTTTTTAAGGGAACATAATTTTTGTATTTTCCATTATTGAAGGTGTTTAGTTAAATAAAAATTAATAAATTCATAAAATATTTTATAGATCAAAATTTTATATTTTTCATTATTAAAGTTTTCATGCTAATTACAAAATTGATATATAGATTATATGACATAGTAATTATATTTATTCTATTTCTTCAAGTTAGATTGTGGGGTGCCTTTCTCTTCTTTCAATTCAAATAACCCCTAAATTCTAGAAGTTACTTAGTTTTAGATAATTAATTTTTTATTGTTTTTATTCGTTTTTATTCTTTCACCATTATATTTAGATATGATTTAATTGAATCACGTTACTAAAAAATTTGTTTTGAAAGGTATATAGTAATTTTGCAGAAAATAATTTCAAAATTCAACCTAATTTTATTCAAAAATATAAATTATTTGAGAAAAGCGGATGAACAAATACGCCTCTGAAGCCATAGAAAAGCATGATTTGGATTTATCCGGCCCTCCTTAAAGAGACTGAAAAAAAAATCACTGAAAGCAAAAAAAAAAATTTGAATCAAATTTATTGTTTTGTAATCCGTAATTAATATTTCGGGCTTCAATATTTTTTTCACGTATTAAATTTGGTATTTGGCTATAGGGACAAATATATCAGTTAAAAAAATATTTGAATTTTAATTATTTTGGAATCTATAGTAAGAAAATTGGAGGCTATGAATATAATTAAAAAAAAAAAAACAATTAGCCTATTTTCGACTCAGTAAAGATGAATAATTTCCAAATCCAGTGATTAAGCTCACTCTTGGCAGCCCAAATAGTTTTTTAAAAAAAAAGCAAATACTCTATCCGTTCCGATTATATGATCCAGTTTGATTTTGCACGTTTGTCAAAAATTATTTAATATTTAAAAAAGCTTCCAACTATACCCTTATTTAAAACATTAATTAACCTCTCATTTTCATAATATTACATTTAATATTCTAATTTTCCAAAATTATTCAAGAGTGCAATAGTAAATTACAAGAGGAAAACAATACTAAATATAGAATCTGGACAATATAATTGAAACACCCTAAAATAGTAACCCGGACCAAATAATTAGAATGGAGGGAGTAATTCATTATACATCGGTCCTATTTTAAATGAAGTATCGTTTTGAGGCACTGCTTTGGATGGAGAGATGTTTTTAGCTCATCCAAGGAACACATCCTCTTTGAAATATTGTGTCTTATCCGGAATGGTATTTCAGCTCCATAGAGCTCAAAAAATGATACATTATATTTAGCCCATTTAATACATCTGGAAAAGGCTGATATGATTAAGTCCGGTCCAAGTGGTTCAATCGCGCCTTGAATCAAATTAGCGGTGAACTCACCAAGGGATTATTGTCAACCGGATGCACGAAGGAATTGGTCAAAGGCCAAAGAACCCAAGAAAGTCAACTTGCGTAAATTGCGGAATCAACATTAAAAGAGCCAAATTTGAGGGGATGACCCCATTAAATTTCGTAGTACCATAAAAAAGAATCATGCCAAAGGAATTCGTAAGCGACATGCTTAACACACATAAAGCACCAAGAAGCAAATAATAGTGATAAATCACGACAACACAAATAAAACTCACAACAGAAATACTAGGATTACAAATACCCTAAAATCAACTAACAACAACAAAGATTCCAAACCCACAACACACAGACCGATCTAGAAGAAAATACAACTATGGCGCCAGTCGGCCAATCTATTGAATTGGAAGTGCGAGAGATTAAGCCTCTTTACCAGAGCGGGGCCCTAAGAGAGAGTAACCCGACTTTCATATGAGCTCTGGAGCATAGATGACGAGGAGTTGTAACCACGATAGGGATGACCGACAAAACTCCCTCCAACCGTGGCTCTGATACCACTTGTTGGGACTGAGACTCCGACATTAGTATGATATTGTCAGCTTTGGACCGAGCACAAGCCTGCACGAATTTGTTTTTTGGCATCTCCCAAAAGGCCTCATACTAATGGAGTTAATTGTGGACTCTTATACAAATAATTCTTTCCTTCCATCATCGATGTGGGATAGTTGAGTTTGCCACCCAACAATACTTGTTGGGACAGAGAATCTCACATTAGTTTATATTATCTGCTTTAGGCCGAGCACTAGTTCGCACATATTTTTTTTTGGATATATTTCAAAAAACCTCATACTAAAGGAGTTAATTGTGAACTTTTATAAAAGGAATTCTTTCATTGCATCACCAATGTGGGATAGTTGAGTTTGCTACCCAACAATTCTCCCCTCAAACCAATAGCCCAAATATCCATGGCCCCTCTCGAGAAATTTTGATGCGTCACTTCATCTTGCACCGCCATCAGCCCACGAATCCTGTCGCTTGACTACATACTAGGAAACTATCAACACAAGACACCCAATGACGATCTCCACTCGACAAGTGAGTCCCATATGCACTGCAGTCCACCACCACCACCACCTCGATCCCCTCCCAGCTCGATCCTGAGATCTGATACCACTGTTGGGTATCAACGGGGGAGGTTGCCGACATTCATTCTTGCTCTCGCCATGGTTAAGTTTTGAAGCAGCTGCAACAATTGATCCTTTTTGATCACTCCGAGTTCAATAAACTACCTGCAAAACGAACAACAAAGAAAAATTAGATGATGGTGGCTGTAAACAAATATCACTTACCTGTATGCTGCCACGTAGTGAAACAAAAGCTCGATGCTGCAACAACAACACAAAGCAGAGCGCTGCGCAGCCACGAAAAAAGGAGCAACACCCTGGTGCGATGGTACCACGACGTTATTCGGTGCTCGGCTTAGATTGCCCACGCCAAGAGCCCGCAGAACATCATGGAGGCACGCCTATCGCTAAGACCACAAGTGAAGAAGATATGCTTGCTGGAAGATTCATCAATAAACCTTCACCCGATCCACTACACAAAGTCACGAAGAAGGAAATAGATGTAGAAAATCTCACAAAGGAGTCGCTGCGGGAGGGGAGATATTGTTTCCATACGGCTATCATTATCTTTGGGAAAATAAATAGTTGGCTGCAATACTTAATTTAGGAAGAAATCAGATTATGAAATGTAGGGCAATGAAAGGATGACCAATTAGTGTAGTGGGCTAATATTTATGGCCAATGAAATCATGCAATGCTGGTTACTTTATGTTTTGAAGGTCAAAATCAAGCTCAACTACACTTTGCTGTATTTTGTGAGCATTTTGGATGATTTATAAAGAAGTAGCAAGAATCTGCAACCAGGACTGCTGAGGTCTCGCCTTAAGCAAATATCAGCTCAACCAGGCTTATTAAGACACTTTGCTCGGGTTTTGACTAAAAAAAGAAAGTTGTGAATTTTTCATAAAAATCGGGATTTGAAATTTGGATCTTCAAGGATTGATTTTATTTTATCTGTTACGATTTGTAATCAATATTCCCCAACATTAAAGGACCTATTTTGGGAGATTTCTCATTTATTATTGTATTTTCATTAGTTTAAATAGGATTAAGTTAGGTTAGAATCTTTATATTTGGATCATCTCCCAAACAAGAGCAGCTGCTACACGAAATTCCTATGGTGTTATTCACCTTCATGGACTGTTAAACATTGTTTCTAGTTAAAGGTTCTTATCCAGGTTTTGACTTTATTCGACTTGTGAGTTTATGATTTTCTAGTATGATGAGTTTTGATTATTTCTCATCTTATGATTTAATTTCTATGTTTGAATCATATTTTTGGGCCTCGCTACATCTATTGATTTGAATAATTGTCTAGCTAGAAGAATTATTAACGTGCTGGGCATTTTGGATTCTAATGAAGTAGATCGAAGAACTAATTTTATTTGTGCTGGACGATTGATTTTAGTTCGGCAGATAAATAATCTAATTTGATTATCTATGCTAGGTAGACAAGATAGTTAGTATTAATTCGAGTACGCTAAGTTAAGAATTAATCTATTCAAATAAATCAAAGTGAGGTTTCGAGGCAATCAATGATAAATTCATAATTCTATCCGGTGAATATTCCTTGAGCCATATTCGTTGTCAATCCATGAATTCGTCATTTTATTGCTTTCTTTAGTTTCAAATTTGAAATCCAAACTTCCCCCAATTTAATTGCTTTTATATATTTTGTTTGTATTTTTAAATCAATTTAATACCGCTTCTCTGTGGATTCGACCCTGCTCATCGCTCTACAAGTATCTTAGCAGGTTTATTTTTGAAGGCCTCGACATGCCTGTCATTATGTCAAAGACACTCTTTCACATGGCTTTTCTTGATAGCGTACTCAAATGCAGATTGGGTTTGTTGTGTTGATACTCGTCGATCTATCTATGGATATGCTATTTTCTTGGCAGGAAATTCGGTGTCCTGGAGTGCCAAGAAACAATCTACTGTCGCTCGTTCTAGCTGCTATGGCGAATACTGGTGCAGAAGTTGTTTGGATTGCTTCACTACTTCGGGATCTTTGCGTTCTCATCTCCCGCATGCCTCACATATTTTGTGACAACAAAAGCTCGATTTTCTTGACTCAAAATCCTATTGCGCATAAGCGGTAGCATATTGATATTGATTATCACTTCTTGCGCGAACTAGTTCTCGAAAGGTTCTTACTAATTTTGTTCCCACGGAATTGTAGATTGCTGATTTCTTTGCTAAAGCATTGCCACGACCCATATTTGAATATTGTTGCAGCTAGCTTTGAGTCTTCTTATGAAGATATTCAAGATATGGAAGATATTGTATCCAACACTAGATGATGAATTCCATGAGAATTAAAATGGGATTGTAATCGGTGGTTGGTGAATTTAGAACCCCCATCGCTCTGAAACTTTTTAATTTTGCATGCAAACTGTGTTTCCACAAAGCTTTGAAATTTCATAAAGACATCAACAAAGTCAGATTTCGCACGCAACGGATAAAACCATGTAAAGCGCGTGTGATCATCAATAAAAATAACATAGTAACGGTAACCAGAATTAGAAGTAACAGGGGCACGTCCCCACAAGTCACAATGAACCAAGTCCAAAATATGAAAAGCACGCTTATTATTAATATAAAAGGAAAGACGAGAACTCTTAGACAACTGACAAGAAGTGCATAAATCAGGTTTCGGTAGCAAAGCAGTTACAGAAATAAAACCAAGTTTATTAAGCATACTAATGACTGAAAAAGAAGCATGTCCAAGCCGTGAATGCCATAACTCAAATGATGCAAGAAGATTCTTATTCTTCCTAATAGCAGTGAACATGGTTGGTGGCGAATGAAAAGAATAAAGACCACGATCACGGCTGCCTGTCACGAGCACCTGTCCTGTGCTTCGGTTCTGAATTTGAAAACCAGAGTCAGTGAAAGAAACCTGAACTGGGTAGTCACGTGTTAACTGACTTACAGCAATCAAATTCTTGGTAATGCGAGAAACCACTAGAACATTGCGTAACTGTAAAGCTTTAGAAATATTAAGAGAGCCAACGTGTGGAATAGGGAGATGATCACCATTACCAACAATTACTTGGTCAGAACCGGAGTAAGAGGAAGCATGATCGAGATTTGCAGCATCAGTGGATATGTGAGCCGACGCACCTGTATCAAGATACCAATTAGAAGCATCAGGTTCAGAAAGAGAGCAAGACGCTGAAAAAGCCTCGGTGAGATTTGCATTGGCAGCGGGACAACAAGAGCGATCATAGGATCGATCAAATCGCTTCGGACAGTCAAAGGGGTCATGATCCTGACCACGACATAAATAGCACCGGTAGATTGTCGACGTGTGCGTCCTCCAGACTTACCACGACCACGACCATTATTCCAGCAACTGCATCCACCATTATTTCCTCTGTTTTTATTTAAAGCCGTAAAAGCAACAGGTTGCGCAGAGGAAGAATCGACAATCTTGTGAAAAAGTTCATGACTTTGAGCATGGGCCAATAAAGTAGGAAAATCCACAAGAGTATCCCGGGCAAGCTGAGCCGTTGTGAAGTTCACAAAATTCGGGCCAAGACCGCGTAGGAACCAATGAGACTTATCAACCTCATCAACAGGACGACCAATGGCTGCAAGTTGATCACTAATGGATTTAAAATGACGACCATACTCAGCGACAAAAAGATTTCCACGTTTGACATTCAAGAGATCATCTTTGAGACTGATCTCACGAGCTTTTGAAGTGTGACTATATGCTCGTTTGAGAGCGAGCCACACAGCACGAGAAGTTTTGCAACCAACAACAACGGCCATCGACTCTTCAGTAAGAGTAGAGACCAGGAAAAGGCGAATGAGTTGATCACGAGAGTTCCATTTGGCAAATTCAGGATTGGGGCTGGAACGACCATCGGGAGATGTGATGATGGCTGGTGGCGCAATGGAGGAGCCACCGACAAATGGGAGGAATTGTTGGCTGAGAAGCAAAGGCTCTAATTGAGCATGCCAGAGAAGGTAATTAGCAGATGTAAGTTTGATATGCACCATATGAATCATGGTGGAAAGGGAAAGGGTGAGAGTTTCAGGATCGGCCATAACGGGGAAGAAGATGGCTACGGGAGGAAATTCGGGTTCAACCAAGTGTGGCTGATACCATGTGAATAAAATTCATAAGATTTCACTCAATTGTAAAATGAGTACAAGAGAGATATAAATATACAAAGCTAAGATATACACATATCTCTATGATTAACTACACATATCTTTATCATTAACTAAAAGATATCTCTATCATTAACCAAAATATATACACCAATCTCTATGATTTGGATACATTATCTTCCATATCTTGAATATCTTCAATACTTCTCAGTTCCGGTGTCTCGCTTGAGGAGGAATGATAGAATATAGAGATTAATATAATCATGCTTTACACATCTAAGGTTTTCTAAAGTTCATATATTTTCTTATTTTTCATATCTTTTGAAATCTTTATATATTCAATAATGAAGAATTTTTTTTTATTTTTTTTATTTTTTTGCATAAAACCTATCACTCTCTCCTCCCCTCCCAACACAGCCACCGAACCACCTCTCTCTTCCCCTCCCCACCAACTCCCTTATTAATATAAAAAAATATGTTTATTTTATTTTGAATGAACTATGAATTTTTCATTGTTGTGTGTATAATTGATTATTGTAGTGTATATACTATACACACTATAATGAATAATTATACACACTACAATGAAAGTTCATAGTTCTTCGGCCTATACACACCACAAAATCTATACACACATATATATATAAACACCAAATGAAAAGCATCATACGAAAAAAAATTATCAATTTTGAAAAGAAAAAAAATGGCAATTGTAATCGCGAATCATACTGTGAAGCCATCATCTCCCACCCCACTTCAATTCAAAACCTACAAGCTATCGTTTCTCGATCAAATTGGGCCACAGGTTTATATTCCCTTGATAGACCAACAATATTTGCCTCAAAAAAATAATGTATTATTGAGATATGTATATATAGAGTTTACAAGATATGGATAACTATCTAAAGATATACATAATTTACAATTATATTAATATATCTAATGAGATTGAGACATATTATTTGTGTGTATATCTAAGGGGTGTCAATTCGTGCGGATCGGATACTTATCGTGTCAATCCGTTATCGATCCGATCCGTTAAGGTCAAATCCGTATCCGATCCGTTAAGAAAAATCAAAATCCGTATCCGTATCCGATCCGTTAAGCTCAAATCCCTATCCGCACGTATCCGATCCGTATCCGCTAAGGATCCAATAAGTATCCAATCCGAATGATCCGTTATGTATCCGATCCGATGAAGATCCGATAAGAATCCAAATTGTTTTAATTCAATAAGAATTCATTTAATAATCACAATTATAATCTAATAAAAAATTGATAAGATAATACAAAATATTCATATTTGATTGTTCAAATAATGTGTTTGATAAATAAATAAAACTGCAACTTTATTTGAAATTAAAATCCTCAATCAAATACTCCATCTGTCCCAATTTATTAGTCCCACTTACTTTTTTATTTGTCCCACTTATTAGTCCCCTTTCCTAAAATGACAAACTTTTTCACACTCACCAATAAAATATTAAATCCACTACACTCACAAACATTGATTATTGTGTCATTTTGGTTTGGGACTAATAATTAGGGACGGAGGGAGTATCTCAAGATACATAGATAAGTCTTAAATTCAAATTCTAGTGGTCAAACATGCTCATTTCTAAATACTGATCAATCTTTTACCTTAGTTGTCAATACTCTACTTACAATTTTGAGAGAGAAAAATATTAATTTAAATTTTAAGATTTATAACAAATAAAATAAATTATAATAAATACCATTAATCTATCATGGTGAAATTGAAAGAGTTGAGACAATGAATAAGAATCTACAATACTTTCATCAGCATTAAAATTTAAGATCTCATCAGTTAGTTAATCTGTTGATACAACTTAATTGAAAACATGAAGTTGCGAAAAAAAAAGAAATTTATTAAATTTTGATAGTAGAAGAAAATAAATATTAAAAAATATAAAGAATAGATAAATAAATACATTTTTGGTGGCAAATTAATAAAATGGGACACGACCAATGAAAAACCAAGAGATTTGAGTTTTTGAAAGAACTCTAAATCTATATTAATATATCAAAATCAATTAATTAATTATTATATTTAAAAAAAATAAATACTTTTATTAATTTATTAACGGATATCCGTATCCAATCCGAATTCGATCCGAAATTTTCGTGTCCTTATCGTGTCGATCCGATAAGGATTCATATCCGATAAGCCTCAATCCGTATCCGTTGTTATCGTGCGGATTCGTGTCGGATTATCGGATCGGATAAAAAATTGCCACCCCTAGTATATCTTTAAGCATATCTACTCTAATATCCCCCCTCAAGCGAGATTGTGGGAAGCCGACAACTCGAAGCTTGTTGCGGAAGTATTCGAACAACGGACGAGACAAACCTTTGGTGAAGATGTCTGCGACCTGCTCGGAGGAAGGAATAAAGTCCGTGTGAAGTTTCTTCGTGTAACACCCCGCATTTTTCGTGTCATATTATCTACGCTAAATAATTATTTTAATATGCGTAACAAAGAATTAAAGTGCGATTAATATTTATCGATCTAATTATTAAAACTATGTTTAGCCACCTTATTATTATAACATGGGCTAGGTAAATTAATTTATGCCCAAACATTAAATCATGAGAAATAATGGGCTAAAGAATTTATTTATATAATTATCCTCTCATATGTGTTGACCAATTAGAATAAATAAATAGAGCCCAACTAGAAATGCAAGTGAGTGGCCCAATAGAAGGAAATAAATTAAGACCCTTTTTTACCTAAGTCTATTTAATTAATTTCATGAGGATTATTTAAAGTCCGATTACATAACTTAATTCGACGTAGCATAATTATTCGAGAATAATTCCGGGGTGAATTCCGGAAATTATTTTCTTAATTTTCCCTATTTAATCGGCCACCTCTAGAAATAATAAGAGGAACATTACATATACAATTTCCATCTAGATATTGATTTGTGTATATATATTCGAGACTCATTTCCGAAGCAAATTTTCGGAAATTATTTCTTATTTCTCCCCTAGAATTTTTGACCCCATTAATTAGAATAGGGGAATTATATAAATTCCAACCTTGTATTATAAGATGAGAAATTGAGCTAATATTTAATTAAATTAAATATTGTGAGTGGAATGGGTAATTACCTTAGTGGATCTTTTAGAAGAGTTTTGATGCTTTGCAATCTAAATTATTGGAGGACAAATTAGTAAAGGTGCATTTGAGACACCATCATTACAAAAGTAAGAAATTATGCACACAAAGTAAAAAAAAATACACTCCACCTCCACCCTTCCCCTCTCTTTGATCGGCTGCCATATCTCTCTCACCCCCTCACTTCATATTCTCCAACCTAACACTCATACAAACCTCCATTGTTGAACCTTCAAGTGCAGCCACCATTCAACCCACACATCACACCTTAAACTCACTCAAATCACCTCCATTTTTACAAAAACCTTACCCTCTCACCTTCCCCTTTCTTTTGAACCCAACAACACCCCTCAATTCCAAACTTTCAATTTCGACTAATGCTGGAAAATGAAGATCCATGGAGCTAAATGGTAGATCTAAAGGCGTACAAGAAGTAGGAAGCAAGAGGAGAGCAAACAAGAGCAAGGAAGCACTATTTTCGAAGTTTGAGGAAGAGAGGCTTAGATCTGAACTTAAGCTCTTCAAGTAACCTCTATTTAACCTTTTTAAATCCTCTTAAAGACGTTTAGAAGCTTGCATGTAGGATCAACAGTCTCCTTGTCAAGTTTTAGAGCAAATGATGAACTAGGGTTGAAGATAAGCATGTTTAATGACCAATCTTGAATATGTTGATGCTTATTGATATATTGCTTGAATACAGGATATACCTTGAGATCTATGATTTATGAACATTATATGAGATGTGTGATGCCTGAAATTGAGCATACTTGTTGATGGAAGTACATTTGTCACGAATTTATACATGTTAAAGTGAAATGAGCATGCTGAGATGAAGTCTGTAAAATGAGCTCTCTGTTTTGCTGTGGCAGTCGAGTCAAATGGAATCCAATGGGTCTGAAATTTAAATATGTTATATTTGAATGTGTTAGAAATATTTTGGTTTTAGTTTCATGTCAAAATGCTATATGGTTTGAAAGTTATGATCTCTGCAATAAAATGTGTCATTCTGTGTCGCATGTCAAAAACCGATTTTGAAACTGCAATTAGGCACCTTAGAAAATTCTCAAATTTTATATTAAGATTGATAACACATTATAGAGTCTGCATATAAAAGTGCAAGTAAATTTCACAAGTATTTTGGTCAAAATTAATTTTTAAAGACTCCACCCCTGTTTTAGCTCGTAGCAAAAATATTCAGGAAAATCAATTTCCCCCAGCCCATAACTTCCAAATGAAGAATGATTTTTACAAAACGTTAATTGGAACATATTCAAATTAAAATCTAGTTTTTGCATATAAAATTTCATACTCAAATTCACTATACATTTTAAATGACATCATTTTAAAAATAGGGTCACATTTTAGATTCATGACTAGGAAATTTTACTAAGTTAAATAGCATAGAGTCATTTGCTTGCATTCATATATTTTTCTAAAACTAATAAACACATTTTCTCAAATTAATAATACTTTTAAAACATATTGCATCTTTAATTGATCACCCATTTACATTTAGAACTAGGACATTAACATGATCTTAAATTAAACTATTTGCATCACTAGGAAAAGATTATAAATAAATATATGAGCATACTTGATCGAAAGAGGCTAATGAATTATGTGTAATAGATAAAAATACTTAAATTATCGAGCATGCTAAGTATACAATGATTATGCAAGTTTGTACTTAGTGATAAATAAAAATGAATGATATATTGTAGACTTAGAATGAAGTGTCACATGAAGCTCATTAAAATGAACATCATGCTTATTTATTGAAATAGCTAATGCATCAAACTACACGAACACACCTAGTAATTAAATGTTAAACAATCTAGGTGTTGGTGATTATTAAAAGGAAGCTTTAACTAGTGGCACCAAGTAAACCTTCACCTCATAATTAAGGTGGACACTATTTTATCCTATTTTCCTTTTTGTTCTCTTTTCAAAATAATTTACAAATTGAAAATAAATGATTTATTTTTTTTAAAGAAAGCATGATACACTGCAAAAATATTTTTGGCACCATATGATTGTTGATTGTTGTGGCATAAATTGGTGGTTGATGAATGACGATCCACTTTGGAGATGTGCTGGATCGGGGAGTGGCTACCCCCGTGGTATTGTAAGCCTAATGCATTAGCCCGGATAGTAATAAGACTACCGGTTGGGTAAGGGTAATGAAACCTTACCGGGTAGATAGCGAGTGGCCACTCCTATCTTACCCCGTTTAATTTATGTGGATCATGATGAATATGAAATGTGATGATGAATATGATATGTTGATGATGTTGATGAAAAATGAATATGTGGTGCCTAATTCGAGTGGAAGCTTCCATGTGAGGAAAAATGTTTTGTGCATATACATGATGATTTCAACAAAAACTTGTATTATGCATGAGTGTGCGGTGTTATCGTGATATATGTATGTAATTGGTTTTCGGGACACCATGAACACTGGGTACACGGAGTACTCAGCCCCTGTGTGTGTTTTTCCCCACTTGCAGGTACAAGGTGATGGCGGTGGAGGTAGCGTTGTGGTGGGAAGCTAACAAGGTGGTTCCATTGTGAACCTCATTTTAAATGTAATCATTTGGACCATTCCTAGAAAACATCTATTATTGTCTTTGTCATTAGACATGTTAACTTGCACTACTTGGAGTAAAATGTCTTGTAAGTCTATCCTATGTTATTCATGAACCCTCCTTAGAGTCGAATGGTTGTAAGCTTGAATTATATCCTTTTCGTGATTACCCCTTTGATCAATTGATCCTAATGGCATAATCTATTTAAGTCTTTGGCATGATTTAATTCTAATGCATATGGCATGCTCTTTGAAATCTAATTGGTTAAATTTGTCATTTGGTATCGAGGCTCAAGGGGCTATGTCTTCATACATAGTACCCATTTGTTATTCGTGTTTATTATTTGTTCCAAGTCGTACTTGACGTAAGACCCGCGTGGTGGTCATTCACTGAATTCAAATGTTATTATCCATTTTCCACGCTTGCTTGTGAATACATCATTTACTTCCGCTATGCTTATTTTTCTTGGTTATCATTTGGACTTAAACACTTGCCTTTCGAAAATATAATTAAGTCCTTTGGAAATGTTTACTTGCTTTCACTACACTTAAATTCTTGATTATAAATTGAGATTCAAACTCCTATCTTTTAAAATTAAAGCAAGACCATTTTTGAAATTTTTATTTGCTTCCGCTACTCTTTAAATAAATGTTGAAAATTATTATAAACCACTAAAACCCTTAGCGTGCATTGTTCGCACATGGGACTGTCGCATAGGCCCGATTTGGGGGCGCGACAGAAGGTGGTATCAGAGCACTAGATTTTATTGAGCTCGATACCGGAACCTCATTGTAATCGAGGTCTCCAAATTATTTGCATGCTTACTTGCTATTCCATGTTTCTTTGATTTTGCTTCTTACTTGGAATAATTGATTGAACTAAGCATGCATCATATTTTTGTCTTTGATACCTTCTTGATTGTCAAATATTATCATTTCTTTAACCATACGTGATTACACCTTGTTCTCATTCGCTTCCTTGATTTTAATTTGTTTCCTTTGAATCAATCATGTTCATCTCCCACTTATCTTCCTTGTCCCTTGAATATGAACATGTTTGTTCTTGTTCCTTTTTCCAAGCATGCTTAATTGTATTTGGCGATCGTTTCTTGACTTGATTTCTTCTAATTGAGCATGACTGGTTATACTCTATCCCCAATTGTTCCTTAGGATGTCCTCTTTGTTCAAGCATGCTTAATAGTGTTAGAATTATTCATTTGATTATTTCTTTGTTTTTCCAAGAAACCATGCTATTTGTTCTAACATTGTCGTTGAAATCCTTATAATGCTTCGATTATTTCATCTATTTCCTCTAATTCGAAAGAAGCATATCATTTTAGTAAGTCGTTGGCATGTTCTTTCCTAATCGAGCATGCATAGTTGCACTTCCTTATTCCCCTCATTGGTTGTTGAATTATATCCATTTATCAAGCATGCTAAGTTGAACTTACTCCCATTTGCTTCTTTTGGAATCAAGCATGCCTACTTGTATCTTGTTTCCTTGGTTTTCTTTTAGATTTTCTTTGATTTCCCTTGTTCTAGCATGCTTAATTGTAACATGTCCAATAACATCTTTGGTTGCCGAATTGTTTCCTTTCAACAAGCATGCTTAAATTGTCCTTGATTTTTGTAAATTATAGATTAGTCTCTTTCCATCGAGCATGTGATTAGTTCCAATGTTGTTGTTTGAAAGTTCTTCATGATGCTTCTATTATTTTGTTCATTCCTTCTAAACTTGAAAGAAGCATGTTATTCTTTAGCAAATTATGGCATGTCTTATTCTAATCAAGCATGTTTATTTGTTCTACATTCCTTGTCTCCTTTACCATAAACATGCTATTCCTTGTGGCAACATGCCTAAGTCAAAGTATGCCTTTGATTATTCCTCTAAGTTCATGGAAGTCTTCTTTCTTCAAGCATGCTTATTGGTTTCATGTTACATTCTATTTCTAAGCATGCCTATTATACCTTACCATTCTTGATTGTCTATTTGATGGTGAAGTATGTGTTGTTGATCAAATATGCACATCTATGCCATATTCCCAAATGTTCATTTGATGGTGAACTTGTCATTTTCTTTCATTAATGCCATCTTCCTTCATTTATGCCATCTCGAAAACTATATTGAAATCCTATAGGATCATGCTTTATTCTCGAAATGTGGAATTCCTTGAAAACTCTATGTCAATTTTGAACCCATGTGCACATGATATTTAAATTCCTTTCTCAATTGAGTCCACATTTGTTGGTTCTTGAGTCGTATTAAGTTAGATGAAAATAATTATGAGTTCGGCACTTTCAACAACGCCCCACACCATCATCGCAATCAAGGTACGCCACTTTTACTTGACTCAAATAGATACATGCTATAGTTTTGACTTGAACGATTATATATAGAAGCATAAGTTGAGATATGCTACCATGAGCTGAAAATTTTGGAAATTTAAAAAGGCATGTATCGAAAATGTTGATGATAAAGGAGAATGAAAATATGCTTTTATATCTAAGTCATTTGACTACTTGAACAAGTATGTGAATAATGTGGCGTAAACTTGTGATTATCATTTATGATATGTTTAATCTAGGAAAAATATGAGTACTTGGCATGTTAAGATTACATGAGTTATGTGAATATAAGCATGTCATATGTTTAAGTCAATAAGTGAAATGCATGAGAATATATTTGACTATGTATGAGTTATTAAATGATCATAATATAGATGTAGAAGGAGTAAATAGGAAGGTATTAGTCCTAGGATTGTTTTAGGATTAGGTTTATATTATATGATAATAAAAAGCATTATCTCAAAAGAATTCCGTGATGGGTTGAAGGATAACCTTGTATGTATGTATATATAAGTGATGAGAACCATTACACCTCGATGTAAAACATCAATCGTCCTAAGTGCCATCTTATTGTACTACTACCTTTGATATTATTATATGTCGTCAACTAAATCGATGGAGCCTCAAATCGCGGGATTTTTAGAAAAGTTTTGGGAAAACGAATTTGCGAAGAAACCCATAGGAGTATCGTATTAGATAACTACTTCAACGCGAACCACGCTAGGTTGCCAACCGTAGGAGCCATAGTAAACCAATATTGCAATGATTGGATTACCGTAGGGACTTACGGGCTCGACGATGCACAAGCCATCTTGAGATTGATGGAAGTACTATCACACAATTGGCGTGCATGGGCTTGAGAGCAAGCTTGCATGTTCTACCATATTTCTAAATTTGTCTGATTGTGTTCTAGGACAAGTTGAGTACTTAGAGTGTGCTAAAGAATTATGGGCAAAATTAGAAGAATTGTATGTTGTGACTTCCCTCCCCAGTAAAATATATCTGTTTGAATATTTCTTTAGGTTCAAACTTGATATGACTAAGGACATAAATGAGAACCTTGATTTTTTCACCAAATTGGTCAAAGATATCAAACGTATTGGTGACACAAGCATCGATAATTACTCTCATATTTTGCTTAATGCTATTCTTGATGATTACAGTGATTTGAAATCTGCTATAAAATATGGTAGGGACTCTGTGACCCTTGAAACTGTAGTTAATGGCTTGAAAAGCAAGGAATTAGACTTGAAGCATGTGGGGGGTAGGAACAAGGGTTCCAGTGAGATCATGCATGTGAGGGGTAGATCGAAATCTAGATACCAAAAGCATGGTAAGTCTGATGAACATGAGGGAAATAAGAAGCATCATAGTAAGGGTAGGTCTAAGTCTAAACCTAAGGGTAGACGTTGCTTTAATTGTAATGAAGTTGGTCATTTATGAAGCAGTGCCCTCAGCCTCGTAAGAACAAGAACAACGAACATGCTAATGTTGTTTGTGGTGACGATGCTTTAGGTGAAGTCTTTTATGGCCTCTTCTATGAATTGCTACTCTTCTGTTAATTGGGTTTCTAAAGACAAAAGAAAAGGCATTAAAGGAGCATGTTAATTGTAGTCATCACTTTCCATTTATATAGAATTGCTTACTAATAAATAGTGTAGAAACTATTGTAAAAGGACATTGATTTTTTCTTAAGTATTCTCAATAAAAAATTCTTCATTCTTTTCAAGTATTTGGTCTTAAAGAAAGTTTAAGAAATTTCGTGCATCATCAACAACAACAACTACAACTACAACAACAATAATAATAACAATAATAATAATTAATGATGTTAATAATATAAAAACTAGTCAAACTTCGCCGTAAAAAATTAAACCAACTAATTTTAGGGGGACTACTTATCATTATCACCCTATACAAGTATCGTGATTACGTGCATGGTGATTCACTAATCACTATAAATTATATTTTTATAGTAATTAATGGATTAGTCGTCTAACTAAAAAAAAAAACAGACAGAAAACTTATAATTTTCTTTTATGAAGTGGAATACATTAGTTTAATTCACATTACGCTCAAATGTTCTTATTGAAATTTAAATCACTTGCGCTTCAAACACAGGACACCACAACTTTTTTAATATTTTGAGGATGGTCTCCGTAAACAATCATGATGAAATAAATGTATCTTTATATATGAGAACTTGAATATCCAATAACGTGATTAAAGACATATATGGGCAGTTTCAATATTTAAAATATTTTATACTCACATAGTTATATTACATTGTTCTTGTTTCTAATATATTTGTATAGAAAGCATAAGTTTCTAGTGTTAGCCAAAAACACAACACACATGAATGAACAACCCAAATTAGAGGATTCTAATGTAAACATAAAAATAACATTGTACCAATTTTTTCCATATATAATTAATATGTGAGTCCCACTCCCACGTAAATTAACATTAATTATATATACTATTAGTGGCGGACTCAGTAGAAGAATTACATTAGATTTTTACGCCACCAAAAAAATCACGATATTAAATAAAAATGTCATCTCATAGTAATGATAAAATATATATAAAGTTTATATGCTAAAATTAACCTTGATACTATTTATAAATCTAAAAAATTATGATTTAAAATCTAAGATTAAAAAATTCGATCTTGTTTATTCTCAGCCCCTCACACCATTTTTTCTTCATTTTATCTCTTCTTAGCGACTCTGTTGAAAATAATATGAAAACTAATCTGAAACTGATTCATTCATTCAACCCAGCATTCTCAACGTTGAATACATGCTTATATACAAGCTTTCTAACAGAAGAAGACTCCAGAAGGTTTCTAACAAAAGAAGACTCCAGAAGATTTGTAACTAACTTGCTTCTAGATGAGTTTACACATCAGCACATTAACTTAACTAATCCTCTTATAAAATCTAATAGACTCACCAATATATACATTTGTCATATAAAAAAATCATATCATCCAATTATTAAGTCCGATAGATATTTCTTTCGATCATGGATAGTGGCGTATCCAGAAATTTAAAATTAGGGGTACGAGTATAATAAATTCGGATTATATTATATAATAATATTATAAATAATAATAAAAATATATAAAAGAAAAAAATTATTTTGGGGTACAAGTGTACCCAAAACACCCCTAGATCCGCCACTGATTATGGAGCTGAAACTAGCCAATATATGAGTTGCAGCTAGCACTCATCTACACGTAAAAGCTTCCCCTCGATTAAAATGTTTTAGCAAATTAACGCCGAAAATGTTTTATCAACCATAGATTAATCCACAACGCCGCAAATTCTATAAATAGATAGAAATACCAAATGAAAAACATCCTACGAAAAAAAATTATCAATTTTGAAAGAAAATAAAATAAAAAATGGCAACGATAATCGCGAAACATACTGTGAAGCCATCATCTCCCACCCCACTTCAATTCAAAAACTACAAGCTCTCATTTCTCGATCAAATTGGGCCACAGGTTTATCTTCCACTGATTTTCTTCTACGAAAACGATCCATCCATGGCGTACGAGGTTATCTCGCAGCGTCTCCGACAATCTTTGTCAGAGATCTTATCCATCTTCTACCCGTTAGCAGGGGTGATCATAAAAAACTCTGTCGTAGACTGTAATGATCGAGGCGCTGAGTTTGTCGAAGCCCGAGTCCATGCTCGCCTCGCACAGTTCATCCAAAACCCTAAAATGGAGGAACTCAAACAGTTAATTCCCGTGGACAGCTCATCCTACAACGACACCGCCGTTCAGTTGCTGGCGAAACTCAGCCGCTTCGACTGCGGAGGAGTTGCTGTCGGCGTCTGTTTCCCACACAAGATCGGCGACACCTCATCTTTTGTAGGGTTTATGAATTCATGGGCAGCGGCTTGCCGCGGGGAAGCTTCTAGAATCATCCATCCTTCCTTCGAGATGTCACTCCATTTCCCTCCCAAATACTTTTTATCCTTCGCCTCTCGATTCCGTCCAGGAATGACGAAAGAGAAAATCGTGACGAAAAGATTAGTTTTCGAGAGGGAGAAGATTGAGAAGCTCAGGAAAGAATCTGCGGCGGCGTCTGGTGGTGAGAAGGTGAAGGATCCGAGTAGAGTGGAGGCCGTCACGGCTTTCATCTGGCGGAGCTTCATCGAGGCTGATAAATCAGGCCGCAGATCTTCATTCGCCGCCTCTCACATGGTAAACTTGAGGCCGAGAAAAAACCCCCCAATACCAGATCAAACATTCGGCAACTGCTTCACGTTTGCTTCAGCTGTGGCGTCGCCGGAGGAAGACGGCGGCGCGCGTCTATCCAAATTGAGGACTGCTATAAGAGCAGTGGACGGTGACTACATCAACCGGACTGCGAACAATGTGATCTTATTTCTTACACAACTCTATCGACTCTGCAGTATATTTGACGCCGGGAACTGCGTCTTCACGAGTTGGTCGAGGTTTCCGGTGTACGACGTGGACTTCGGTTGGGGGAAGCCTGTGTGGGTTTGCACCGCCGCCATGCCCTACCGGAATCTTGTGGTTCTGATGAGCACACCATCCGGAGACGGTATCGAAGCCTGGATCAACGGTTCCGACGATGACTTCTTCCATTTGTTTGAAGCCAATTGCAACATCCTCCTCAGCTAATTGACTTTTCCAATATTGTATGAACTGAGTAATAAATCCAAGAATCATCTCACTCAACTACTTTTATAATATTAGGCATTTAATGTAAAATGTTAAACATAAGTTGAATTACTTAAATATTTTATTAGTATACTCAGATAAAAGTAGTTGGTTTGCAAAAATTGTTGGAGTTGTCACTACTCATTATCCTTCATTAGTATTATATTATCTGTTTTGATTTCATGAAGATTCTAGGATTTTATTTTTAGTATCTTCTATAAAACTTTATACTAATGTTGTGATGTGAACTTGTATATTTAAAAAAAATTATTCCTTATTTTTTTCAAGATGAGATTTGGATTTGCCATACCTAGCAATAATCTTTTCACAACCTAAGGACCTCGTACCCGTGACCTCCCCTCTTACGGCACAAAACTTACATCAAATGCACAAAACGATGGACCAGAGATTCAATTAAATCAATTGAATGATACAAAACTTACATCAATTGAATCATCAGTCAAAACTTCACAATAGGGATTCGTTTTACCAAATTTTCAGGAATCAAGAAGTAAAATACTGATCTCTTTTAGCAATTGATCAAATTACAACAGGTTGCATTAGTTACCACTTACCACTGCTGAAGACTTAAAAGCGAAAATGGCATACAATACATGCAGTTTTCTCCTTATTAATGCTTGAATAATAGTAAAAAAGTGCCAAATAAATATCAACATTAGGCCAGAGATGTCAAATTGTTATGTCTATCTTCTACATAAATCCCTAAATTACACATGTATCACCGTAAACATCAGCTTTTTAGGGCTGAAATAGTTGCCATGCTTCGAATCCCAATGTTATAACTCATTCTGTTAATATTTGCAAATGATCTAAGGTAATTTTCAAGTAATTGATCAACTTAAGGACACTCTAGCTAGGTTTTCAATTTGAAGATGAGGAGACATCAACAACTACAAGGTCACCAAGTTACTTGTGAAGAGCAGAAAACCAATGGCGCAAGACCATCACCCACACCAATAACGAAAAAAATAACGAGAGAGAATTATTAAAGAGTCAAATTCCAATGTCTAGCCAATTCTGATAGATCCGGAAACTATACATGATATCCTGATCATCCCAGCTTAGGCAATATAAACAAAGTAAGGCTTTTGTGACTTTAACTCTGACGTTGTCAAAGTTAATAATGAAAAATGATGTACAGATGCTTAGAAGTTAAACATGAGGAAATGCTAGAAATTTATCAATGAGATCCATCAACATTCAAACAGTAAGATAAGCAAAACAAGTGACAAAGAATGTAGAAAAACTGATAAAATGCAGGAAAAGCCATAGAAAAAGGAAATCTGAATCTATTATTTCTTCACACCCTACAATGAGAAAGACCCACTGTTAGATAATCTCGTATATATCTTCAAATATATGATTAGATATATTTGGTTGATAGATATCTTTAGTTTTCGATATCTCTAGTTTAGAGATATATTTAGTTTTAGATATATCTTGTTTTAGATTTTATTTGATAGGATTTAGATAGATTTCCTATTCCTAGTTGATTTAGATTTCTAGTTTGTTTTGCTTATATATATCTCTTTCCATTCAGCAATAATAAGGTTACAAGTTTTTCCCGTTCATATTTTATGTCTCCCTACTATCAGCACTTTCCATGCTAGTTTGATGCTCTAGCATCACGTCTTGTCTCTCTATTTGTCTTGCGGCTGCCACAACACGTGGCATCAGTGTAACACCCCGCATTTTCCGTGCCATATTCTCTACGCTAAATAATTATTTTAATATGTGTAACGAAGAATTAAAGTGCGATTAATATTTATCGGCCTAATAATTAAAACTATGTTTAGCCACCTTATTATTATAACATGGGTTAGATAAATTAATTTAAGCCCAAGTATTAGATCATGTGAAGTAATGGGCTAAAGAATTTATTTATATAATTATCCTCTCATATATGTTGACCCAATTAGAATAAATAAATAGAGCCCAACTAGAAATACAAGTGAGTGGTCCAATAGAAGGAAATAAATTAAGACCCATTTCACATTAGTCTATTTAATTAATTTCATGAGGATTATTCAAAGTCCGATTTCATAACTTAACTCGATGTAGCATAAATATTCGAGAATATTTCCGAGGTGAATTCCGGAAATTATTTCCTTAATTTCCCTATTTAATCGGCCACCTCTAGAAATAATAAGAGGAATATTACATATTTAATTTCCATCTAGATATTGATTTGTGTATATATTCGAGACTCATTTCCGAAGCAAATTTCCGGAAATTGTTTCTTATTTCTCCCCTAGAATTTTCGAGCCCATTAATTAGAATAGGGGAATTATGTAAATTCCAACCTTATGATATATTATGGGGAATTATGCAAGTATTTAAAATATCTAGTGTTGTGAGTGTGTGTGGCCTAATTACTAAAGTAGGCCTCCTAGAAAGAAACACAAGCCTAGCCATCTAAATGATTGAAGGGCAAAGTGGAGAATGAAATTAAAATATCATCATTAGAATTATGGGAAAAGGGCATGTAAAGATCATTTCTACACTCAACCACCCTCTCCCTTCCCCTATGATCGATCACCCCTCACTTCACCATCATTATTCCATCTTCTTCAACCTCACACTCTCTCAAACCTCCATTGATGAACCTTCAAGTTGCAACCACAAAAATAACCAAGCACCACCCTCATACTTCAATAAATCACCTCCATTTTTACAAAAAACTTACCCTCTCACCTTCCTCTTTCTTTTGAACCCAACCACACCCCTAAATTCCAAGATTTGAAATTCGACCAAGGCTGGAAAATGAAGATCCAAGGAGCTAAATGATAGATCTAGAGACGTGCAAGGGGTAGGAAGCAAGAAGAGAACAAATAGGAGCTAGGAAGAGCCGTTTTCGAAGTTTGAGGAAGAGAAGCTTAAATCTGGACTTAAACTCTTCAAGTAACCTCTATTTACCCTCTTTAGATCTTCTTAAACATGTTTAGAAGCTTGCATGTAGGATCAAGAGTCCCCTTGTCAAATTTTAGAGCAAATGATGAATTAGGGTTGAAAATAAGCATGTCTAATGACCAATCTTGAATATGTTGATGCTTATTATGGATATATTGCTTGAATACATGATACACCATGAGATATATGATTTATTAACATTATATGAGATGTGTGATGTCTGAAATTGAGCCTACATGTTGATGAAAGTGATGGATTTATATACTGAAAGCATTATGATTGGTATATTATGTACAAAGTTTATTGGTTAATATACTGGGAATCATAATTGTTGTATGTTCATCT